>CANSNZ010000424.1:3000000-3446370 GCA_947646795.1 Beta lomatogona | reverse complement strand
TGGTTCTAACTTTCCTACTTTGTGTATTTTCAATCAAAACAACTTATAAATACATTAAACTAACTACATATATGATGTTTGAGGTGATTATAACTTAAACTAGCATCAAAGTACTCGTATTCATTCAATTTCAAGTAAAAAGGCCTAAAATGGCCTATATTAGCCTACATTTGGTTCTAACTTTCCTACTTTGTGTATTTTCAATCAAAACAACTTATAAATACATTAAACTAACTACATATATGATGTTTGAGGTGGTTATAACTTAAACTAGCATCAAAGTACTCGTATTCATTCAATTTCAAGTAAAAAGGCCTAAAATGGCCTATATTAGCCTACATTTGGTTCTAACTTTCCTACTTTGTGTATTTTCAATCAAAACAACTTATAAATACATTAAACTAACTACATATATGATGTTTGAGGTGGTTATAACTTAAACTAGCATCAAACTACTCGTATTCATTCAATTTCAAGTAAAAAGGCCTAAAATGGCCTATATTAGCCTACATTTGGTTCTAACTTTCCTACTTTGTGTATTTTCAATCAAAACAACTTATAAATACATTAAACTAACTACATATATGATGTTTGAGGTGGTTATAACTTAAACTAGCATCAAACGTACTCGTATTCATTCAATTTCAAGTAAAAAGGCCCTAAAATGGCCTATATTAGCCTACATTTGGTTCTAACTTTCCTACTTTGTGTATTTTCAATCAAAACAACTTATAAATACATTAAACTAACTACATATATGATGTTTGAGGTGGTTATAACTTAAACTAGCATCAAAGTACTCGTATTCATTCAATTTCAAGTAAAAAGGCCTAAAATGGCCTATATTAGCCTACATTTGGTTCTAACTTTCCTACTTTGTGTATTTTCAATCAAAACAACTTATAAATACATTAAACTAACTACATATATGATGTTTGAGGTGGTTATAACTTAAACTAGCATCAAAGTACTCGTATTCATTCAATTTCAAGTAAAAGGCCTAAAATGGCCTATATTAGCCTACATTTGGTTCTAACTTTCCTACTTTGTGTATTTTCAATCAAAACAACTTATAAATACATTAAACTAACTACATATATGATGTTTGAGGTGGTTATAACTTAAACTAGCATCAAAGTACTCGTATTCATTCAATTTCAAGTAAAAAGGCCTAAAATGGCCTATATTAGCCTACATTTGGTTCTAACTTTCCTACTTTGTGTATTTTCAATCAAAACAACTTATAAATACATTAAACTAACTACATATATGATGTTTGAGGTGGTTATAACTTAAACTAGCATCAAAGTACTCGTATTCATTCAATTTCAAGTAAAAAGGCCTAAAATGGCCTATATTAGCCTACATTTGGTTCTAACTTTCCCTACTTTGTGTATTTTCAATCAAAACAACTTATAAATACATTAAACTAACTACATATATGATGTTTGAGGTGGTTATAACTTAAACTAGCATCAAAGTACTCGTATTCATTCAATTTCAAGTAAAAAGGCCTAAAATGGCCTATATTAGCCTACATTTGGTTCTAACTTTCCTACTTTGTGTATTTTCAATCAAAACAACTTATAAATACATTAAACTAACTACATATATGATGTTTGAGGTGGTTATAACTTAAACTAGCATCAAAGTACTCGTATTCATTCAATTTCAAGTAAAAAGGCCTAAAATGGCCTATATTAGCCTACATTTGGTTCTAACTTTCCTACTTTGTGTATTTTCAATCAAAACAACTTATAAATACATTAAACTAACTACATATATGATGTTTGAGGTGATTATAACTTAAACTAGCATCAAAGTACTCGTATTCATTCAATTTCAAGTAAAAAGGCCTAAAATGGCCTATATTAGCCTACATTTGGTTCTAACTTTCCTACTTTGTGTATTTTCAATCAAAACAACTTATAAATACATTAAACTAACTACATATATGATGTTTGAGGTGGTTATAACTTAAACTAGCATCAAAGTACTCGTATTCATTCAATTTCAAGTAAAAAGGCCTAAAATGGCCTATATTAGCCTACATTTGGTTCTAACTTTCCCTACTTTGTGTATTTTCAATCAAAACAACTTATAAATACATTAAACTAACTACATATATGATGTTTGAGGTGGTTATAACTTAAACTAGCATCAAAGTACTCGTATTCATTCAATTTCAAGTAAAAAGGCCTAAAATGGCCTATATTAGCCTACATTTGGTTCTAACTTTCCTACTTTGTGTATTTTCAATCAAAAAAACTTATAAATACATTAAACTAACTACATATATGATGTTTGAGGTGGTTATAACTTAAACTAGCATCAAAGTACTCGTATTCATTCAATTTCAAGTAAAAAGGCCTAAAATGGCCTATATTAGCCTACATTTGGTTCTAACTTTCCTACTTTGTGTATTTTCAATCAAAACAACTTATAAATACATTAAACTAACTACATATATGATGTTTGAGGTGGTTATAACTTAAACTAGCATCAAAGTACTCGTATTCATTCAATTTCAAGTAAAAAGGCCTAAAATGGCCTATATTAGCCTACATTTGGTTCTAACTTTCCTACTTTGTGTATTTTCAATCAAAACAACTTATAAATACATTAAACTAACTACATATATGATGTTTGAGGTGGTTATAACTTAAACTAGCATCAAAGTACTCGTATTCATTCAATTTCAAGTAAAAAGGCCTAAAATGGCCTATATTAGCCTACATTTGGTTCTAACTTTCCTACTTTGTGTATTTTCAATCAAAACAACTTATAAATACATTAAACTAACTACATATATGATGTTTGAGGTGGTTATAACTTAAACTAGCATCAAAGTACTCGTATTCATTCAATTTCAAGTAAAAAGGCCTAAAATGGCCTATATTAGCCTACATTTGGTTCTAACTTTCCTACTTTGTGTATTTTCAATCAAAACAACTTATAAATACATTAAACTAACTACATATATGATGTTTGAGGTGATTATAACTTAAACTAGCATCAAAGTACTCGTATTCATTCAATTTCAAGTAAAAAGGCCTAAAATGGCCTATATTAGCCTACATTTGGTTCTAACTTTCCTACTTTGTGTATTTTCAATCAAAACAACTTATAAATACATTAAACTAACTACATATATGATGTTTGAGGTGGTTATAACTTAAACTAGCATCAAAGTACTCGTATTCATTCAATTTCAAGTAAAAAGGCCTAAAATGGCCTATATTAGCCTACATTTGGTTCTAACTTTCCTACTTTGTGTATTTTCAATCAAAACAACTTATAAATACATTAAACTAACTACATATATGATGTTTGAGGTGGTTATAACTTAAACTAACATCAAAGTACTCGTATTCATTCAATTTCAAGTAAAAAGGCCTAAAATGGCCTATATTAGCCTACATTTGGTTCTAACTTTCCTACTTTGTGTATTTTCAATCAAAACAACTTATAAATACATTAAACTAACTACATATATGATGTTTGAGGTGGTTATAACTTAAACTAGCATCAAAGTACTCGTATTCATTCAATTTCAAGTAAAAAGGCCTAAAATGGCCTATATTAGCCTACATTTGGTTCTAACTTTCCTACTTTGTGTATTTTCAATCAAAACAACTTATAAATACATTAAACTAACTACATATATGATGTTTGAGGTGGTTATAACTTAAACTAGCATCAAAGTACTCGTATTCATTCAATTTCAAGTAAAAGGCCTAAAATGGCCTATATTAGCCTACATTTGGTTCTAACTTTCCTACTTTGTGTATTTTCAATCAAAACAACTTATAAATACATTAAACTAACTACATATATGATGTTTGAGGGTGGTTATAACTTAAACTAACATCAAAGTACTCGTATTCATTCAATTTCAAGTAAAAAGGCCTAAAATGGCCTATATTAGCCTACATTTGGTTCTAACTTTCCTACTTTGTGTATTTTCAATCAAAACAACTTATAAATACATTAAACTAACTACATATATGATGTTTGAGGTGGTTATAACTTAAACTAGCATCAAAGTACTCGTATTCATTCAATTTCAAGTAAAAAGGCCTAAAATGGCCTATATTAGCCTACATTTGGTTCTAACTTTCCTACTTTGTGTATTTTCAATCAAAACAACTTATAAATACACTAAACTAACTACATATATGATGTTTGAGGTGGTTATAACTTAAACTAGCATCAAAGTACTCGTATTCATTCAATTTCAAGTAAAAAGGCCTAAAATGGCCTATATTAGCCTACATTTGGTTCTAACTTTCCTACTTTGTGTATTTTCAATCAAAACAACTTATAAATACATTAAACTAACTACATATATGATGTTTGAGGTGATTATAACTTAAACTAACATCAAAGTACTCGTATTCATTCAATTTCAAGTAAAAAGGCCTAAAATGGCCTATATTAGCCTACATTTGGTTCTAACTTTCCTACTTTGTGTATTTTCAATCAAAACAACATATAAATACACTAAACTAACTACATATATGATGTTTGAGGTGGTTATAACTTAAACTAGCATCAAAGTACTCGTATTCATTCAATTTCAAGTAAAAAGGCCTAAAATGGCCTATATTAGCCTACATTTGGTTCTAACTTTCCTACTTTGTGTATTTTCAATCAAAACAACATATAAATACACTAAACTAACTACATATATGATGTTTGAGGTGGTTATAACTTAAACTAGCATCAAAGTACTCGTATTCATTCAATTTCAAGTAAAAAGGCCTAAAATGGCCTATATTAGCCTACATTTGGTTCTAACTTAAACTACCATCAAACTTTTCAATCATATTTGCCTATAAATATATGTTTAGAAGTATGTACCGAGATTTGCTTTTGATTTCTTGTTTGCTTGAATTTCTCCTTTTCAAAGTACTCGTAATGAGTCTTCAAGAACAACTCGGGCGTAAGGAATGGCCTCCTCTACTCTTTGCCGTAGGACATTATGGAATTAACAAAGGCTTTATGGAACATATTCATGTAAATTACACTAAGTAGTAGATATGAAACATATTTACCATCTTCCTAGCATGCTGTGCCGCCGAAATAGAACCCCGAATGTGTGACGGCTCAATTGGATTAGACGAGGGGCCACCTCTTCGGTTCTTCTTCGCCTGTTCGGATTTTTTCCCGAAATGTTGGGTCTTCACTTCTCTTCTTCATGTCTTCGTATATCGTCTCCCCCAACCATTTTGGCCTTTCTTTGGCTTTCTTAACCACCCAAGTATCGCAAGTCTCGCAGACGAGATGAAGCTTTTTTCTTGTAATCCTTCCTCACTAGGCCTTCTAACTCAGGAGGCCATTCGTAAATACCCTTTAGTCAAACATTAAACAAAGATATTAATAAAGTAATATAATCAATTTCATTTTTCATAATTCGATTCATACATACTGTGAAAATGTTCCACCAATGCGTCTTTGTTGCATCATCGACCTCAACTGTAATTGAACCATGGTTGTCGAAAATGGCCCCGGAAAATGTCGGTGATGGACCCACTAACCTTGTTATCATCAAACCTGAATTGAAAACCAAACAAACACGTGAATTGTGAATATCATTGTATACAAATATCATGAAATGAAGGCTTACGAACTTACCACAATCCAGTAGGGCTTAAAACCTTTCTTGGTGCACGGTTCGAACCTTCACCTTCCTCCGTATGAGTCATCGGAGTCTCCGGTGCGTGCTCACCAATGTCACGTGCCCGTGAATCATCTCCCCTGTGTCTCGACATAGGGTTCCGGCTTCCTTGTACATCTGGTGACTGAAAAAGCTCCCTCGGAGTCAAAGTCCCACGACCTTGGCTTCCACCTAAGCCACCTCGACCTCCGCGGCCCTTAGGATTAGACATGATTACCTAAAATGCAAGAAAGTAGAAACGCGTAAGATACTTCTTTCAAGGGTGAAAAACATTTTTCCTTTACAAAGGAAGCAATGCCACATTTTCATCCCTTTTCTTTGCCTTCCTCTTTCTTCCCTCAAATCCATCCCTCTTCCCGACTTCCCCTCCATTGCATCTTACTCCCCCCTGCTGCAGCCCCCCGCCCTTACCCCCTCACTCCACCCTGCTGGCTCGGCAGCCCTCCCTCCCCCGCCCTCCCCCGCCCTCCCCCCCTGCGGCCTGCAGCCCCCCCCCTGCCCTCCCCCCCTCACAGGCTGCACCCCCCTGCGCCCCCCCCTCCCTCCTCCCCTCCCCCCCCACTCCCCCCTGCTGGCTGCGGCCCTCCCTCCCCCCCGCCCTCCCCCTGCGGCTGCAGCCCCTCCCCTCCCCCCCTCCCCCCCCCACTCCCCCTGCGGCTGCAGCCCCCTCCCTCCCCTCCCTCCCCCTGCGGCTGCAGCCCCTCCACTCCCCGCCCTCCCCCACACTCCCCCCTGCGGCTCGGCCCCCTCCCTCCCCATTGCCCTCCCCCTGCGGCCTGCGCAGCCCCTCCCCTCCCCTCGCCCTCCCCCGCCCTCCCCCTTGCCGGCTGCAGCCCCCCCTCCCTCCCCCTCCCTCCCCTCACTTCCCCCCCTGCCGTACCCCCCCGCCCTTACCCCCCGCCCTCCCCCCGCCCCCCCTGCCCTCCCCCTCCCTCACGGTGCCCCCTGGCGGCTGCGGCCCCCTCCCCTCCCCCCGCCCTCCCCCTGCTGGCTCGCAGCCCCCCTCCCCTCCCCCTCCCTCCCCCCCACACTCCCCCTGCGGCTGCAGCCCCCTCCCCCTCCCCCCCGCCCTCCCCCCTCACAGCGGCCCCCTCCCTCCCCTCCCCCTCCCCCTGCGGCCTGCGGCCCCCTCCCCTCCCCCTCCCCCCCCTGCCCTCCCCCTGTGGCTGCCCTGCACCCCCCTCCCTCCCCCCTCCCCCTCCCTAATGCCGCACCCCCCCGCCCTTACCCCCCGCCCTCCCCCGCCCTCCCCCGCCCTCCCCCTGCGGCTCGCAGCCCCTCCCCTCCCCGCCTCCCCCTGCCCTCCTCCCTCCCCCCGCTAAAGGCAAGCAAACAAAGATGGGCCTTGTTAGAGATTTGCATGTACCAATAATCTAAACTAAGTCGGTGGCGTAGATTATGAAGTAGTCCTATATAATTTATGTAATCAATGTTTTAGCTTTTTAATCCAAAAAACAAAAAGAAGTTTGTGTCCCCCGTATAATAATTACTAGGTTTGAAGTGGGGAGAAAGAAAGGCAGAGGGAAACATAAATATTAATGCAGAATGGATCATGTTACTCAACAACAGTAAGAAAAACTATAGATGGAAATGTCATAACAAGTAATCTTCAACATTTCATTACAAAAGTCCTATATTTTTATTGAAATGTTGTCCTTAATACAAGCTATGATATACTCAAACAAATCAAAGTGAATTCCCATCCTCGCTTAGTTCATCATCACTATCGTCATCCCAAAAACCATCATCGTCATCGTCATCGTCATCATCCTCGCTTTCTCCGGGACTCGAAACTAGACTCTTCTTCATCATCACCTGATGGGGCTTCAAACAAAATTTCTTCGTCATCTCCTTCAACACACTCGACATCATTACCACCTTCATAATCGGGAATATCATTTGGATCACAAAGCGTTGGAGTCCCAACACTTGTCTCCTCGAAGGAAGTCGAAGTCAACCGAGCATCAATCACGTAGACCTTGCCTTTGTCCTAAACACACGCCCACCATTGAGCACGATCTCTTTTCAAGCTTGGGTACGGTGCGAAATATACTTGGCTAACCTGGTATGATAGCACAAAGGGATCAAACTTGGGGTATTTCTTGGTGTGGTTGACTTCAACTAGCTTGTATTGATCGATGTTCATTCCCCTCACATTGTCCATCCAATTGCACTTGAACAAAACAAGTGCTATATTGACTACGAGCACCGGTAAACTTCAATTCTATAACATCATCTAGAATCCCAAAGAAATCACTCCCACCGTCATTAGACACACACACTCCATAATTCATGGTGGATTTGTGGTTGCTTGATGCTTTTGTTTGGAAATTGTATCCATTAACATAGTATCTATTCCAAGTGCGAACTAATGTCGAAGGACCCATTGCCAAAGCAAACAATACATCATCATTGGGTTTGTCTTGAATAACCTATTGAAATTCATTCATATTGTTAATACATTAACATTTCTTTAATAACCTATAGTCACACAAACTCACTTTCGATCTAAACCAATCAAGGTATTCTGCTTCATATTGCACCCACACATCTTCCCTACGTAGAGTAGGTCGAATTTGAAGAATGTGGTCCTCGAAATCCCTTACAAACATAACAATTGTTAATGTCTAAATTTAAAATGAAAGTTAAATTTATAAATAATATGATTAATAACAAGTGTTTTACTTCTCAAATTCTTGTAAGATGCCCGTATTTGCTAACACATATAGGTGTGCACGTTGTAGTTCCACTTCGCTTAAAAATCGTGTTCCTCCCGCATTAGACGGCCGACCACAATTAACCCTGAATAGCTGCGGGACAGGTTTCGTCGAGCATCCTATCAAGTTCATCATTTACATTACGGCCTGAATCTCGTGTCTTAGTATCCACTCCTTGCTGAAAGTAGTTTGAACAGAAGTTTGCAATCTCTTCACACAAGTACGCATTACAAATAGAACCCTCCACACGAGCCTTGTTACCAATTTTGCGTTTCAAATGATTGAGGAACCTAAGAAGGTGGTTATAAAAAAGAGTTACACAATTGCGAACAACAATAAAAAAGGATATATGAAAATGAAGGATAAGGTACCTTTCAAAGGGATACATCCAACGGTATTGCACGGGACCACATAGCCTAGCTTCGCGTGGAAGGTGAACTGGTAAGTGTTCCATGGAATTGAAGAATGATGGTGGGAAAATCTTTTCGAGTTTACAAAGGATCTCGGCTATGTCCTTTTCCAACCTTTCCATGTCACTTACTGTGATGGTGGAGCAACACAAATCACGGAAAAAAGGCTAATCTCAGTGACAACTTTCCATACATGAACCGGAAGCAACTCCTTTAATGCAATCGGCAATAATCTTTCCATGAAGACATGACAGTCATGGCTTTTCATACTTGTGCGGCTTACCGGACTGCATGTCCACACATCTTGTTAAGTCGGAAGCATAGCCATCGGGAAATTTCAAATCTCGACCCAGTTGCATAATACTTTCCTTTGGGACTTGTCCAGTGCGAAAGGTGCTTTTGGTGGAGTTTCTTTTCCGTTCGCATCCTTGGTGACATGAAGTTGAGGCCTTTTGCACAATTTAGAAAAGGATGATCTTCAGGAAGAAATTGACGGTGACAATCAAACCAAGAAACTTTACCCCCATGCTCGAGCCAAAAAGCTTTGGATTTATCCATACAATAAGGACAAGCCTTTTTCCCACGGTAGACCCCACGAATAGCATACCGTAAGCGGGAAAATCATTTATTGTCCAAAGAATGGCGGCACGCATATTGAAATTTTGTTTCCTAGAAATATCATAAGTAGTTGCTCCAACATCCCATAATTGCTTCAATTCCTCGATTAAGGGTTGCATGTACACATCCAAGTTTCCCTTCGGATTTTTAGGACCAGGAACGAGCAACGAAAGGAACATGAAGGGTTTTTTCATGCACATCGATGGCGGCAAGTTGTACGGGGTTAAGATGACCGGCCAACATGAATATTGACCCCCCAAACTTTCCATGTGGACCAAACCCATCGGTACACAAACCGAGCCGAACATTCCTAGGCTCGGATGCAAATTCGCCAAATGATCTATCCAAATGCTTCCAAGCTTCACTTGTCGCTAGGGTGAGCCATTTTGTCTTCGACTCTTGGATTTTTGGCATGCCATGTCATTTCTTCAAGAACGTTCTTTGTTGCATACAACCTCTGCAATCTCGGTGTGATTGGGAAATAAATCAAAACTTTCATTGGAACTAAAGACCCCTTAGAAGTCCTCTTGTATCTGCTGCTATCGCACACTCTACATCTCGTCCAAGTGTGCATCGGTTCTCCAAAACAAAGATACAACCTTTGGGGCAAGCATGAATCTTCTCGTGGGGAAGCTCTAATCCCTCCAAGATCTTCTTCGTATCGTAAAATGTGTTACTCATGTTGTTGTTGCTAGGTATTGCTTCTTTCATTAATGAAGCAAAAGCATCAACACACCTATGTGGCAAATTGTACTCACACTTCAAAGATACGATTCTAGATGCCATTTCCAACACGGACATGGAGCTCCCGTCGTACAACGGTTCCTCAGAAGCCTTTAATAGGTCAAGAAACACCTTTCCTTGAGGATTAGGCTCCTCCTCCATTCCACTAGGCTCTTCAACAGTGGACGGTTCCGGGTTATTCCCAAGAGCATCGAAAACCATTTCACGGTACGGATTAGATAGCTCTTCTGCGGGTTGAGGTAACTCTTCACCATGAGAATACCAACCGTAGTAATCAGGTATAAAGCCCTTGCTATACAAATGCACTTTAACCGTGTCGTCATGCATACGTCATTCTTGCATTTCGGACACGGACATCTAACTTCATCCTTACCTGGGGTTTCGGGATTGACTTTGCAAAAATCAATGAATTCATCAACCCCCCTCAAGAACTCGGGCCTCAAGTTACGCACATTGTCATATCTATCATACATCCACCAACGCTCCTTCCGTTTCATGGTGACCAATTCTACAATTCTAAACCATTTCAATGACAATACTCATTAACAACCAACATACGTACAATTAAAACATATTTGTGAAATACATATAGGGCCTAAAATGATGTCCAAAGGTCCTTATCACTCCAACCTAACCCATTCTTCGACGTCTAACCCCACTAGTGAATGTATGCCAACTATTCGCTTCTACGTAAATTCCGGCAGCATTTCCCATGAGTTCTCCAAGTACACAATGTCGCCTTCGTAAAAGCTTACATATGTACCCAGAGAACAACATAGAGAAACAACATCACCGGAAATTACATAGAATAGAACAAAAGGCATATATTCACCACCTAAGTGAGGTCAAACATCGAAGAACAGTCCCAATCGGGGACTATTCAAGATATACTCCTAATGAGTATACCTTGAACGGGTATCTAGGCACATGATGATGCAAACAGATAAGAAGCAATAAACCCAATCACCCACCCTTAGAGAAAACCAAGACACAATTCACATAAGCATTTCTTCAAACAGATAAGAAGCACAAACAAGAACACTTCTTTTGCAACAGTTTTACAATATGAGCATAGAATTATCTGACCAACAATCATATTTTAACAAAAAATTAATGTAACAAACGAAACAGAATAACTGACATTGCAATTTTAAAGACAAAGATAAAAGTGAGAGGGAATTTTACCAAGTTCAAAGGTAGTGTAGAGGAGAGCTGAAGCCTGCAAAATTGGATAAGGGAGGAGAAAGATTTCCGGCGGCTTAAGGTGGTTTTGGCCACCTATATCCCAAAAACCCAATTTTTAGGGATTGGTTTTATGAGTTAAAAAAAATTAAAAAAAAAGACAAGAAAATGAAGCACTACTAACCGGCGGCAACGGCAGGTGGAGGTGGTGTCTCCGGCGGCAACGGCAGGTGGAGGTGGTGTCGCGTTCGTCGTCTTCTTCAATTCGCCTCCTAACTTCCCTCTCATAAATTGTCGAAATAAACACAACTGAAACAGACAATTTCATTTTAACCCCCCACTCGAAATCAGCGACGGCTTTAGACCGTCGCCTAAGGTAAACAAATTTCAGATTTAAATTAACCTTGACAACGACGGCTTAAGACCGTCGCTGAAAATCACCGACGGTTAAACCGTCGTTCTGTACATTATAAACAGTCGGTGATCACCGACTGCTTTCAGCCGTCGCTAAAATTTACATCACCGACCGTTTTACTGACCGTCGCTGTGAAGCAGTCGTTATTTCAGCTTTTTCTTGTAGTGAAGAGAAACGCGTCAACCTCGATCTCCTCCCTGAGACTCGAGGCAACGCGCTTCTCAATGCCATCTCCTACAAGCTCAAGATCACAAGGCTCTTCAACCGACGAATAAAGCATCGACCTCGACAGGTCAACGATTGGGTGCTCCGGAGGTTCGAGGCCACCGGCAGGGAACCTCGCCTTGGTAAATTACAGCCCAACTGGGAAGGACCTTACAAAATCACAAAGGTCGTTCGACCAGGTACATACCGCCTCGAAGACCAAGAAGGCCGCCCCTTGCCCAGTCCTTGGAACGCGGACAATCTTAGAAAGTTCTTTGTATGAGCTCAGGCCCCGCCTTCGAAACAGTGCATTTTACAAGTTCTAGCCCTCGAAATTTAGGGGCATCTACTAGGAACATCCTTGGCAGAATGACAAGCCATCTTTTGTAAATCTGTCTCAGCACATATCGAGTTGTAATACATCTATCGAATTGTACTATATGGCTGACAACAAATTTTGCAAACAAAATAGATCGAAGTATGCGCTTTAAGTATATACCTATCGAGTTGTAATACGCCCATTAAATTGTAGTACAACTATCGAAGTCACATCAAACATAGACAAAATTTCAAAGGCATAAACTTGTTAAAATAAAAATACATCGATGGGATGAATAGCATATTTTATTAATCAAGGGAAGTACAAGCCATCGAGATGGCAAAGTTACACACATAAGGAACATTTAGAGATTAGAACTAAACTATAAAGGTCTAACATTAACCCTTGTAGGAGCCAGAAGGAAGAAAGAGGAAGATGAGGGAGGCGGTATCATGGGTGCGAGCCCTCGAGATCGGTAGCAGCAGGAACTTGGTCTTCGACCTGAGCGACCCCCGCGTCATCCTCTCCTCGAGGAGCCTCAGCATCCTCTTGGGAGAGAGCAGCGACTCCCTCCTCAACCTCCTGCTAGGAAAGCCCAGGAGACAGCTTCTCAAGGACGGCTCGAACGTCCTTGAGAGCCTCAGAGCGACCGACCTCGAAAGCTTGAAGGGAGGCATCCTCGAGGAAGATCCTCCTAGCCTCGGAGAGCTTCCAATTCTCGATGATCAGCTCCCGATAAGCAGTCGCCTCCTTGACGGCATCGGTAGCCCTCTTGTCGGCCTTCTCCGCCCTGGCTAACGCCTCCTTCCTGTTCTTCGAGGCCTGACGATGCCTCCTGCTGGCCGAATCCCTCTACTTAGTGAGGTCATCGATGGTCTGCTGGGCCTCGGCCATCTTCTCTTTGAAGCCCAACTGATCCTTCTTAATAGCTCCCTCAACTTCAGAAAGCTTCAGCTCAACAATCCGGACCCGATTGTTGAGGGAGCTTCTCTCGTTGAAGGACATCTGGTCCTTGACTACAGCAGAGGCAGTACCCCGAGGACGGTGGGCCAGAGCAGAGACCCTGATCAAGAGCTGCAGAAAACAAAAAACGTAAGCAATAAATTACCTAAGCAAAGAGGAAAAGAGAAAGGAGTAGGCACATACCTCGACAAGGGTAGCCTTCAGGGCTTCGAGCTCCTGACCGTCAGTGCCACAGTAGGCTGCCTCATCAGCAACTTTCATCAAAAAGGCGGAGGCTCTCTTGAACCTCCCATCCAAGTCAGCCCTCGAGAGGGCGAAAAATGGAACATCAGCAGTCGAGGGGGACGACCCCTCGACCTTCGGCCTCTTCGCTGGGGCCTGCTGCACCCCAGGCGAAGTAACTGGAAAGACAACTGGAAAAGGGAGTTTCCCCTCGGGTTTAGCCTCGAGGGGATCCTGCTTCACAACAGGAGCCAAGGGAGGAAGGGCCTTTGTGACCGAAATTATAGTCACATACTATGTCGAGGACGCTGCCTCGAGCTTAACGGCCTTCGAGGCATCAGGCAACCTCGGGCCAGCAGAGGCGGAGTTCGAACCCGCCTTCGCCTGCTCGAAGAGCCTCAGGAGTGATCAATGGTTGAGACATCGCAATATAGGCAAGAAAGACGGTCGAGATTGAAAGTTTGGAGGGAGAAAGCGTAAATGGTGTAATGACAGCGTTGAAACACCTCGTACTTATAAGAAAAGTGAATCACGAATTCCAAGGCTGCAATAACTGCCCTCATATGCCTCACAAAAGCAAAAGCCCATCATCTAAAGGGCCTACTATGGGTACAGGGCCCAATGCTCCCCATGGCACCCAAAGTATGAGAAAGACTGTCTTACCCTCAGTGCCAGAAAACATCCAAGTCCACAACTCAGGGCTAAAGAGCACTGCCCCCTCGATGCCCAGCCCTAGCGAAGGGCTTTATTCCCATAAAATGTTTTAGGACACCCAAGCAAATCATACTCGAGCAAACCCCCTCACGAACCCGCATTTTGGAAGCGAGATATAACTCGAGAGGCGATCCCTTGCAGGCGCCAATCAAAGGTAATGTTGCGTCAAGAATAGCAAGGCTCACATCAAACATAAAAATGACTCGAAGGATAACACGAGACGAACGACAAAAGCTTCTTCTCCTTGCAATCAAAAGATTAAAAAGATACATCCTAAAGAACACCAAAGCTAAATACAAGGTCTATTCAAGGCTGAATACAAAGATCTACTCCGAGTCGTCAGAGCTGCTCGACAAGCTACTCGAGGAGACAAGAGAAGTCGAACTGGAGGAGTCATCGAGCTCATCTCCTTCATCCTGATCCTCCTCGCCCGAGGTATCTCCGCTCTCAACACGGGCTCTGGCCTCAGAAGTAGAGCCATAGACACCCTCAACAGGAAACTCAGAGGTCGGGATAGAATCAGCCTCCAAGTCAGCAGCCACGATGGCTTCATTTTCCTTCTCGACCAGGGCCCAGTCGGTCGTGGGAGAAACCTTGGCCAAGTCCTCCCGCAGCTTAGCAAGAGTAATGTTATGTCCACATTTTACTCTTATTTTGGCACATTTTGAGGGATATTATGTTGCGACTTGGATGAATTTGAGTAGATTTATACCCAAGTGATAGGAATTGATGAGAAATGTTGAAATTATGAGAGGAGTATGCATTTGTGGCTCATTTAGAGGTTTAATGGCACCATGCTAGGTCCAAGATGGAAGTAATTGGGCTTCTTATAAGGTCCAATTATGTTGGAAGCCGCACTTGAAGAGTCCAAGGAAGAAAAGAGACATCGGTTCTACCACGAGTCGCGGCGTTGGCAGCGGCTCGCGGTGGAATGCCGAGAGCTTACCGCGACTCGCGGTATTGGGCGCGACTCGCGGTAGACACCGCGGATCGCGGTAACGCGGGCAGCGTCCGTTATGTTATTTTCTCGCTTTTATGTTTAGGAGTTATGTTATTTTAGGGAGGCAGTTTTTTTATGCACGATTATTTTTAGAGTTTTAGCCCTAGCTTTCATTTGGTATGCAAAAACTTGGAGTTTGAAGACGATTTTGATCAAGTACTTTGGGATTCTTCTACAATTCGAGCAATCTTAATAATTTTTACTCTTCTCTCTCTTAATCTATTTAATTATGTACTCAATTATGCTTATCGTTCTTATCGCCATGATTAGTGAGTAGTACTTCTATCTAGGATTAAGTTGAGCCCTATTATGGATTGATCATGTAGATTGTTGCTCAAATTCCCATGTTATTGAATTATATGCTTAGGGTTTGACAAGATTGTATTTGTAGTAAATTTTGCATCTTACTTTAACCCTAGCTTTTATTATCAACGAAAGTTGGAATAGAAATTAGGATCATATTTTTGTTTGCTAAATTATCATTTCATTAATTAAGTTCATCAACGAAAGTTGGGTCTTAGTTCGGATAATATTGTCATTGATTTAAATTCTCCTATGAAAAGAGGTGAGAATTGGAATTGAGATTTAATTGACATTGGCTCTTAATGCTTCTAATTGTGTATGTAAGCCATGAAAATAGGAATCATACATGTTAGTTAGGCCTTTTGCTATCATGAAAGTGAGCTTTAGGTATTGTTGGATGATTTGGGATTTAGTTTCGGTTCGCAGCTGTGTTTTATCGCTAAATCATAAGGGAATGTCATTCTTACCTAAGCTATAATTGAATAATTGGGAAGTGAGTTATAGTTTGATCAATTCATAGTAGTGGTGATACTTAATCTTAGTGTTTTAATTATCATATTCATATAGTTTGTCATATTCTGTCGTTTGTTTAGCCTTTAGTTCATAGACTCTTCCTTATTTCTGAATTGTGTAACTATTTCGTAATCTAAAATCAAGTAGTGGTTAATCTTATACCTCCCTGAGTTCGACCCGTATGTGCTACGACACCGTACACTTGCGGTATTAAAATAAACTCCTAACAAGTTTTTGGCGCCGTTGCCGGGGAGGCTACGGATTAGAATTATTTCGATTTTAGATTTAATAGATTACACCTGTTACCTTGTTTCTTGTTCATTTCTTCACTAGTTGTTGTTTCCGAATGCGCAGGCGATCGCGATCTGTAGATCACGTGGTCTTTGATCCCGAGATAGAAGCCACAGCTAGGAGACTCAACGCTGAGAGAAGAAGAAGGGAGCAGGAAAATATTCGGAGAGAACTAATGGCTCGTCCTCTTCGCGAATATAATATGCCAGATGTCACATCTACATCTACATCTAGCATTGCCAGGCCTACTGTAGAGGCCAACAACTTTGAGATCAAGATTCAATTGATCCATTTCATACAACAAGATCAGTTCAGTGGCAGTCCTATGGAGAACCCTAATGAACATATCAATGCTTTTCTCGAAAAATGTGATACAGTGAAGATTAATGGGGCCTCGGATGAAGCTCTTCGCCTCCGCTTGTTCCCTTATTCCTTGCGGGACAGAGCAAAAGAATGGTTGAAGAGTCATGAAGCGAACAAGTTCACAACTTGGACTTCACTAGCCACAGCTTTTTGTCAGAAGTACTTTCCTCCTGGGAAAACGGCCAAGCTACGCAATGCAATCACATCCTTCACTCAGTTGGATGGTGAATCACTTTATGAAGCTTGGGAACGGTTCAAGGATCTACAAAGGCAGTGTCCTCATCATGAGATCCCAACATGGCTCCTTATTCAGACATTCTATAATGGGTTGACTCATGAAGTCCGAATCTCTATTGATGCTGCGGCCGGTGGTGCTCTCATGGGTAAGACGACCGATCAAGCCAAGGCTTTGCTTGAGGAGATGGCTGCTAACAATTACCATTGGTCTAGTGATCGGTCGACTTCTAAGAAAGGTGGCAAGTATGATGTTGATGCACTAACCTCACTCTCTAGTAAGGTTGATGCTCTATCTCAACAGATCAGGAATATATCAGTTGGTCCTAGTGCCGAGATGAATGCTCTCCAAGGGAATAATGCAAGCTCTACTTATGGGGACATGGATTATGTAGAGCAAGAGCAAGCCAATGCTGTGTATGGTAATGCTCAACCTCGAAACGACCCCTACTCAAACACATACAATCCGGGTTGGAGGAATCATGAGAACTTTTCTTGGAGAAACAATCAACCTCAAGCACCACGCAATTCCAATCCTCCTGGGTTCCAGCACAAACAACAAGGTCAACCTTCTCAGCAACCTCCTCAAAAATCATATACTGATTCCTTGTTCGAGAGACTCCTTGCTACTTCCGAGGAAACTAACAAGAATTTTGATAGAATGGATGCTCACAACAAGATAGTTGACACTCAAATTGCGCAACTAGCTCAACAAATGTCCCATGTGACTCAACAGGTGACTCAACTTCAAAAGGGACCACCCCAATTTTCGGGGCAGCCGGAACCGAATCCAAAGGGTCACCAAAATGTGAGTGCAATTACTTTGAGGTGTGGAAAAACTTTAGAGGAGCCAAGCAAGGTAACTGTGACACCATGAAAGGTTGTAGGAGACACTTCCGAGAGTGTTGGTGATGTAGTTGATAAGGAGGACCCCATTGAAGAGGGTGATGAAGCACCACCAAAGCATTCTAGAGTCTACGTTGAGCCGGCTCCTTTCCCTCATCGGTTGGCAAAGGCTCGAATTGAGAAGAAATACGGGAAATTTCTTGAGTTATTGAAAGGTATGCACCTTAACATCCCGTTCCTTGAGGCTATGACTGAGATTCCTACATATGCTAAGTTCTTGAAGCAACTCTTGTCCGGTAAGAATAAAATTTGTGAAGCTTCTACGGTGGAACTCTCTCAAGAGTGTAGTGCTATTCTTCTTAACAAGCTTCCTCCAAAGTTGAGTGATCCTGGAAGTTTCTCCATTCCATGCTCTATTGGGGACGTGACTATTCAAAGGGCACTTTGTGATCTTGGAGCTAGTGTAAGCCTCATGCCTAACACTATCTTCAAGAAGCTTAACTTCAGTGACCTTAGCCCTACCCGCGTCTCTCTACAACTAGCGGATAGGTCTATCAGACACCCTTTGGGTGTTTTGGAGGATGTACCCCTCCAAGTGGGCAAATTGACTATTCCATGTGACTTCTTTGTCATGGAGATGCCAGAAGATGTACATACGCCAATTATCTTGGGTAGACCGTGCCTTGCCACTGCGGGAGCTTTGATTGATGTGAAAAGTGGCAAATTGTCTCTCAATGTGGGTGAAGACAAGGTGGAATTTGAGCTGCACAAAGCGTTGAATGCTCCTTTTTTGGGAGACACTTGTTACCAGGTTGATGTTGTTGAGAGATGGGAAGAAGATTCACTTATGGAGAGTACGGATGATGATGCTCTTCAACGATGCTTAAACAACAATGGGGCTTGTGATGAAGATACTATGGCATATGAGAATATGTTAGACGATGCACCGGTTTGTGCACCCGACAGTCCCTCAATCGAGGTCCTACAGGTTGAAGCCACAACTAAGGAGTGTTCTAAGCCTCCTGAGGTAGAGTTGAAACCCCTCCCTTCTCAGTTAAAATATGCTTTTGTGGGTGAAAACTCAACCTATCCCATTATTGTCAATAGTGCACTTGATAATTCTCAACTTGAACGGTTGTTATGTCTTGTTCGCAAGTACATAAGTGTTATTGGGTATACTATTGATGATCTTAAAGGGATAAGTCCATCTTTCTGTACTCATAGAATTTTGTTAGAACAAGAAAATGCTTCATCTATTGAGTCACAGCGCCGCCTTAATCCTAATATGAAAGAAGTTGTGAAGAAAGAAGTTTTGAAGCTTCTTGCGGCCGGCATTATCTACCCTATCTCCGATAGTAAGTGGGTAAGCCCGGTTCAAGTTGTTCCCAAAAAGGGCGGCATGACGGTTGTGAAGAATGAAAAAGGTGAACTCATCTCTACTCGCACTGTCACTGGATGGAGAATGTGCATCGACTACCGTAAGTTGAACAAGGCCACACGTAAGGATCACTACCCTCTTCCCTTCATTGATCAAATGTTGGAGCGTCTTGCTAAACATTCCTTCTTTTGTTACTTGGATGGATTTTCTGGTTTTTTTCAAATCCCCGTCCATCCAAGTGACCAAGAGAAGACGACTTTTACATGTCCCTATGGCACCTTTGCTTATCGAAGGATGCCGTTTGGACTATGTAACGCTCCAGCAACCTTTCAACGATGCATGATAACTATTTTTTCTGAGCTTATAGAACACTCTATGGAGGTTTTCATGGATGACTTCTCTGTTTATGGTCCTTCCTTTGATGCATGTTTGGTAAACCTTGAAAAAGTGTTGCGTAGGTGTCAAGAAGTCCATTTAGTGTTAAATTGGGAGAAGTGCCATTTCATGGTACAAGAGGGAGTAGTTTTGGGTCATGTTGTATCTGATAAGGGTATCGAAGTGGATAGAGCAAAAGTCGAAGTCATAGAGAAGCTTCCACCCCCGATCAATGTAAAAGGGGTGAGGAGTTTCCTTGGTCATGCGGGGTTCTACCGCCGTTTTATCAAGGATTTCTCTAAGATCTCTAGGCCTTTGACCGAGCTCCTAGCCAAAGATACCCCATTTGTGTTTACTGATGCTTGTCTTGAAGCTTTCCACAGGTTGAAGAGTGCATTGATTTCAGCACCTATTATTCAACCTCCAGATTGGACTCTTCCATTCAAGTTGATGTGCGATGCCAGTGATCATGCCGTGGGTGCTGTGTTGGGGCAAAAGCGTGATGGCAAGATGCATGCCATTTACTATGCTAGCAAAACCTTAGACGGTGATCAGGTGAACTACACCACCACTGAAAAGGAGTTGCTAGCCGTTGTGTTTGCAGTGGAGAAGTTCCGGTCTTATTTGGTGGGATCGAAGGTGATTGTGCATACGGATCATGCGGCTCTCAAGTTTCTATTGAGAAAAAAGGATGCCAAACCCCGTTTGATTCGTTGGATATTGCTTCTCCAAGAGTTTGACATGGAGATCAAGGATAAGAAAGGGATTGATAATGTTGTGGCTGACCATCTTTCCCGTCTCACATTGGACGCCCGAGCAGATGATCTTCCAATCGACGACTCCTTCCCTGATGATCAGTTGTTTGGTATTTTCTCTACTACAATTGGTCAATCTCCTTGGTTTGCTGACATTGTGAATTTTCTTGCTAGTGGAGTACCCCCTCCCGATTATTCATCATATCAACGCAAGAAGTTCTTTCATGATGTCAAATATTATTTCTGGGATGATCCTTGTCTCTTTAAATCTTGTGCAGATGGGGTCCTCCGCCGTTGTGTACCGGAGGAGGAGGTGACCTCTATCCTGTCTCATTGCCATGATATGCCTTGTGGAGGCCATGCTAGTACTTCTAAAACCGCTGCAAAGGTGTTGCAATGCGGGTTCTATTGGCCTTCTCTGTTCAAGGATGCCCACTGTTTTGTCAAGGCATGTGATAGATGTCAGCGCACGGGGAATATTTCGCGCCGAAATGAAATGCCTCTCAATTTCATTCTCGAGGTTGAGATATTCGATGTATGGGGTATTGACTTCATGGGACCATTCCCATCTTCTTATTCGAATAAGTTTATCTTGGTAGCCGTTGACTATGTATCTAAGTGGGTAGATGCCTTGGCTTCTCCAACGAACGATGCCCGTGTGGTTTCCAAGTTCTTCAAGAAGGTAATTTTTCCCCGCTTTGGTGTCCCCCGCGTTGTGATTAGTGATGGAGGAAGTCACTTTATTGAACGTAAGTTCGAAGCTCTTCTTAAGAAATACGGTGTGCAACATCGTGTCGGTCTTTCCTACCATCCACAAACAAGTGGACAAGTTGAAATTTCAAATAGGGAGATCAAATCTATACTTGAGAAGACCGTGGCTAGATCGCGCAAAGATTGGTCTCTTAAGTTAGATGATGCGCTATGGGCGTATAGGACGGCCTTCAAGACTCCTATTGGTACCACGCCTTATCGTTTAGTATATGGAAAAGCATGTCACCTGCCCGTCGAGCTAGAACACAGAGCATTTTGGGCTATCAAGTGCCTAAATTATAACGTTGACCGAGCGGGTGAACGCCGAGCTTTGCAATTGAATGAGCTTGATGAGCTCCGCTTAGACGCTTATGAGAGCTCGCGAATTTACAAGGAGCGCACTAAGAAGTGGCATGACAAGTGGCTCATGAGGAGAGAGTTCCACATTGGAGACTCCATCCTCTTATTCAACTCCCGATTGAAGCTTTTTCCAGGCAAGCTGCGTTCTAGGTGGTCTGGACCATTCCGGGTCACCAAAGTTTTTCCCTATGGTTCGGTGGAAGTCACTAGTGAAGTAAGTGGCTTGTTCAAGGTGAATGGAAGTCACCTCAAGCACTATGTCACCGGTGACCCTATTGAAGGCAAGCACGTCTATTGCCTATCTCTTCCACCCACTGCCCCATGATTTTAAGGAGTCGAGCTCATTGACTTTAAACGAGCGCTTTTCGAGAGGCAACCCGAGTTCTACACTTACTTCTTTTTCATTTTTTTGTCCCGTTTTCTTTTTGTGTGATTTTGTTTACATTAATGTCTTTGTGTTTGTTTTTTGGTGTGCTTATAGGTGGTAAAAGAAATAAAAAATAAATAAATAAAAAAAAACGTGGAAAAAGAAGCTGCAGCACCCTCAAAGGCACGAGTCGCGGCGCATTGCCTCAGCTCGCGGCAGAATGCCGAGAGCTTACCGCGACTCGCGGCCTTCACCGTGCATCGCGGCATGAACCGCGACTCGCGGTTCACGAGGTAAGTTGAAGCGGGTTTTAAACCCGCGTCTCTCTCTCTCTCTTCCCTCACTCTTTTCTCTCGACTTTGCCTTTCTCCCTCAACGTACAACATTTTTGTGTCTCTCTCTCACTTACTCCCCTCCACCATATCAACCACCACCACCACATACATTCACCACTCTCCTCTTCTTTTCAACCCCTTCTACTACAAAAATCCACCCCAACCTTCTCCTAACCCCTATTTCAACCCAAATTTCACAAAATCAATCCACTACCATAAACCCTAGAAATTGGGGCTTTTTGCATTGAGGCTTGTTTGGTGAAATTGGAGAGTGCAATCAACCACATTGGGCACTAGCTTGGTAAATTTGGCATTGGAGTGCATCCCTTGATCTCCTAGAGGTATAAATTTCACATTCCTACCTTCCTTTGATATAGCTTGAATATCTTGTTCTAGCTTCATATCTAGGATTGTTGAAATTATGTTGGTTGGATATATATGATTGTGGTTGAAGATTGTTGGTGCTTGTTGGTTGGATAATTGGATTGTGGTTGGTATTTTTGTGCCTTGTTGTGGATTGGTTGTTATTGGAGTGTGGAGTGGAGTACTTGTGTTTGTTTTTGTTGAACTGGGAGCCCTTACACTTGTGAACCATGCCACCCCGACCCAAACGAACCAAAACAGGAGAAGCTAGCACCTCTCAATCAACCTCTAGGGTAGACACCTTGGGACTTCGTAACCTTACAGCTGAGCACCGTGGGCGTTGGGCGCGTCTCACGCTGCCCAACCGTCACATCAAGGTTACTAAGTTCGTTGATTACTCCGCATTAGAGACATTGGGCTTAGCGAGCCAGACACCCAACTGCTTCAAAAAATTGGGCTTGAGGGTTTTGTGAACAAATGGGCACCAACCTATGAGCGTTTTACCCTAGAATTCCTTTCTACTCTACAAAAAACTGAGGGTGAGCGTCCTGGCATTGAATTCCACCTTAATGACAAACCCTATAGCCTAACCATGCCACAATTGAAAGCTATTTTTGGTTAGCGGAACTTGAACGCCGTGAACTTCCACCGCACCAATGAGTACAATGAGGATACCTTTTGGCACTCACTCACTCAGTTGCGCAAGACTCCTAATGACAAGAGTTCCTTTTTGCGCCACCCCCCTCTTCGTTATGTGCACCGGTTACTTTCTATGGCCGTATTTGGGCAAGGGGAACCCACTAACATCCCTAGCCTAGAGTTGAAGGTTTTATGGTCTATGACACCAGCAGGCCGGGGTACGCCTGATCTAGCTGCAATTTGGGTAGCTCGATGTCTTGAGCTTTCTAAGCTGCAGAAAGGCAAAATCAGTGTGGGTGGCATGATCTCCTTGATTGCTGAGCACCTTGGTGTGCAACCGAATGATAATGATGGGTATTGACCGATGATTCTTACATGTATGATATGTCAAAGATGGTTAGTGCAAAGATGATCTCATTTGCAGGGGTGAAGGGTCGTTTTGTGTGGCTTTATAGAGGTAGGCATGTCACTTTCATGACCCTACCTCAACCTGCTCGGGTGGCTATTCCTCCCAATGCCGCAGCAGAGCACTTTTTCCTTGCCCCTGACGCCGCTTTTGCAGTGGTAATGCGTGTTGAGTATCAGCGGTTGCGATGTTCGCAAACCCGGGGTCGGGGAGGTCACTTGGTGGATGTTATGGATGATGAGGATGATGGAGATGGTGAAGAAGATGAGTTTGATGAGGATGAGGATGAGGATGAGGATGAGGAGGAGCCTAATCCTAGAGATGGCGATATTGGTGGCCATGATGGCCAAGTTGGGTCCTCTCACACACATGCCCCCCTCCTTTTGCATCATATGAGGAGCGGATGACTGCGTTTTCTTTGAGACAGGATGAGTTCTCATCTCGCCTAGATGGGACTGAGGACCAACTTGACGCTATCTATTGCATGATGACTTCACTTAACACTTTTCATCTCCATACCTACCCCGATACATATACAGACCCCGAGGTCGAGCTTTCACGGCGCCGACAACAGCGTATGGAGGAGCGTGCCTCCAGGAGATCACGTCGTAACCCTGGCGGGCCTTCTGGCTCCTAGTTGGTGAGTTCTTTCCCCTTTCCTTCTTTCATTTTTGTCCTTTCTTCTGCATTGAGGACAATGCCTTGTTTAAGCATGGGGGAGGGGATGTCTCATCACTTGTATATATGCTTGTTCATATTCTTCTACAAAAAAAAACAAAAAAAAAGAAAACAAAAAAAAACAAATGACCCGCTAAGCTGAAAACCCGAAAGGGCGGCTTAGGTAAAATTGGGGGCCCGGCTAGGTTGAAAACCCGAAAGGGCAACTTAGGCAAAAAAGTGGCTAATTTGAGCGGGTGAGAAAGTGAGCAAAAAGAACAAATTTGAGTGGCTAGGATGAAAACCCGAAAGGGCTCCTAGGCAAAATGAGAGATAAAAGAAAAGAGAGAAAAGTTACTCATCTCATTTGCCGGCGTGGTTGACATAAGGATGGAGGAGTATAGGAGTGTTTTGGGTAGGACTAGGCTTGATGATTGGTGTGTGAAATGTAAGTCTCACTTGAGGATGTTGGAGATTCGATTGTAGGGAGGATTGATGAGTTCAAGCATAGGGGTGTCAACTTGACCCTTTGTGATTGACTCGATATATTTTTGTGATTTGTGGCTTGATGGTGGGTGTGCGTAGTAGATGTGTGAGTGTTCTTTGAGATCTTTTCAGAACATGGTCACACATGACTCTATTTTTGGTTGAGCATGGGGGAAGTATGCTTAAGAGTAGCGGAGTTAGGTGTAGGTTAGTTGCTACTATGGAGTATGAGAGGGGCGCTAGAGTGGATGTTAATTGATGTTGGACATGGATCGTTATTCGTTGTTGGTGCATGTTTTAGGCCATGTGAGGTTATCTAGTTGTTCATTGCCTCTTGCTTACTCGAGGACGAGCAAGGTCTAAGCATGGGGGAGGTTGTTAAGTCCACATTTTACTCTTATTTTGGCACATTTTGAGGGATATTATGTTGTGACTTGGATGAATTTGAGTAGATTTATACCCAAGTGATAGGAATTGATGAGAAATGTTGAAATTATGAGAGGAGTATGCATTTGTGGCTCATTTAGAGGTTTAATGGCACCATGCTAGGTCCAAGATGGAAGTAATTGGGCTTCCTATAAGGTCCAATTATGTTGGAAGCCGCACTTGAAGAGTCCAAGGAAGAAAAGAGACATCGGTTCTACCACGAGTCGCGGCGTTGGCAGCAGCTCGCGGTGGAATGCCGAGAGCTTACCACGACTCGCGGTATTGGGCGCGACTCGCGGTAGACACCGCGGATCGCGGTAACGCGGGCAGCGTATGTTATGTTATTTTCTCGCTTTTATGTTTAGGAGTTATGTTATTTTAGGGAGGCAGTTTTTTTATGCACGATTATTTTTAGAGTTTTAGCCCTAGCTTTCATTTGGTATGCAAAAACTTGGAGTTTGAAGACGATTTTGATCAAGTACTTTGGGATTCTTCTACAATTCGAGCAATCTTAATAAGTTTTACTCTTCTCTCTCTTAATCTATTTAATTATGTACTCAATTATGCTTATCGTTCTTATCGCCATGATTAGCGAGTAGTACTTCTATCTAGGATTAAGTTGAGCCCTATTATGGATTGATCATGTAGATTGTTGCTCAAATTCCCATGTTATTGAATTATATGCTTAGGGTTTGACAAGATTGTATTTGTAGTCAATTTTGCATCTTACTTTAACCCTAGCTTTTATTATCAACGAAAGTTGGAATAGAAATTAGGATCATATTTTTGTTTGCTAAATTATCATTTCATTAATTAAGTTCATCAACGAAAGTTGGGTCTTAGTTCGGATAATATTGTCATTGATTTAAATTCTCCTATGAAAAGAGGTGAGAATTGGAATTGAGATGTAATTGACATTGGCTCTTAATGCTTCTAATTGTGTATGTAAGCCATGAAAATAGGAATCATACATGTTAGTTAGGCCTTTTGCTATCATGAAAGTGAGCTTTAGGTATTGTTGGATGATTTGGGATTTAGTTTCGGTTCGCAGCTGTGTTTTATCGCTAAATCATAAGGGAATGTCATTCTTAGTAGTGGTGATATTTAATCTTAGTGTTTTAATTATCATATTCATATAGTTTGTCATATTCTGTCGTTTGTTTAGCCTTTAGTTCATAGACTCTTCCTTATTTCTGAATTGTGTAACTATTTCGTAATCTAAAATCAAGTAGTGGTTAATCTTATACCTCCCTGAGTTCGACCCGTATGTGCTACGACACCGTACACTTGCGGTATTAAAATAAACTCCTAACAAGTAACCTTTGTAGCCACTTCAGCCCCCTCGAGCCCCATGTTGGCAGCGAAGTCCTGACCATCTTGAGAATTCTGCCACTCGAGGATGATCTTCTCCCTAGAGGTCGAAGACTCGCCTTTCGACGAGTCGAACTGCCTCTTGATCGAGTCCCGTTGGCTCTGGGCGTCCTGGATCTTTTTCCTCCATCCTTCCTCTCGAACAATGAAGCTGTTCTCCTTCTCTTCGAGGTCCTTTTGTGCAGCCTCAAGCTCGAGCTTGTAGTTCAAAGCAAGCTCCTTTTGCTGAGCGAGATCCTTCCGGAGCTGGCGAAAGCCAATAGTATGTCGATGACTCATAACGGCCATTCGAACTGAACATTGGAAAGAGGCAAAACAATAGGCTTAGCAAAGAGAACTTTACAACAGGGTGGGAACTTAAAAAAAAATGACTTACATCAATCCAGGAGGCATGAAGCCCTTCAACCTCCTCTTCCTCGTTGAGGGCTCGGTAGGCCTCGACATCGGCTTTGGTCAGGAAACGCTTTAGAGCTAAGTCAACGCGTCGGGCCTTCTCGACCCAAGAAAGCTCGGTGAAAGGCTTCGAAGTCTGATCCGAATCTTCCGCCCATGCCCTCTTCCGGCCAGGGGTCTCCTTGTGACGAGGAGGCTCTCCCTGTACCTCCTCGACCTTCGAAGGGGCCGCTGTCGACCTAGAGGGAGGCTCAAGGGTCGCTGTCTTCCCTCTCTCCCCCAAAATCTGGGGAGGCAAGATGGCCGTCCCCGAAGGAGGACGAATACGAGGCCTCTACCAGAAAAATAGAAGTTAGAACGCAAAATAAAAGGTTTGATAACCAGATCGAAAGGTGTAAAGTTAACTTAGGAGGGCGAGGGACTCGAGTTTCCCCCCTCGACACATTCGAGCGTATCTGTTCCTGTACCCGCTGGTTCGCCGTCAGCCGCCTCTGCATGATTTCACTAAGTTCTCGACGGGTAATAACTGCAAAAAAACATTAGCCCATGATATATGTCGATCAAAGCAAATACACCTAGCAGCGAAAGCCCTACCCTTGGGATAAGCCGGGCTCAATCCCATCGAAGAGAGGAACTGCTCGTCACTCAGGTCCTCTGCGCTAGGGTTCCAGTTGGTGGGGACTTGCTTTCGATCGCCATTAACCATCGAAGTGATGGCCTAGCAGTATATGGCGACCCTGGCCTCGTCCTCCGACATCCAAGACACTGACCTATTTAAGGCCATGTTCGGACCTTCGAGACATGGAATAACTGGGGAGTCCCACTGCTCCGCTCGATATATGTACATGAACTCCGTACGAAAGTTCTGTTGGTTCGAAGGCATGGTCGCCACAATCTTTTAAGGAAAGCGCGCTTGGAAGGTATACCATCCTTCACCATTGGGGGTCGCTGCCATCACAACCAGCTTCATCAAGTTTCGGCAAAGAATCAGGGTTGGCTCGACCGCCATCATATCGCATATAGCAAGGAAGCCAACCATCGAGCCAACGCTGTTAGGCATCAACTGACAAAGGGCTAGATTGTAGGAACGCAACACCTCCACAATAAAGGGGTGGACGGGAAATCTTAATCCCAACTCGAGGTAGGCCTTATATAAAGCCACGCAGCCTGTCGGAGGAGTACATACGGTCTCGTCGGGCTTAGGGATGTACAGGGCGTACGGATGTCGACCAATACGACGTCTTGAGGAAGCGCATGTTGTCCAATAGAAACTGCATGAAGGGTCCTCGAACGTAGAAGTGTGCGATGCCCTAGCCTTGAGTCCTGGCCTCCCCCTCTCCGCCACTAGTGCTCGCCTCATGAGAAAGATCTTCACTGCTGCCCTCCATTACTCGAACGACCTGGCCATCGAGAAGATGGTCTAAGTAACTCCTTATGGCCCGAGGGCGAGCAACGGTTAGCTCGTATGGGGGATTATTTATCTCCTCGCCCCCATCAGACATTATTGAAGTCCCGTCGCTCGAGCATGGTAATGCGTCGAGCACCCGCAAGGGATCGGGACAGTCTAATGCTACGGACACCACGGGCACCCCATTTATTAGCACTCCGTCGAACAAGGGCTCGAGTGGCGCAGGGGGGGTGTGCGAGCCAGACAAAGAACCCCCGTTATTTATCGAGAGGGGATCCTGTCCAGAAGGGTCCATTTATTAATAAAAGAAAGGGATGGAAGTGGGTCGTACCTTATCTGAAACACCTTCGTGATCCTGCACCTTGAAGAAGAACGCCGGTCGATTTGTGTAACCTCGAGGAGAATCTCTTGTGCAGTCTATCCAAAAGAAACGTGAATGGGACAAATGACACGGTCCCCCCTATTTATAAACAAACACCGTGCAAAACGGTCGGTATGTCGCGGGCTTGGGAAACTCCTGGAAATAGCAAGGCTGAAGTTGGGCCCTTAATCAGGCCCAACAATCGCCCTAACTAGAACTACGAGCCTTAGCTACCCGACCAGTCCATCCCAGCTCAGTGGGTTGACTGAATTCAGCTAAGTCCAAAGACCTATAATTAGGCACCTCGCCCAGATCGAGCGTGGGATACTCCAAGTCACCTCAACTATTGGAGTCGGTGCCCGTCAAGCGTTACGGCATCAGAACACCCCTCGGGGAACACAGGGCCTGTCGACCCTCACCGCCCCAGAGCGATGGTTCAACGATCTCTCAAAGAGCTCGGCGAATATCCGCCCAGCACTCTCCGGAGTTCGCAGCACCTATCCCCCAAGATACATGGGGCTCATTAACTCTTGAGACATCTCGAGCGAGGTCAAGAACGCCCCTCGAGATTCATGGGGCACATTAGCCCCTGGGCATCTCAAGCGAGGTCATAGATGCCCCTCGAGGTTCATAGGGCTCATTAGCCCCTGGGACATCTTGAACGAGGTTATAAACGCCCCTCGAGATTCATGGGGCTCATTGTTCCCTGAGACATCTCGAGCGAGGCGAATACATGGGCTCATTAGCCCCTGGGACATCTCGAGCGAGGTCATAGACGCCCCTCGAGATACATGGGGCTCATTAACCCTTGAGACATCTCGAGGGGGTCAAGAACGCCCCTCGAGATTCATGGGGCTCATTAGCCCCTGGGACATCTCGAGCGAGGTCATAGACGCCCCTCGAGATTCATGGGGTTCATTGGTCCCTGAGACATCTGGAGCCAGGCGAAGGATAAACCCCGAGATACATGGGGCTCATTAGCCCCTGAGACGTCTCGAGCGAGGTCAAGAACGCCCCTCGAGATACATGGGGCTCATTAGCCCCTAGGATATCTCGAGCGAGGTCATAGATGCCCCTCGAGACATGTAGGGCTCATTAGCCCCTGGGACATCTCGAGCGAGGTCATAGATGCCCCTCGAGACATGGGGCCCATCAGCCCCTGAGACATCTCGAACAAGGTCAAGAGCGCCCTTCGAGGTCCAGGTTCGACTTTCCGCGACACATGCGATTTCCGGAGAGTTCTCTTTCGCACATCTTGCGTGGGGCTAATGTTTGGGCCCAATATTCCCTGGGCCCGGAGGACCATCAAACCCCCGGGCAGGGGGGACAATGGGACCTACAGGGTCGTTGCCCTAACTCCAGAATGCCTAGGGATCTCAAGCAAGGAGTAAAAAGGCTTATTGCCTGAAAAGGCAATATAACCAAGCAGCCCCCTTGAGGCCGATCCCATCAATGTTCCCTTTATGGGGATTCTCAATGCTATAAATACCCAATGTCTCATCAATGAACAGGTAATAAATTCTAGACCGACTGCTCAATACTTACAGTTAAATATCCTAACTGACTTGAGCATCGGAGGGGCGATCCAAGAAACACCCCCGGAGTAGTCTAACCCTCATTCTTGTAGGTTTTCACGACGTCCTTCGAGCACTCAGCTATCATCAACGGCCATCAGCCCTCGTCTTGACTAGCTCCACCACCTCACAAGTTTTTACCCGAAACAATTATTATATAAAACCAACAGTTTAGAAAAAAAATTCCTCAAGTATATACATCTGGAAACCGAGTGCAAAACATGAGAAGTATAAGACTGTTGTGATCAGAAGATTCATAACTCAGAAGGATGTAGTCCAGAAAGAAAATAAATTATGAAACAAATTTGAAATTAAAACATAAAACTCTAGAGATCAGTTTTTGAAAAGAGCTCATCATTCTCTCATGTTACTACCCACCGGCTTCGGCATCTTCATCACTTAGATCAAGATTAGCAAGCAACTCATCAAGAGGAATGGAAGCCAACTCGTCACCATCAGCCATTGAAGTTGATTCCGATGGTTGGTATTCCTTATTGCTATACAATGATACGTTGAACCAAAAATGTCAAGAGGGATGGGTTTTTCTTTACGGAAGAGGTAGGGGGTTTTGAATTAGGATAATTAATTGGGGGTAGATTTGTAAATTTACTTTAAATGATGGGTTAGTTAGGTTTTAAGTGAATAAAGGCCACTAAGTATAATTAGTCAAAGTAGGAGGTCAATTGGTATAAATTTTTTTTGGCCTGCCACCAAGTAGAAAAACCCAAAGTAGGAGGCCACCATGTAGAATCTCCCAATAATTAATAATGTTTTTTATTTTGTTTTGTTTAGCCGATTCTTAGGGTTAGAAATTAGTCGGTTTTGCTGGAATAATTAGGCATGCAGTACACTTGATTAGAGGATAGGATTACGTACATTGGGTTATTAGGATAAATATTCTCATGCAAAGTAGGATTAGATTTTCATGCAAATCTATCCTATTTTGTAATCCTAATGTTGTATGGTTTCATTAGGGAATTGGTTGGTGTTTTACATTGATTAATCTGGAAGTTCAGGAGTGCAGCTGTACGTAGCTAATTAGGGATTATTCTAGAATAGACTAGGCTGCATTTATATTCCTATAAATAGGCTTGACATATTTATACAAATATATTAAAAGGCGTGCGAAAGAAAGCCTATGTGCCACGTGGCACTATCCTCAAATTTCTAATGCAAATGCTTTATGTCTATGTGTACTTATCACTTTAAAAAAGTGTGTAAGTGCAAGGTATCGAACACGTGACCATTAAAATGAAAATTAAGAGCTTAACCATCAATACACTATGACCTTGTTGTCTAATGTTTCAAATAAAATATGATAAAGTCTTGTAATAATTATACATAACTAAAAAGACTTAAACAAGTATATATATCTATAACACACTTATTCGTAACTTACAAGAGAATATTGATGTCATATTCTCTTACCACAATTCCTTTTAAGGTATTGTTTTCAAACTCAAACCATTCAATTTTTTTTATTTATCACATCGTGACGTGAATTTTTCAATTTTTTAATTGATAAAAAATACGAAAAGTAGCAAAATAAATTATGAAATTTAAAAATAATAATGTATTTGTTTATTGTAACTGACCCGAGGCATCGCCTGGATTAGAAAACTAGTTAATAATAAAAAGCAGCGTTGTTGATTATTTTTCATTATGAAAACCGAAGTCTGGAACATTGTTCTTGATTTTGTGTGTGTGTTCTTGAGATTGAACATTAAAGGTTTTGCGATTAACCTTCCTTCTTTGATTGCGATTGCAAAGTTTGGGCATCTTAAACCTTGCGATTGGTTTAAGTTTCTATCCATAATTCATCACAAATCATCTCTGTACGGCCCTAAAATTCATGAAATTTTCGTTCTGTGCTTGATAATACAATCTATTTTTGGTTCGTTTGTCAGCAAATTGAGTTACAAGTTTAATCATCCACTTGTATACTCATCAGTAGTCTTATGAGTACTAGGATTTAGAAAGGAAATCAAATGGCGTGAGTGTGCTTGAGGGAAAGAATATGACACTGCGTAATATAAGATAGTGAAGAAGATAAAAAGGTTATAAGACTTCAAAAGGAAACGTAAAAGGGGAAAATGAAGGCTTTTCCTATAATGGCCAATATAAAGAGGAGGTAGAAGGTTTAAATTTTTTGTAAACATTAAAGAATTAAAACAGTTAAATGTTTAGGAATAATAAGTGTTTCGGACCTGTTTCAGGTAAAAACTTGTGAGGTAGGGGAGTCGGTCCAGAAGAGAACCGAGGTGCAGTTGATGATGGCCGAGTGCTCGAAGGGGCACCGTGGAGACCTGCAAGAATGAGAGTTAGACTACCCCGAGGGTGTTTCCGGGATCGCCCATCCGACGCTCAAGTCAGTTTGGATGCTTAACCGTAAGTATTGAGCAGTTGGTCTAGAATTGATTACATGTTCATTGATGAGACATTGGGTATTTATAGCCTTGAGAATCCCCATAAAGGGAACAATGATGAGATGGGTCTCAGAGGGGCTGTTTGGCTATATTGCATTTTCAGGCAATGAACCTTTTTGCTCCTTGCTTGAGATCCCTAGGAATCCTGGAGTTAGGGCAACCACCCGGTAGGTCCCACTGTTCCCCCCTGCCTGGGGGTTTTGATGGTCCTCTGGGCAAGAATCGGGCCCAGGGAATATTGGGCCCAAACAATAAGACAATTTAATCAAGTAAATATTTAACACAATAAAATGATATTTGTTGCTTAAAAGAAACATTATAACATTGAGATAGAAAAAAATAATACGGAGTATGGAAATCAAAAGGCGGAGCTTAAAATAAATATAAATTAATTTAAAGATAATAAAGACACAATAAATTTAGTACAAATTAAATCTTTTAAAACAGTTTTAATGAAAGAGGTGAAACGATTAAGTTGATACATCGAAAATAAATTTTAGATCAAAATAAGATTAACGAAAGGTCTAAAAATACTTTTAAAAGTAAAGGAATGAAATATGAGAAAATTTAAAGGATTGTTTAAAGGCTTCGAATTATGAAATAATAGGGTGTTACAGGTTCACTATTCTTCAGAGCAGATAATTCACATTTGCATGCATAAGAAAGATAAGACTCCTCAGAGGGGTAATTAGACAACACTCTCAAAATCAATCAAACATATTCTGATGATCAAGTTTGGATATTATTTAGCAATGAAGACAATGATAATTATAACATCAAGCAAGGCGTTGTTTTTCCTACCTTACTTTCACTCATCAAACACTAGCTTTTTATGCACGCGATGCGTGCGATGACATTTTTATGTATAAGTATTACTAAATAGTAAACAAACAGAAAATGAAAGTTAGTATCTAAGTTCACCTCCATTTTGTGAATAAGATTCTTTGAAATACTTACAAATAGTATTTAAAAACACTTTAATAAATAAGTATAAGTAATGAAAGATTCAATTCAAACAATATACTAAACTTTTTACTAAACTTTTTTTGAAAGTGCAAATTTTTATAACTTAGGTGAAGAAGAGTGGCTATTATTATCAAATTTGTTAGTGAATTAAATGCTCTACTTAGTACTTACTTAGTAGTCTCTATTGAAGCACATTTTTCTATCAATTTGCCGTCTACATCCTGTTCTTTCTTTTGCGGTCATTAACTCTTTGCATTTAAGTAGCATTACAGTATTACTCCCTCAGTTAAACTTATATCTACTGAACAAAAAAATTGAGTGACGTGTTGAACTTTTGATCTACACTTTTTTGCAATGCAATAGTTACTCAGTTAAACTTTGTTTTAAATCATAGTTTTGAGTGACTATTTTAATTCTGCAAGAACAAAAATGCAGTATATATGCGTGCGTGACGTGTTGTGCGTGAACAAAAAATGCAGTATATTACCAAAAACTTATATCCAATGCGATAGTATTATGATTTGGCTAATTTATACTTTGATCTACAATCTATACATTTCTACTTTTTTTTTTGATAATTTTAGTCGATTTTCATTAATTCAAGGAGGCATTACAGCCCAGAGTTACAACTAAGGAAGCTGCATACTAAGACTATGCGACAATACAGTCCAAGAGCAGCCCCAAAACCATATTATAGTCCATGAAAGAGCTTACAACACTACTGCCAAAATGCCTGAAAAATACCAACAACATCCAAGACTCTACACTTCTAGTTGAAAGTTGAAAATGTTGAGTGACGTGTTGTCACATGCTTCTAGAAATCTACAACCCATATTTTGAAGGAACCCCCTAGTTCTACAGCCCTACCCAGTTCATTCTCTCTCTCTCCTCTCACTGTATAATTCCACTGCTTTTTCTAACTATTCATTCTCTCACTCCTCTCACTACAAATCTACAACCCATATTTTGAAGGAACCCACTACCTAGTTCATCAAACTTTGCACCATAGAATAACAAAATAAGCCATTTCAAGTCTTAAGAAGCAGCAGTAGATCTAACTCATAAAAAATTTACTTTTGAAGGAACACAGTTCATCAAAAATCCATCAGTTGTTTGAACCCACTTTTGAAGGAAGCAAACCAACTCAAGTTTTTTCTTGGGTCGATTTTGTAACAAAGAAAGGTAATTCTTAAATTAATGTAATTTTTTTTTTCTTGGGTCGATCTTCGCAAATTAATGTTTTTTTTTTTCTGAAAATGGTTTTCGCAAATTAATGTAATTTTTTTTTCTGAAAATGGTTTTCGCAAATTAATGTAATTTTTTTTTTTCCAGAAAATGGATTTTTGCAAATTAATGTAATTTTTTTTTCTGAAAATGGATTTTTGCAAAAGTTGTTCGCAAAAACTTGATATTGTTTTTTTTTTCAAAATTTATTTCTGAACATGGATTTTTTGCAAAAGTTTTGGGCAAAAATTTTAATATTGGTCTTACAAAATCGATCACAGATGACAAAAAATATTCCAAATCTCCCTTACCTTCTTAACTTCTTTCTGCTCTCCAAGAAAAAGTATAAAGATCTCACATAATTTTCTTAAAACAATATTCTAATTTACATGCCTTTTATTATGTAGTCCTATGACTTTTGTTGTCCTATCTGTAATAAAAAAAAATCTAACTTAAAGTTACAATATTAGCAAATTTCTCTAGAGGTAATTTATACTCTGATCTGTTCATTAAGCAAAAAGTGTATATACTCCATATATTTTAAACTAACCCAGTAACCCATATATATGAAGTGGTCTATTACTCTATTGAGAATATAGGAAAATATATGTAGGTATCTTGTGATCTTGATAGTTTAAACGATTTTTTCACCAGGTACCCTTGTGGTTTTTTTAAATTCATGGGGTACCCCTATTTTTTTAAAAATGCACCACATACCCTTACTATTTCAATAAAATGCATGAAATGCCCTTAATTATTAACGGTGTCAAGTTTCTGTTAGCTTTATTTACCATTTTGCCATTGTTAACCCCTAACCCTAAACCCTAAACCCTAAACCCTAAACCCTAAACCCTAACCCTCCCCCACCACCACCGCCCCCACCACCCCCCGTCCGGAATTCCCCCCTCCCCCACCACCCCCGTTGAATTCCCCCTCCCCCACCATCCCCGTCGAATCCCCCTCCCCCACCATCCCCGCCGAAATCCCCCCCCCCACCACCCCCGTCGAAATCCCCCTTCCCCACCACCCCCGTCGGAATTCTTCCCTCCCCCACCATCCCTCGTCGAATCCCCTTCCCCCCACCCCCCCGCTCGAATTCCCCCCGGTCGAAAATCCTTGTTTTCGAAAATGATTTTGAAACTAATTTCGAAAACCGATTTCGAAATTGATTTCACGGTGTCCGGGCGGTGGCGGTGATGCGACGGTGGCGGTCCGGTGCAGCGGGAGGGTGAGAGGAGGTGAGGTGGCTCGCGGGGGTGGTTGGGTGGTGGTGGTGGGGTGGTGGTGGTTGGGTGGTGGTGGGATTATGGGGTTAAGGTTAGGTTAGGATTTGAAGTTAGGGGGTAGGGTTAGAAGTTAGGGTTTAGTTAGTTAATTAGGGTAAGAGGGGTTGATTAACCCTAATGACTAATGGAAACTTGACGCAGTTAGTCATTAAGGGCATTTCATGCATTTTATTAAAATAGAAAGGGTACCTGGTACATTTTTTTAAAAACAGGGGTACCCCATGAATTTTGAAAAACTACAGGGGTACCTGGTGAAAAAACCGTAGTTTAAATACCTTGATGTTATTGATAACATTTGTGAAGTTCTTTAAACTTATCAAAGTCTAACCATAAATGTCACTTCATGAAAAAATCAAGAGCACAAAGCGATTGTACCTGCTGCTGGCCAGCAACAACAACGACAAGTGCAAGTGCAATTAAAGTTATGATGAGGGCTTTTTCACCAACTCTCAATACTTTCATTCCTAAAGCCTTCCATCTTTTCTCATGTTGCTGTGCTTTGAAGGATTTATGTCCTCGACTTAAATGCAATTACTAATTATATTATGGATCGTATTATAGAGATAATAAATTCGTTTTATTGGGTCGTCTATACGTCTTGCTAGAGAATGCTATAGAACTTTGGGTTAGGAAATAATAAACCCAAAGCCCAATATAATGGATCCTATTAGGCAAATGATAGGTCTGTACCAATCACTTGCTTGATGATAGCAGCCATGGAGCCGGACCTCCAAAGGAGGTTCGAAACCAAGGATGCTTATACCATCATGCAAGAGCTGCGGGCTGTGTTTCAAACACAAGCCCGAGTTGAGCGGTATGAGACTAATAGGGAGATACTTGAATGTCAAATGAAGCCGGGTCAAGCTGTTGGCCCCCATGTTTTCGCGATGATGGGTCTTTTCGAAAACATGGAACGACTTGGATTCCCTTATAGGGTTGAGTTGGCTACTGACATTATTCTCCACTCATTACCCGACAGGTTTCAATCGGTTCGGAATGACCTACAATATGAATGAGTCTGAAAAGACTTTGCAAGAGTTGCATGGATTGTTGGTCAATGCTGAAAGGAACATCCCTAAGGTTGAACCAAAGAAAGAGGTTTTGATGGTTCAAAAGGGAAAGGGTTTCAAGAAGAAATGGGCAGGAAAGAAGGACAAAGGCAAGCAAGTTGCCACTGTTGCTAAAAAACCCAAGCCAACTGCCAAGCCAAAGGTCGCTGCGGAAAGCAAGTGCTTCCATTGTCACAAGATAGGACACTGGAAGAGGAACTGCCCGGTATACTTGGAGGAAAAGAAGTCTGGGACTTCCACTTCAGGTATATATGTTATAGAAATCAATTTGACTTCTACTTCTTTATGGGTATTTGATACCGGCTGTGGTTCTCACATAGTTAATGATGTGCAGGGACTAAAAAGAAGTAGGAAGCTGGCAAAAGGCGAGGTAGAGCTACGCGTTGGAAATGGAGCACGAGTTGCTGCACTTGCCATAGGAAACTATAATCTACACTTGCCATATGGGCTTATTTTAGAACTAAATAATTGTTATTCGTTCCTTCAATAACTAAGAACATAATTTCTGTTTCAGTTTTGGATTCTGAAGGGTTTTGTTTTGAAATAAAGAACAAGTGTTGTTCCATTTCTTACAATAATATGTTCTATGCCAATGCTAAATTGATAAATGGCTTATATGTGCTTGATAAGTCGTTACAAATCTATAACATAGATAGCAAGAAACAAAAATCAAATGATTCCAACCTAACCTACATTTGGCATTGTCGAATGGGTCATATAAACCAAAAGCGTATTCACAAGTTACAAAAGGATGGTATAATACCATCATTTGATTTTGAATCATTTGATATATGTGAATCATGCTTAATGGGAAAGATGACAAAATCACCATTTACTGGAAAAGGTGAAAGGGCCAGCGATCTTTTAGGACTCATACATACAGATGTGTGTGGTCCTATGAGCACAAAGGCAAGGGGAGGGTTTAACTACTTCATTACATTCACTGATGATTTGAGTAGATATGGATATATATACTTAATGAAACATAAGTCGGAATCTTTTGATAGATTCAAAGAGTTCCAAAATGAAGTACAGAATCAACTTGGTAAGACAATAAAAGCACTACGATCCGATCGTGGTGGTGAATATTTGAGCCAAGAATTTGATGATCATCTAAAGGGTTGTGGAATTCTTTCACAATTAACTCCACCAGGAACACCACAGTTGAATGGTGTATCTGAAAGGAGGAACCGAACCTTGCTAGATATGGTTCGATCGATGATGAGTCTTGCTGATCTTCCAATTTCTTTTTGGGGATACGCTCTCGAAACTGCTGCACACACACTAAATAGGAGCCCGTCAAAGGCTGTAGAAAAGACTCCATATGAGTTATGGAATGGAAAAACTCCAAACTTGTCTTTTCTTAAAATCTGGGGATGTGAGGTCTATGTAAAGCGGTTACTATCAGACAAGCTTGCACCCAAGTCAGATAAATGTCTCTTTGTGGGATACCCAAAAGAGACAAGGGGTTATTACTTCTATAACCGTCAAGAGAACAAAGTGTTTGTTGCTCGTGATGGTGTCTTTCTTGAAAAGGAATTTGTTTCTAGAAAGACAAGTGGGAGTAAATAATTCTCGAAGAAATTCGAGATGAGCAACAAATAGACGTGGTTCACACTATGTCAGAGACGGCCCGACAAGACGAAAGTCTAGTTCAGGAGATGATGTATTCAACGCATGTACCTCCTACCGTCCCAACTCTTTTCTTGATGCTCAGGCCCCGCGTAGATCTAGTAGAGAAAGGATTCCAAACAAGAGGTTGGTTGATTTCCTGTTAACTGAAAACTCTAAAATTATGATTTTGGAAAATTCAGAGCCTACTACCTACAAACAAGCCTTGACGAGCCCAGACTCTGAGAAATGGCTTGAAGCCATGAAATCCGAGTTAGACTCCATGTCTGAGAATAAAGTTTGGACCCTGGTCGACTTGCCTAGTGGGGTTACCCCTATTGGATGCAAGTGGGTGTTCAAATTGAAAACAGACAAAGATGGGAATGTCTATGTATATAAAGCAAGACTGGTTGCAAAAGGATTCAGACAAATTCATGGTATAGACTATGATGAGACCTTTTCTCCAAAGAGCAATGCTTAAATCAATTCGGATACTTTTAGCGATTGCTGCATTTTATGATTATGAAATTTGGCGTATGGATGTCAAAACTGCATTCTTGAATGAGTTCTTGAATGAGGATGTGTACATGACACAACCTGAGGGTTTTGAGGATCCAGAAAATCCTAAAAGGGTTTGCAAGCTTCAGAGATCCATTTATGGATTGAAGCAGGCATCTCGGAGCTGGAATCTTCGATTTGATGAAGCAATCAAGAAATTTGATTTCATCAAAAGCGAAGAAGAATCTTGTGTCTACAAGAAGTTTAGTGGGAGCAGATTAGTCTTCTTGGTATTGTATGTAGATGACATACTACTCATGGGAAATGACATACCAATGCTTGAGTCAGTCAAGGAATGGTTAAAAAGTTGTTTCTCTATGAAGGACCTGGGAGAAGCAGAGTACATACTGGGAATCAAAATCCATAGAGATAGGTCTCGAAGGATGATTGGACTAAGTCAAGAAACTTATATTGATAAAGTTCTTACAAGGTTCAACATGGAAAACTCGAAGAGAGGTTTCGTTCCCATGTCACATGGCATATCGCTTAGCAAGAGTCAGTGCCCGACTGAACCTGATGAGTTAAAGCGAATGAGTAGCATTCCTTATGCTTCGGCTATAGGATCTATCATGTATGCCATGATAAGTACTCGACCGTATGTTGCATATGCCTTGAGCATGTGTAGCAGGTTCCAAGCAAATCCAGGAGAAGCACACTGGACTGCAGCTAAAAGCATCCTTAAGTACTTGAGAAGAACTAAAGGCATGTTCTTAGTTTATGGGGGACAAAGTGAGTTGGTTGTTGAAGGTTACACGGATGCAAGCTTCCAAACCGACAGAGATGATTACCGCTCTCAGTCAGGGTACGTCTTTCGTCTAAATGGAGGAGCAGTGAGCTGGAAGAGCTCAAAGCAAAGCACTGTAGCAGACTCTACGACAGAATCAGAATATTTAGCAGCAGTTGAAGCGGCTAAAGAAGCAGTTTGGATCAAGAAAATCTTGACAGAGCTGGATATCGTACCTAGTGCTCTGGAAGGGATTGAGTTGTTCTGTGATAACAATGGTGCTATTGCGCAAGCAAAAGAACCGAGATCACATAACAAATCCAAACATGTAATGAGGAAGTATCACCTCATTAGGGAGATTGTTGACAGGTTGGATGTCAGGATCTGCAAAGTTCACACGGATGAGAATGTGGCTGATCCACTCACTAAACCACTACCTCAACCCAAGCATGAGTGTCACGCTAGGGCTATAGGCTTGAAGCAAATGTTAGAATGGCTTTAGATTGTACTAGGTTTAGAGAAACTTGTTACAATGTAAAGACATGGTTTTGCTATTTATGTTTATGAGAATAAATTTTACATTATTTAATTATTGGTTTAGTATTAAATAAAATGTCCAAAATATATCTTGAATTCTATGGTTTTGTCAAATATGTGATTTGATAAATGAAACACCATAAGTGAACAGAATTCATAGAATATTAAAAGTTCCTAATCTAAGTCATTAAACTGGACATGAATGACTTGTTAAAGGGATTAGCATATAAGATTGATTGATAGCACCGTTTCATGGGCTATAGAAACATAGAGATGTTTAATCAATCATATGGATATGTATAGTTGATACATAGTCGAACTAGACCTGCTTAGAAGTTTTATAACTTCAAAATTATATTAGTAGATTCCTTAAACATGAGTGGAACATTACTTAGCCCAATGATTGGTATAACTTTGATACTGTCAAACGTCATGCCGTAAAAGGGGACTATAAAGGCAGCATTCAGGTTGTGCTAAAAATTGAGTGGGAGTATTGATTACCATAATATTGAAAAGGTCCTCCTATACAAGATAGGATAGGTGTCTTGGCCCCTTGAAGAGCGAAAATTGAAAAATGCATGGCCGTGCTCAAATGGATCATTCGATGATCATTTGTTTGTCAATTCGAACTCGGATTTCAAGGATTAATTTGAAAACTAGTATGGATGATATGTAAATATGATCATACTATCAAATTAAGACATTAAGAGACCTGAGGAAATTAAACATTGCACACTCGTCTCGGACAAGTGGGAGATTAAAGGATTTATGTCCTCGACTTAAATGCAATTACTAATTATATTATGGATCGTATTATAGAGATAATAAATTCGTTCTATTGGGTCGTCTATACGTCTTGCTAGAGAATGCTATAGAACTTTGGGTTAGGAAATAATAAACCCAAAGCCCAATATAATGGATCATATTAGGTCAAACAAAATACTTGGATCAACAAAAGAAACCTAGAGCCCATAAGGGGCCCTAGGGTGGCCGGCCAAGAGGAAGAGAGAGGAGAATTGATTCTCCTCCTAACCTAATTATATCTATATATATTTGGTTAGGCAATAAGGAAATATACAAGATATCTTTCATTATTCTTCTCTCTCTCATATTCTTTCCAAAAGTCACAAAAACTCCATTAAAGTAGAAGAAGAATTCTTCCTTCCAACTAGCATTGGTGGAGTGTTGATCCGGGTTGGTGGACCAAGTAGAGGAATCGCAATTGAGGTTCTTAATCCGGGTTATTCAAGCTTTGTGGAATTCACGCTTCAAAGGTAAATTCCTAACTATTATGTGATCCTTGAATGTATATGCATGAGATCCTGTTTTAAGTGCTTATGAATTTGATTCATGAAATTCCGCTTAGAGTACTTATATAATCCTACATGCTTTTCTGGAAGGATTCTTCTATAGGGTGAGTGATTTTCTGGAAAACTGATCAGCTATTGGCATGCTAGCAGTTTTGTCGAAAGAAAACTCCACAGCACCCGGTTTACTAAACTGAAAGTATTGCCTCCGATCCTGATTTTAAAATAACAAATTAAATATAAAGTAAAAAACTAGGAACACCTCAGCAAAATAAAAAACTAGGAACACCTCAGCTCATACCTTAAATTGGAATGGTTTGAAAATGTTGTGGGATGATGCCACTGAAATGATTATCTTCGATGTTCCTGTACTTGACTGATAATAACTCGTCATATTAGCATAACAACAAGTCCAAAAATTCATAAATATTAGCAACACCAACACATATTATGTACTACCTCCATTAGTACCCTTTGTCGCACATAATAAGAAACGGAGGTAGTAATATAAAACAAAAATAAGACTCTTAGAGCTTGTTTGGTTAACCTTCAAATGCATGCGAATTTAGAATTCCTAGGAAGTAGATATATGTGTTGTTGTTTGGTTGGCAAAAAACATGGGAAATAGAACTTCCTAGGAAGTTCTATTTCCTACAAAATGGAGGAAATAACTTACCTAGGCCCCCATAGGCAAGTGGAAATTCCCATGGGAAATAAAATTTCCCATGTTCAACCAAACAAAAAAATGTACTTCCTAGGAAATAAAATTTCATGGGCAATGCAAATTCATGGAAAGTTATACTTCCCAACTTCAACCAAACGAGCCCTTAAAATTAGATAGTAGGAACCAGTCATAACAAGTATAAGAAGGGTAGTATGCACTCTTAAAAAAAAAAAAAAGGTACTAGTAACCCGTCATTATGGCTCAATATTTGGGACAAAAAACTGAGAGATTATATATAATAATGGTGCGTTAACGATTCCAATAATAATGCTAGCATGCAAACTTGAGTTTAGCCTTACACCAATAGGTTGACAATTTGCATCAAAAATTATATTATCAAGATTTTGGGCCTAATTAGTTTGAGGCCTTGCCCTTGCATAGCCTTTTCACCGGGCCTGTTACTGAAATGTTATCCGATAACTTAACAAATTGCAACAACATCTATATAAATATATTAAAAGGCGTTCCTAAACAAGGAATTGTGTCACGTGACGCTCTCCCTATGGAGTTTTAGTACATGTAAACCATGTACAATAAAAAAAATTAGAAATTACATAGTATAGATTTTGATCCCGTGACCTCAAGTTCATATACTAAAGTTTTAACCAATAAACCAAGTTGATTTAGTGTTGTAATTTTAAAGTACAATATTGATAAATGAAATTTTTTCTTACCCGGGGAATAACCGGGGCCTAATAACTAGTTATTATACTATACTGTAGCATACTTGAATGTAATTCTCCATTTATATAATCTAGTCACTCAATAGCACAACCAGCTAAAATCATCTGAATTGAAAAATTCATTGGTCTAATCATCGCTTTTAATGATCGATAACGAACTAATGATTTACTAACAATTCCTTTCAGAAATTAAATTTATTTTTGAAAAAAAATGTTGCAAAATTGTGTAACATGTATGTAGCAGTTTATTATTCTTAGAACTAATTGATCTTTTTTTTAATATATATACTAGTTTTGAAGCCGTGCTTACACGGGTTATTGTTTATTTTATTTTTTTGTAAATTTTTTGTTAACATTGTTGATTTTTTGTTGCTGTAAAATGAGATTTTTCAATACCATTGTATTTATATAATTTCTCCATTCTTTTTCAATTGCAACAATTACCACTTTGGGTAGTTTCATCTATTGGAACCATTCCACTTTTGGTAAAAAAACAACTATAGTTGACAACATCGCTTTTACTTTATGTTAATAAAACCATCATTAATTACTCAAATTGCCTCATAAAGTTGCGTTTACTTTATTAAGGATTTACTTATTCCCTACTCTAGTTAACCCCTCTATGCTAAACTACCCATTTTTTTTATTTTTCTTAAAAACCATGCCCAAACCCATTGTTGAAGTAAAAAAAGACAGAAAGTAATTGTCATTATACTTTAATTTCTAGATTTGTTATTGTGATATATAAATTTTATATTTTTAATGTTCAATTGAATATTGTAGCTAAGTCTATAATTAAATAGTATCCCAATAATTGGTTTGACTAACAATAGCTAACACAGTTTTAACATGGAAAATATTCGAATGATACTTTAAGAAAGTAGAGGGTAATAATTTAATGGATACATGACAGAAAGAATAGAGAAAAAATATGAGTGTCAGCCACAATTTCAACTTTAATATAGCACATAAACATTAACGCGTATAGAATAGAAGATGGGAAAGCCAAAAAGAATATCATAATGATGGTATCATGAATAAAATAAATTAAATATAAAATTAACCTCTATTAATAAACGAAAATACTATTTAAGAGAAAAAATCTCTTCATCAATCATGACCATATCAAGACTTATCAAACTTCCCTCTTTTATATGATCTGCGACCTCAAACAGTCTAGAAACTCGAACCTTGATTTCCCATTTAGTTTTAGTAGAATTAAGTTCATTGAGAAAAGAATAAGATCTGATATATATATATATATATATATGAAAAAGAAAAACATAAATAATTATTTATACAACAAATATTCTAGGACTAAAATAATTAGTCAATTGCATAATACCTCTGCAATGTCGTTGACAAACTTTCACTTGATTCTTCATGTAATCTCATCATGGTATGCTATAGGTTCAAAACTATATGTATGTATCTTTTATCTTTATATAACTCAATTTTTAAAATTATGATTTTGAAAGACATAATTGCTATTGTTACATAAAATACGCTATTTTTATAGTTAATTTTATATGTATCTAAAATAAATAATAAATAATACGTTTTTTGTTCATCTAAATAAATATATTTTCATAAGTTATAAAACTATATTGAATATGAGACTTATTTCAAAACATATTTTGAGCAATCTCTGATGGTAAAAAAATATAATATTGCGAATTATGAAGCAAAAGTTATATTCAATTTACATAGCTGAATAATTTAGGTTGTTTATTTAAAATCAGAGTGTAATCTTCACTTATTAAAAATACACCTTATCTGTATTTATATGTACGTTAAACACTATTTTTTTAAAAAAAATTAAAATTAAAATTAAAATGAATGACATGTCATGCTTAGGTGGAACTCTCTATAATTGTTTTTTAAAATTATACTCTAACTTTTTCATCATCCAAAACTCTACTATGTATATATATATATATATATATATATATATATATATATATATATATATATATATATATATATATATATATGTAACTTTATCGCTTTAGATCTTAATTTTTGTTGTAACAACAAAATTTCCATGATAAATTTTGTTAGAATACTAAATTGTTTTGGTTCAGTTGAGTAAGGCTGATGTTTGGATCCTCTAGAGTTCTAAAAGAACTCTACAATGTAGAGTTTGTGCAATATTATCAACCATTGAATAAAAAATCAGTAGCTCATATATTATCTTTCCCAAACCCCCTGTATCTTTGCTCATCAAAATCTACCGCCTTATTTCCCCCATTTCTCCAATACACGCCCTTGATTTTAAAATGTATGGTTCATAATATACAACTCTACCTTGTAGAAATTTATTAAACTCTAGAGGATCTGGACTCGTAAGAATGAGGTTTTAAAAAATAATATGTTTAATCCTGTAAATTGGACCTATGATAAAATGCTATAGTCAAATATAGTACACTATAGTTATAACAATTATTATATTTATCTAAAAGAAAGACTAAACAATGCCTTACATTCATCTAGTTAAATATATTTTCATGAGTTGTAAAATTATATAGTAAATGGATCTTATTTTGAAATATATATTTCAAGCACTCTCAAATGGTATAAAATTATAATGTTTTGAATTAGGTAGCAAAAAGTTATATTTAATTTACATAATATAATAATTTAGGTTAGTTTATTTAAAACAAAGCTCTAATTCTCGTTATCCAAAACTCTTTTTATGTACTTACATATATGTAGAACTCTATTTTTTAAAATATTCAAAATAAAAATTAATGACATGACAATCCTACATGACGCTTTTTATTTCATAAGTTGTACAACTATATTGTAAATATATCTTATTTCGGAGCATATTTCGAGCACTATCCAATGGAACAAAAATTAAAATATTCCGAATTACGTAGCAAAAGTTATACACAATTTACATAATATAGTAATTTAGGTTGTTCATGTAAAACCAAACTCTAATTTTAGCTTATCTAGAACTCCTTATACGTATTTAAATCTATGTAGAACTCTTTTTTTTTTTGCAAAAAATAAAAATAAAATTTGATGACGTGGCAATCCTACATGGCGCGCTCTATGGCCTCGAAATCTTGAGGAGCTCCTATGCTCCCGAAAAGTTCCTCCTTTATTTATATATATCGATTAATTTATAAACCTTAAATGAAACTTAGTTATAATTTGTAGACTATTTTAAAAAAAAAATCCACGTTATTTTTTTTTAGTAATAGTCCATACTCGTATGACTTAGTGAACCACATATTCTATTCGTAGCTGTTTATTCATCACAGACATGTTGATACTCTATACTTCTCCAGTTCTCCGTATAATTATACTTGTAACATCATGTATAATTATACTTGTAACATCATGTATTTTCGTTTGTTAGGGTTGTGAGTGCGTAGCAGAAGCAAATTAAAGATGTAGAGATTGAGAAAAATAATAAAGTTGAAAATATGTGGCAATAAAAGTAGTAAAAGATGGACACACAATTTAACGTGGGAAAAATCCTCAAATAGAGGCAAAAAACCCACGGACGACGAGTACCCAAAATCCACAATATGAAAATAGGAGAATACAAGAATCATCCGAAACTTATTAGGGTGAGTTGTACAAATACAACTCTCACTATATTACAAACACTAGGAGAAGTACAAAGAATAATAATGGATTAATAATACAAGGTGGGTTAAAAATAAGAAGGGTTAATAATATGTATGTGGCTTCTTGTGTGGATGTGTTGGTTGTTGCTTATGGTTTATAGGAAAATGATGATGCCCAACAAACTGAAGAGATAGGGCATGTTCTCCACTTGCATCACTCTTGGCTTGAAAATATTCATAAACATGAAATATTACGATCTTTCTTTGACCCAACAGAGATATAAGCTAAATTTATACCCAAAATTAACTGAAATTAAACTCCTAAAAAAGACGAAAAATGAGATAACTTTCACCAAAATGGAATTAAGACCTCCAAAAATCAGGTAGTGGTATTTAGAATTTGTGTAATCATATTAAGATGACTGCATTTGATTATTCAAATAGCAAGTGCGGTGCACACACCCTTTCCATCACCATAATTCTTTATTTGGTGCTAATCTCTTCCAGTCTTCCTCCTACACTAAAAAAGGAAAATGGATTGCTTGCACAAGTCACCTGAAATTGAATGAGGACCCCATTCTTCACCAATTAGAAGAAGATAACAGAAAATAAACCTGAGACTATTACGTAACTATCGCAAGATCACTCTTAAGGTGCTCAAACTCCATCACTTCAATCTGTCAAATTGCACTCTCTAAACAAAATATGGCATCACCTGATCTTAGCATTGCAACTCTTATTTTCATCCCACTCGACTAATCTAAACCTTAAAACCTCATACCATCACTATTGCCAAAAATAATTGTTTCCTAAATCTTCTCCTTCCACTAATCCAATCTTCTCAATCCCATATTTTAACCACATTGTACTCCACATGTTAACAATCAAAACTCTTCAAGGAAGTTACCTACCCAATTAACTCAAGAAAGGGTGTACCAGTTAACAAGGACAAAGCTAAGACTTCATCCTAAGGAGCCCAAATCTATTTAAAAGTTGCAGATTTAACTGTGGCTTTACTTATATGTATTTAATAGAAAATGATTAATATGAAGTAGTTAAGCAGATAATAGACAAGAACCCTGTGTTAATGCTATTTACCCCCCCCCCCTTTCTTATTGCAACCTCTCCTTTTGTGGATGCTTAGAAAACAACAGTACATACCTTTTCCGGCAAATGGTTTTTCTAATATCTTTTTTCCTCCTGATAATATAAGCATCCTTTTCATCTCTCTATTATTCCTTTATCATTTACGTCTCATGATTAACCAAGGATCTCTATATTGGAATTAAGGGAAAAGGCAGCAATATAAAACTATAAAGGAATCTATAAAAAAATAAAAGGTGTAAATACCCAACTAAGAATGTATGAAACCATGGTCCATGATCCTACAAGTAATTTTAAACTCTCTCTAACTCTAACTCTAACTCTCACTCTAACTCTAACTCTCACTCTAACTATGACTCTCTCTCCCATCTCCCCCATTTCCCCCCCTCTCCCCCTCCCCCTCCCCTCTCTCTCTCCCTCCCCCTCTCTCTCACTCTAACTTTCTCTCTAACTCTAACTCTAACTCTAACTCTCTAACTCTAACTCTAACTCTAACTCTAACTCACTCACTAACTCACTCTCACTCTCTTAACTCTAACTCTAACTCTAACTCTCTAACTCTCTAACTCACTCTCACTCTCACTTTAATTTAACTCTAACTCTAATTTAACTTTCTCTCTAACTCTTTAACTCTCTCTATAACTCTCTCTCTCTAACTCTAACTCTCTAACTCTACCTCTCTAACTCTAACTCTAACTCTAACTCTCACTCTCTCTGTTAACTCTAATTCTAACTCTAACTCTCTAACTCACTCTCACTCTCATGCTAACTTTAATTTAACTCTAACTCAAATTCTAACTCTCACTCTAACTCTAATTTAACTTTCTCTCTAACTCTTTAACTCTCTCTATAACTCTAACTCTCTCTCTAACTCTAACTCTAACTCTAACTCTCTAACTCTAACTCTCTAACTCTAACTCTCACTCTCACTCTAACTCTCATTTAACTCTCTCTCTCGAACGCTAACTCTAACTCTCTCTCTCTAACTCTCCCTCTCCCCCTTTTCCCCCATATCTCTCCCCCTCCCCTTCTCTCTCACTCTCACTCTCACTCTCACTCTAACTCTACCTCTCTAACTCTAACTCTCACTCACTAACTCACTTTCACTCTTACTCTAACTCTCACTCACTAACTTACGCTCACTTTCACTCTAACTCTAATTTAACTCTCTCTCTAACTCTAACTCTAACCCTTTCTCTCTCTCTCTCTCTCTCTCTCTGTCTCTCTCTCTCTCTCTCTCTCTCTCTCTCTCTCTCTCTATGTGTGTCTCTCTCTCATCTCCCCCTTCCCCCCTCTCTCCCTCCCCTCTCTCTATCTCCCTCCCCCTCGCTCTCTATCTCTCACTCTCACTCTAACTCTCTAACTCACTATCACTCTCACTCTCACTCTCCAACTCTCACTCACTAACTCACTCTAACTCTAACTCTAACTCTAACGCTAACTCTAACTCTAACTCTAACTCTAACTCTCTAACTCTCACTCACTAACTCACTCACTAACTCACTCTAACTTTCACTCTAACTCTAACTCTAATTTAACTCTCTCACTCACTAACTCACTCCCACTCTCAACTCTCACTCTCACTCTCACTCTCACTCTCACTCTAACTCTCTCTATCTCTCTAACTCTCTCTATCTCTCTAACACTCTCTCTGACTCTAACTCTACCACTCAAACTCTAAATCTAACTCTAACTCTAACTCGAACTCTCTAACTCTCACTCACTAACTCACTCTAACTCTAACTCTAATTCTCTAACTCTAACTCACTCTCACTCTCATTTAACCCTCTCTCTAACGCTAACTCTAACTCTCTAACTCTTTCTCTCTCTAACGCTAACTCTAACTCTCTAACTCTCTCTCTAACTCTAACTCTAACTCTTTCTCTCTCTCTCCTCCCCCTTCCCCCCCTCTCTCTCCCTTTTTCCCCCTCTAACTCACTCTCACTCTCAACTCTAACTCTCACTCTAACTCATGGTGTCAAAACAAGACCACATCGTTTCTTATCGCCCGTGTCGTAAAGGTTTTCAAATCTATCGAACCTATATTACCCGCATAGTAAAGGTGTAAAAAAGCCGCGTGCTAGGCAAGTTCTAGATATATCTCATGGTCTAAGCCGATATTTGGCGATACGACAATCGCATCATCCCCGTTCCCGTATCACCGTGACCGTTACCGCGATCGTGACCGAAACTGCATTTTCGAACTATGCACTAACTCTAACTCTCTAACTCTAACTCTCTAACTCTAACTCACTCTCACTCTAACTCTACTGTAACTCTAACTCTAACTCTCACTCTAATTTAACTTTCTCTCTAATTCTTTAACACTCTCTCTACCTCTCTAACTCTAACTCTACCTGTACTTCTCTAACTCTAACTCTAACTCTCTAACTCTCACTCACTAACTCACTAACTAACTCACTTTCACTTTAACTCTAACTCTAACTCTAACTCTTTAGCTCACTCACTCTCACTCTCACTCTCACTCTCACTCTCACTCTAACTTTAATTTAACTCTCTCTCTAACGCTAACTCTAACTCCCTAACTCTATCTCTAAGTCTCTCTCTAACTCTAACTCTCTCTCTCTCTCTCTATATGTCTCTCTCCCTCTTTTTTCCCCTCTATCTCCCTCCCTCCCCTTCTCTCTCACTCTAACTCTCTCTCTAACTCTAACTCTAAGTCTACCTCTCTAACTCGCTCTCGCTCTCACTCTAACTCTAACTCTAACTCTAACTCTCTAACGCTCACTCACTAACTCAAGCTCACTCTCTCTCTCTCACTCTCACTCTCACTCTAACTCTTACTCTAATGTAACTCTCTCTAACTCTAACTCTCTCTCTATATCTCTAACTCTAACTTTTCTCTCTCTCTCTCTCCATCCCCCTCTTTCTCACTCTATCTCCCTCCCCCTCGCTTTCTATCTCTCACTCTCTCTCTAACTCTAACTCTAACTCTAACTCTCTAACTCTCTAACTCACTCTCACTCTCTAACTCTAATCTCTCTAACTCTAACTCTAACTCTAACTCTCTAACTCTCTAACTCACTCTCACTCTCTAACTCTAATTCTCTAACTCACTCTCACTCTAAATCTAACTCTCTAACTCTCACTCACTAACTCACTCTCACTCTAACTCTAACTCTAACTCTAACTCTAATTTAACTCTTTCTCTCTAACTCTAACTCTCTCTCTCCCTCCCCCTCTCTCTCACTCTAACTCTCTCTCTAACTCTCTCTCTAATTCTAACTCTAACTCTACCTCTACCTCTCTAACTCTAACTCTAAACTAGGCATAATATAGGCTTAACTACCCAACTCGAGTTTGTATGAGCAATGATAGAATGGTGAGTGTGGAATCTTTAGAGTAGATCTATACAGTGGAGTAGAAGAGTCATTTTTCCTTTAATTTCCCAGCTTGTATTAAGATTTTGTTTTATTATGGTCCTAATTTTTGCATTAGGATGTATAGAAGATGATTCACTTAGTCTTGAAAGGCTGAGACCAGAGGGTTGGATCTATTCGGTATATATTGAGTATACGATTGAGTTTATCTAAGTTAGATTTGGCTAGGCAAAGATTCTAGTGAGCACCAAATTAGTTACTCATTGACCTAAAAGACATCTCTGTGCAGAATGATTGAAATAACTAACAGTTCAAGCATTTACAATATTCAATTTAATACAGTTGCCATATGCCTCCAAAAAACAGACATCAAAATGAGTAAAAAGTAGACTGCAGATTCTATCACTCCTGCAGATACATAAATCAGTTGAAGACAATGATAATGTTACAGAAACACCATTTATTAGAATGGCCCAAATTTTCTGCAATCATGTAGAGACTAAAATGCAGAACCAGTTTTAGGAACAGAAAATTGCCTATGTTCAAATAAGAATATTAGGGCATGTCCTATAGAGTACTTTCAAGAATATCATCGACTGGTGAAGCTTCTGGTCAATTAATTCACACAAAACAGTGCAAATCTTACCGGGAAGAAAGTTAGAATAGAGGATATGGAAGCATAAGGGCTGACTAAAAAAATGAAAAGTGAATAAGAATGTAAAAAAAAAGTCCTTTTGCAAAGTGAAAATTAGACCTCATCTGCTGTATGAAACTCTGATAGGCTAACTCGCCGCTCTTCTAAGGCAAAACGTTCCTTCACCACAAGATCCATGACCTGTAAATTCGAAAGGTATTATTAAACATTCTACAAAGGTGAAATGAAATTATTAAGTGCACTCTATGTGTTTTCTCTGGTTTAGAACTACAGCTTATGGTTTTACTTTGTAAGAGTCCCTTCTCTCCCCCCCAAATATAGTGGAATCATATAATATATCTAGTACATTTTACATAGAAGAAAGTTTATATTGGTGAAGATAAAATCCAAATGCACAGTACAAGACCATCAATACCTATTATGTAAAAAGGCATTGACAATAGAGTACATACGCCACAGGACACTCACCCTCTTGGAGTAGTCCTCCTACCACATTAAACCCAATCCATGAAATAAACATTATCAATACAAAGTAACAGAACCATGACCTCCAACATGGATGAGAAAGACACACGCTGACCCACCACAATTTTATGACCTCTCTTTCACGTTTCAAATATACAGATGACATTATTGGTATTTACTATGTTCACTTGCATAGTAAAATACATTACTTCTTCCTTCCTTTTCACTAACATCCTCCCGCACCACATTGACTAATCTAAACACTTGTCAATCACTCGCCAAATGTAGGAAATGCAACCACCCAAACATTAACCGATGGGTTTCGCTTGCTTCCAGTAGACTCATAATTTTTGTATTTACCCCTCTCTTCCTATAAGACTCGATCGTATATATGAAATTATAAAGGCAGTCACATACTCAGAAGGAGCGGCAACATATCCCAAGCTGTCATGTAAACATAAATTTCGTTATTTCATAGCTAAGTAATTTTAGTGATTATATTTCATCCAATATTACATAAGATAATCATGTAATCATACAACTCAAGAATATAAATGGAAAAAAAAACTGATGATGTCTTGATTTAGGGACATGAGAATTTTTAGCACCTCCATATTTATGAGAATAAGTTTGACTTTGATAATTATGATTATCAGTATAAGAAGAATTATGCTAATCACTTTGATCGTTATCTTGTTCCCCGGACACTACTGTGCATTTTAGTCAACTCCACGATAAAAATCTAGATATACAATAATACTCCTTACATCAAGTACAATTTACAACAGAAATTTGTGTTGCTAACCTGCGCCCAGGAGGATCTAGAACATTGTTCGATCGACTGAGAGTTGTTGTTGTTGTCGTTGTTGCGTCCATCACGGTGTGCCTCTTTCGCTCTCTCCTCCTTCAAACTCCCTCCTATGCCACTTAACCATCTTGCCTTACTCTTTCTCGTGTCTCTTGAAACTCTCTTCTCTATCTTCAACAAAAATATCTCTCTAATAAAAAATACACAGTATCTAACCCTTATGTTCACAATCCCTTCCAGTACTCTTGTAAACCTATTGTCCCTCACTTAGACCTCATAGTGCTTCCACTCAGACTAATTCTTATCACCTTTCACCATAAACCCTTATTCCATGACAAACAACAAGATTAACCTTATGTTGTCAAACTGCACAAACTCACAATAGCTAGTTTACACACATATATAAACTCATTACCCATTAACCTGAAAAGATGCAGAATCACCACTTAATTTAACCATAAAAATGATTGAAAAAAGAGCACTTCAGATGATTCGTGAGGTAAATTATGCTCCAAAGTATGAATATTTGAATCTTTTGATAAATATCAGTAATAAGAAAGAGAGACTTAAAGTGCTTCGTCTTTCAACATCATAGAAGCAGTGCTTGGTGTTCGTTTTACGATATTAAGAACAATAATAGCAGTCTTTTCCCTCCTCAGAGTGGTTGGGTGTATATTGTGTACATACACATATCAAAAGGAAAGGAAATTAAATTAGACTCTAAACCATGAAAAATTAAGGCTTTTAGATCAATAGATCTATCAAATTACGAGAGACTGTTAATGCAAGTAAAAACATCAAATTAGAAGAGTACCACTTTGCTTTAATTAGGATCAAAGCCCTCTGGTTGGTTCCCAGTCTGGACTTCCCTTTGATTCTTCTCAGTCGCACTTCTTCAAAAGGAATTCATGAACCCGAAAATAAACGAAAAAGGGTGAAATCATCTGCTTTAATCAAATCTTGCAGCCGGAGAAATACGCGGAGTTGTTACCGGCAGTATATCTCAATTTCGCCACTCAGTTGGAGACATGCGATTCATCTGCTCCTGCGCAAGTCGAAACAACTGCAGGATCCATTATTCCGTTAAACATTTTGCACAAAGTTCGATTAATTAGGGTTTCCAATTCAAGAAAATTGCAATTGAGATCAAATCGAAATAGCAATGCGATAATTCTGGGGTAAATTACGACGAACAGAAAGTTAGCAAGCGAAAAAAAGCAGAGAAAAAAGAAAAATGGATGCTTCGAGGAAGATTGTGAGGAACAGGGAAAATAGGATAGAGACGAAGAAGATTGAGAAAGTGAGAATGGAGGGGAGAGTAGGAGGATTGAGGAGGATGAAGTGGAGGGTGGAGAGGAAAAACGGGAGGGAAAAAAAGCGCGTGGCAAAGGAAGGGCATGGGAGGGGGTTCTGTGAAGTGGGAAGGGCTAAACCGTCAAATCACTGTTCTTAAGAACAGCAACCAGACTTGTGGCTTTTTAATGGGTATAGATAAGGGAAGGAGGGAGGCTATGGTGTCCCCCTATTAAATTACTCAAAATCCCTCATGGTTTTTAGAACTTAAAATATACCCCTTAATATTTACAACACACATCAAGTAACTTAACAAAAATAATTAAAACTATCCTTATATTTTTTCTACAAACCAATTCAAAAAGTCAAAACTAATAGAAATTTGCCTACAAATATAGAAGATATCTAACAAACATAAATAGATTAAAATATATGTAATAAACTTGAATACGCAATAAAAATGAAGAAATAAAAGAGTAATCAAATCGAAAATAAAATAAAATTCAAACTTAACAAATTAAAACACCCGATGTTCTTATGTCCATTTTAAAAATGATATATTAATTGTAAGTGCATACTTTGTTTATCGTATTGAAAAACAATTGTCAACTTACACTATTATAAAAAGTTTATGTATCGCACACATATAAAGTTAGTTGTTTGATAATACGGAAGTCCGACTAGAAAAATATTGTCGCACGCATCCCGTGCATAGAAAGCTAGTTAAGGGTAAAGTTGTTGACACTTAGGCTATGTTCTTTTGGACTGAATAAACCTAAACTGAACTGAACAGAACTGAACTGATCTTATCTGAACTGAAATGAATGAAAAATGTGAGAGGAAACTAACTGAACTGAACTGAATAAACCTGAACTGAACTGAATTTTTAATAATTCAGTCCAAAAGAACATAGCCTTAATCAAAGGTTCCAACTTCCAAGGGTAGCTTTTTTTTTTTTTTTTTTTTTTTGTTGAACAACACAGCTTTAATTGACAAAGATACCCTTGATTAAGCGGGTAACTATCGAAATTTTGACAAAAGTTTCCAATTCGATTATGTAATGTATTTCAATTGAAATTTGAAACCCTAGTCCACCATTTTCTGTCTTTCTCTAACGAATTGAAGCAGAGTTTCGCTTTAATGCCAAATTTTCGAGACTATTTAAGCTTCGATTTCAATGGCTTCGCAAGAAGTTCAGGTATCGCCTCATACCAATTCTATTAATCCTTCTCCTGTGATCGTATGTGCGTTGAGTGCTTCATCTAATTATGCAATTAGCAAATCTAAGCATAATCATATTATTAAAACCAATTATTGCAACAATGATTATGCTGTTCGCTTTGTTTCTCCTTATTTTACCAACAAAGGGAATAATGTGCATGTGCTGGATAATTTAGATAAATCTACGCTTGTTTATAAGAGACTGAATTCTGGGAATAAAACGCTTGTTGTTATGATGAACGATGCTGAAAAAACTACTGCGATGAGTGGCAACAATGGAGAGGAGAGAATTAGGAAGAAAAAGAAGGAGAAATCACGGAGTGATGGGTTACATGCCGAAATTGAGAAGGTAGGTTATGATATAAGTGAGCGAGATATTCAGGAGAAAAAAGAGCGGACGGGAAGGAAGAGGAAGGAAAAAGATCAGCCCCGTGGAAAAATCAAGAATGCGGGGGAGAATCATATGCTGGTAAAAACGATGGAGATCGACAGCGATTCTTTTGGGAGGGAGAATAGTGAAAAACCCATTAAGGACGGGAAGTCACCTAGCGGGGTGGTGTTGGATTTCCAACAAGAAGCCGGTGTTCCTGTTGTGAGGGTTAAACATGAGGGGAGGCATGGAGAACGTAAGGAGAAGGGAAATGGAAGGGAGTTTCCTGTCGGTTGGATAAATGGGAATGAGGGGACAGTTGTTTCTGCAGATTTTTTGAAGAATGACAGCAAGGAGAAGAAAAGGAGGAAAAGGAAGAGGGAGCCACCTAGTGATCAAACATGTGGTGGAATTGAGATTGTGGTGAAACCGTTGCTGGAGAAGAGGCAAAATGAGGGCGATTGTTATGATGAGAGGGAGGAAAATGAGCAACGTGTTGAGTACTGGAGTACACCAAGAGGAGTGTCCTTGGATCTTCAAGGAAAAGCTGATAATTCTGATCTGTTGGTCAAGTACGAAGTGAAGCATGAAGACGTTGAGGAGAAGGAAAGGGGAAGGAAATCCTTAGTTCGTGCGAAGAATGACTGTGAGAAGAGATTAGTTTCTCCATTTTTTGCCAAGAGTGATCACAAGGTCAAGGTGAAGGAGAAGGAGAAAAAAAGCAAGAAGAAGAAAAAAAAATTCAAAATGATCTACTTATGGTGAAGATGAGACAGAGGCCCTTTGATGTCACTTTACCGAAAGCCGTTTCTCCATATTTTATGAAAAAGGAGGCTCATGATAGTAGAATCTCAAAAACTCAAAACTTGAAGGAAGTAGAGAAGAAAGCAAGGAAGCAGAGAAATAACAGGGAAAGAACTTGTGAGGGAGATGAGGAACTGGAAACAGAAGTGAAAAAGCCGAGGAAGAACAAGAAAAATGCTACTCTCATTGACCAATGCTGCATGGAGAACAATGATGAAAACAAGACTCTGGTTCTGGGACTCCCTGGTCTCAACCTTAAGGTGGAAAATGATGTAGCGCATGAGTCAACTTGCCGGCAAGACTTGATCAATCAGAGATGCTGCAAAGCTAAGGTTGATGAGGAGGATGAAAGTGGAGAAACTGACAGTAAAAACGATTGTGCTGATCACGGAGAATCTCATGAAGTAACTTCTGCTTGCTTTGGAAGTGCCAAGAGAAAACAAGTGAAACCCTTGCATCAATTGAAGATTGAAAAGAGTGAAGATGATCTGAATATAAATGGCGATGAAGGAGGGTGCGACATGATGATTAGCAGTATCAATCAGAAGGTTGAAAAGAAGAAGAGAAAAAAGACTGCATCTCGAAAGTGCGATGCTGCTGGTCAAGAGGATGATCTTGTCCCCTCATCAATGGGTTCCAGAAAAGAGAAATTGACACATGACATCCAAGACTGTCAAAAAGCTTCACCAACTAAGGCTGCCTCTCCTTACTTCCAAAAGTTATCTGAGGAATATGGGCGTGATGTTGAAAGAGATGAGTCTAATTGTAAATGTCACAGAAAGAGAACGGTTACCAGGACTGTCAACATAAAGTTTGAGGAGTTACTTTCCAAATTTACTTACAAGGGTGGCAACCACATGAATAGTGAAGTGGGACATGGGGGCAGAAACAAAGATGATAGTGCTGGAAAAGGTAAGAAGAAAGATAAGAAGCGTCGGAATGACGGGACTCTTGGTGCTGCCCAGAAGCGAGGTGAGGCTTACCAAAGAAAGGCACCAGATTGTACCTGGAAGCCGCCCTGCTCCCCTTACAATCTTCTGCAAGAGGATCATGCCGATGACCCCTGGAGAGTTTTGGTGATTTGTCTTCTTCTAAATATCCCTACTGGAGCACAGGTATGTCTTTATGATGTGTATCAAATACATTTTGTGATCATGATATCATTCCTTTTAATATCATGTTTAGGTTTAGCCCTTGAACACTTACGAGAATTGTTAGAATAATTTCATGTCTTCTTCTCAAAACATGAGTTGTATGAATGTTGACTAGTGAAATGGAAGTACAATTTTTTATTGCGTTTGAAATATAAACGCATTATTGGAGAATTTAGATGAATTTAAATTGATATCTCAATTGCTAGTTTGAAATATCATGTCTGGTCTCTGAGGTATGCTTCTGTTTCCACGTAAATATTTGAAAGCCTTGCTTTTGGTTGCTTTTGGCATGTTTTTTTTGTATTGAGTCTTATCTGCACTTTATTTGTGGAGTTTATCTTCCTCGTTCAAGATTACATCCTGTTTACAGAGACTTGATGGTATAAATGTTGTTTCTGGGAGAGAGAAGTTTTGATGTATCATTTAAATAAAGTAATTATCTGTTGCAATGTTGGTGAAACGGTTGCTAGCCAACTTAGTATTCTCCAAACGTGTGCAGAGGAAAAGGTTTGTTTGCCAAACATTTACATGACTGTTGATTATTCTTAACAATTTTGTACCATGTGATTGTTCTGCTTACATCTTTGTTGTTTCACAAATGGGAGATGATTGGTGCTTGCTTTTTTACTTGGTGGTCAATTTGAGCTGATCTTAGGAAATAATCAATATGTAGAAGCTGCTATCAAAAGCCTTTTATCTCAGATACATAGAACATTTTCTTCTTTTTAAATGATTCGTTTTTTATTCTATATAACTAAATTAAAGTACTCAACTATAGAAGTGCTTCTCATTGCAAGAGGACATAGGTAAGTAATTTGTAATTTTACAATTCACATAAACAAAGGAGCAGTCATAGATTAGATTAGATCATCTGAGACTTTCATGACTGGTCTCTATATCTCCGTTTTCTTATTCTTAAAGTAGGATTTTTTAAATTTTAGTGATCACCTTATACTTTTTTGTAATGAAAACCTCCCACTATCCTATTGTGTTGGTTCAAGTAGATGAGCTTGATGGATGAGGTGGATGTCATAAATATAAAATGCAAGTACATATTTTGATGTTTATCTAAATATTTCCACAAGTCACTTTCTTTTCCTTCTTTTGTGTTGGTTTACTTCTACAAGACTATATTATTACCCTCCTTTTACTTTTGTTTCTTCCTTGCATGTTTTTTTGTGCGTGGCCTTCTCCCCTTCCCTTCAACGACAGACCTTTTTCTCTGACTGATACTATATGGAAAGCAGAGGTTCCACAAAAAGTCAAAAACATGGTTCGGAGAGAAACTTGGAACGCCTTACATACCACAAACGAGCTAGCCAAACAAAAGAGGTATAGAGGTTGATTGTGTTAGGCTTGATGTGGATGAACTTAATTATAACTCTTTTTTGGAGTGGTATGAAGCGATTAAAGAAGAAATGCAAGATTGAACAGTCTGTGGGAGATAGTGCTAATGTTCATACGGAATTCATGTCGTTTGAAAAACTTATGGTTTGTTGAGAACGTCTCCTACTTTCCGTCCATTTTTCAACCCTTTGGACAACAATTTTTAGCTGAATAACGGTGTCAAAGTAGGTCAAAGCTCTCGTATAGATCACATGACACTTAAAATCAGCTGCATCGACATAGCGGATTGCGTCTCATATATTAGTTATATGCGTTTCTTTAAAAACTGATGTGGAGCTTCATCTGAATCCAAACTGCCTTTCCATCAATCTTGTTTACTTCTGGCAGTGTTCCTTGTTTCACGCATTTTCTTTTTATTTGGTTCACACTTTACATTGTCGTTGTGTAGATCGATCACTACTTCACTAGCCCTACACTCTGTAAATTTGGTGTAGGCTTTATGCACTGTCTCATGCTGAGAATCCAAGACCAAAATCCATAATTTTTTTATACTTTTGCTGTAGGTCAAGCAAGTACTGTCGCACTTTTTTGATGTCTTCCCCAGTGCAGAAGCTGCTGTTGCCGCTGATGAGATCAGGATTGCAAGTTTGATCCAAAGTTTAGGATTGCATAGAACTACATACTAATACCATTCCTAGTAGCTACAGCCAAATCATGACTTACGTGGACCACTTCCCTATCAACCTTCCTAATTTTAAAATAACTAAACTAATTACACATATCCATTATATCATGTCCTATAGTCATAGTTACCTGGACTCGGCTAGGAGTGTCGGATATGGGTACGGATTCGAGTGCCGGGTACGACAATTCCAAAAAACAAGGACACGGGGACACTGTTCGAAATTTGGACACGGGTACGGGTACGCGAAAATAATATTTTATAATATAAAATTTAATAATTAATCAGCTAATTTATATTTTATAATATATTAATAAAATTAAAGTATTTGTTGAAAAGAACAACTTAGCCATACTGCCATAGGCTAAGAAGAAAAAAAATGTTTTAAGAAAAGAAAGCAGAACAGAAAAAGGAAAGGAGAGAAGGAAAATTAAAAAGAAAAAAGAAAAGAAAAGAAAAAGAAACAAGTCACGTGGACTTGTGACAAACAGAAAAAGAAAAAGAAAAGATGAGAAGGTCTCAGAAGAAACGCAACAGAAGATCGAAGAGAAGGAAGAGAAGTGAAGAAAGACGACACTTACCGGCGAGTTCGAAGCTCCGGTCGGCGAGTCAAGGTGAGTTATCCTCTTTTCCTCTTCTTCTCTTCTCCTCTTCGAACTTTAGGGTTTGAGAATCTAGGGTTTAGAGTCGCGTGTCCGAGTGAACTTTGCCGGGTCTGACACGTATTTCGTACCGGTGTCGGCGTCGTGTCGTACCGACACCGGTATATGGCAAAATTTGCCGAGTCCAAGTAACAGAGCCTATAGTACATATTTGAAAAGGAAAATGCTTCTTACCTATCATACATACTAACAACTTAGAATCAGTAAGCACATAAATTGCCGATACGCCACATTTGAGACCTTCTCGTAATCCTCTTAAGACAGCAATTGCTTCACACTGAAGTGCAGAAATTGCTTTAATCTGATCATTCCCTTGAAATTCCCCACCATCTGCCATCACTCCTCTCCAACCAATACCTGCTGAAGGACAAGCTTTCCTAACATTCTTTTTCCAAGCGCCATCCACTGTAACATGACATATGCAAGCCTGTTGCGGGCCAAACTGAACCACCATCTCGCTTTGATGACTAGGCATATTTCGTTGATTCACCTGCTGATAATTAAACCTGTCCTCCTCCTCCTGATACCCTTCTTCCGCTAGACGCAAAATATCTAATGGATTTGGTTTATGATTACGGAAAACTACGTAATTGCGATGTTTCCATATAGCATAGAGATGTGCACAAAAGCTCCTGATTCTATTACTCTTAGGGCCATCTTGAAAATCCAATAATTAATGGAGATATGATTTGTACTCTGGATAGCCAACCACGATCCCCACCAGATTTCGGCAGTGATTGGGCAATCTCGAAACAAATGGGTTTCAAGGCATTAGAGAGAGCATATATTATCAAGCGATTTTCTAAGGAGTATTTGTCCGACGTTTGGACGCACGTAACTCAGCTGTATGGGATCGGAAAGTGAGTAACATCTGTGCTCTTCTTGGTACTGTGGATTTTTAGGCCTAAATCTAATTTAAGGTTTTTATTGTGTTCGTTTTTACCGAATAATAAATGGGTTTCTACTTCACAGGTATGCTGCTGATGCATATGCAATCTTTTGTACTGGCAAGTGGCGCCAAGTAACCCCAAAGGACCATATGCTAAATTATTATTGGAATTTTCTCCAGAAACGTGGTCTGAAGGAGGTGGCTTTGTAACTTTATCAATTGACAGGAATTAGATCAATTACTTGGTTAGTTGGTTGTGTGCCAGTCCATTATCATCTGGAGCTCGGTGATTTACTTGGAAAAGGGATAGCATAATTTTGTGTGTTCATATTTATATGAATATATTGAAAGGCATCCCTATGAAAGAAACGCTGTTATTTGACACTTTTCAATGTATGTCACATAGTACTTTTCTCAAGATTTTAATACACATATATATGATGTCAATTAAAAGTATTAACAATGTCTACCGGGAATTGAATACATGACTTTTGAAATGAAAATGTGAGAATAACCATCTTACAATTTCAATGTTTTTTTTTTTTAAGTAAAACTTAATAAAATCATATAATTACGGGTAACTATAATTTATAAAGACATTAATATACTTTCACTTTTATTGAGATAATAACATTTTATTACCCACACTAGCACCCGATTACATAAAAGCTTTATTAATAAAAAGGAAAAATTGATAGGAATAATCTCACTTTTTGATGGTCTTCTCTAAACAGTCCCATCTTCCATTAATCTCAAAACTAGCCTTCTTTGCACGCGATGCGTGCGTGAATTATTTTGACGATTATTATTAAATTTCATCTAAATGTAATTTTGAAGGATGTAATTTAGAATTATCATTAGTTCTAATTAAGTATCATGTGGTGTAAATACAAAATGTAAAAATTAATTGATGAAGAAGTTGTTTTCTTGGTATTTTTATTACTTGTTAATGGATGTTGGTATTGTTATTGCATTTCAAAAGTTTAGGTAAAATTAAAATTTTATATCTTTGGTTTTGTAATTGATTTGAGAACTGCTTTAGTTATGTTAATTTGTTCTTCAATCATAAACTTTTTCTTTCACTACACATATTTTTATGAAAGTTTATTTTAGCTACTTTGAACTTTCTTTGATATACATATTTTAAATTAGGAAGGGGTATGATTGAGGAAAATCTCGAAATTTAAATATGTAATATCTTTTATTGAATGAAGAGTTAAAAAGTCTTTTTAAAGGGGGACACCGTAGCTTCCCCTTTGGCTTATAGTTCCTTCGTTTTTTAATAAGTGACACGTTTTCCTTTTAGGGAAATGTCACAATAAGTGATACATAGCTCAAAGTAGTAAAAAATACTTCTCATTTATTACATCTTTGCCATCATTTAATTGTTTCACCTACCTACTTTATCCAATACTCAAATTTGATTGGTTGAACAAGTGGTCCCAAATTTCTCTCTCTAAACTCCTTATTATTCCCCCACTTTCTCTATGTGTCACTTATTAAAAAACGGAGGAAGTATAATAGAGATAATCCAACCTTTGCATCTCACATTCTTAAAATGGTTCTTAACCTGTTGATGACCAACTTAATAGGTAAAACTCAACACGTGTCATTTTTTCATAGGTCAAGAGTGTTAAATTATAATTTTCATGATTAAAAAAAATCACTTATACCCTCCCCTTCTCTTTCCTCCCACCATGTCAAAGTGCCACCAACGCTCCCCCACCGTCCTTTCTCTCTCCTCCCCTTGGAAACCGCCTAGCCGACCACCAACGGCCCCTCCATCGTCATTTCTCTCTCTCATTGTCCACCACCATTTCTCTTACCTCCTGCTGCTAATACTCATGCACCAACCCGGCGACCCACAATCTCTCTCCTCGTTTTCCATCACCGCTGCCACCAACATCTATGGTGGGCCAAACAACAAGAGGGAGAAAGTGGGGTCGCAAGCCTTGCCTCGAGAAAGGCCGCGAAGCCATTAATCATAGTCAATGGGTCATTACCAACCCCCATTTTTTTTCCTCATTTTCTTCATCACCCTCATTTTGTTTTACCTAATCTGAGCTAACCTTGTTGCTTAATCCAATTTTTTGTTTTTGCTTTATGTGGTTGTAATTGAGGAATTGATTATATTGGTGTCAAAAAGTTTTGTGGAATTGGTTTTTCGTGGACTTGAGCTGCTTCTTACATATGGAAATTATGGATGTTTTATTTTTTTTTGTTGTGGTGGTGATTCATAAATTGTGATGTAGAAATTACTAACAATATCAATGGTTTCAGTTGAAAGGAAAATATGACCAGTTTTTTGTTGGTTAGAGTGGGGTTTGTGGTGGTGGGTGGTTTTTCTTGGTTAGCGTGGATTTCGGGTGGTGGTGGGTAGTTCTAGGTCAGTGGAGCAGTGGCCAGTGGGTGGGTCAGTCACTTAGATGGGGGTGGTGTGGAGTCAAGTGGAGGAGAGAAAGAGGTTATTGATGGGTTGAGTATACGGAGAAGATAAAAGGAGCTTATTGGGAAAAATAAGTGCTTTTAACCTATTCAACAAGTTTCAGGTAAAAAAGTCAAATTAAAGAAAATAAGGGTTAAAGGTAGGATTATTTTGAGATTAATGGAAGGTGGGACTGTTTAGAAAAGACTACCAGAAGGTGGGATTATTCCCATCAATTTTTCCTAATAAAAATGGTGTCAATAAGGGATAGAGAAACTAACATGAAGGACAAGAATTCCAATGAAAATTGATAGGCTAAGAGACATACATGCATCCAAGGTACAAACAACATCATATTAATATTGAAATACAGTTTCTCTGCCAAAGTAACAAGTTACAGGAAAAACTCATCAATTGCTTCGATTTTTGCAAGGTCAATAACTCTGCATATATTATAGATATTTGTTTACATAGGTGACATCTTCTCAATGTCTTTTGTGTCAATGATTTATACAAGCCACCTTTTGAAAAGGATCTATTAGAAGAATAACAAGATCAAAATCAACAACTTGCACGGTAATACCTACGGTCACAATTGTAATTCATCTTGTCATCGGCATCTACCCATCTCTCTTTTTCTCCCATGGATACTTCTACACATCTAGCAGGCATGTACAGTAAAACATAAACGAGATCTACTACAGCGAACAAAAGTTTTCATCACAAATGAACCCATGTACAAACCATTGGCCATTAGACTAATCCAGACAATTTTATTTCTAATTTTAATGTTCGAGATACTTATTTGCCATAGGACTATGGGTTATAGGATACATATAAGATAATCGGTAGAAAAGAAGACAGCATGATTGAATCATTCAGTACTTAACGACGCATATATACACGTGTACAATTTAATAGTAAGACGCCCACCTAAATTGAAAGTAATAAAGGCAATAATTAACTAAAAGAGTTTGCACCATTCAAACTATTATGATCATCAATTCCTTATTGTCTTCAACTTTCTCCGTCAAATCTATATGCAACAAGTGGTGAACACCTAAAGATCATGAAAACGAGATTGATTAGCTAGTTGTAGATAGTTGCAGGTCAACCAAAAGTTTTAACGAGAAAAAGTTCATTTCTCCGTAAATCATGAAAGTCATTCAAGTAACAAAGACATCCGCAAAAATGAGCAAAATGAGATATTTTTCTATGTTTTTTTTTTAATTTTGGGTAGGAAGGGGATAGAAGGGGGAATATTGATGAGAGCACATGAAGTGAATTATCATCTGTTTTGCTAGAAGCTGCGTTTGGAGATTTTGATAAAAGACCACACATAACAGCCTCAGCTGTTTGCCTATTGTTATTCTTGTATGAACACTAGACCAACTACAAGAGGGGGGTGAATTGTAGTTGAGCAGAAATTTTCAATTTGTAATGCGGAAGTAAAACAAACTTGAAATTAGAAAGACACAAGCACACGAGATTTTTACAAGAAAAACTTCCTAGGCCCAATAGGAAAAAAAAAACCTTGACCACGAGGGATTTTGACTCAAACTCTCTTTAATATACTAGGCCAAAAGACTCTCTTTTGTACAACTTAATACTGGACCTTCTCTGTTCCTCTAGGAACTTGTTCCCCAGTCACTCAGTTCCTCCTGAACTGATGACACTCACTATTGACTTCACTCGAAGTCTTCTCTTTTTTCTCTTTCTCACTTTCTCTTGAATACAAGGATATTCTCTGAATTTTCTCTCACCCACTCACTATGAATATTACAATAATGAGTATTTTGAATAAAGAGGAAATTACAAGAAAAACTTTCTAAGTAATGATTGATTTTTTTCGCTTGAAAGTTCTTAAGTTTTTCTTCAAATAATTTCTTCTTATATAGCTGCTACAATTAACCTTCTTCTTGACACGTTGTGCTCCATGTTCTCCTCAAATGGCGCGAGTGGAGTAATGGGAATCATGGCCTGATTTTCGCTGCACATCTCCATATTGTTTGCAGCGGAAAATAACCACCTTCCACTATCCGTTAGTGGACTAACTTCCAGCGAGTAATGCGCAGGTGGAGGAGTTAGTTGGAGAACCTCAAGGAGTTAGTTCCACAATTTAAGCACCGCAAACTCCAACTGTTTTGCACGCACAACAACATCAACAAAAACATATCTAATAACTTAAAGAATCTTTTATCCAAAGATTCTAAGTTAATAGAATATTAAACATACCATATAATAAAAATTCAAAGTGTACAAATTAAATATCTTGACTTAGATTAAATAATTAATCTTTCTCCACAAGATATAAATGCAAAATTAAACATTACATAATTTTTGGTATTTTATATTTTATCAAAATAAAAATTATATAGTCAAATTAACCTAAGTAATTGGCATCATCAAAACATCAAATACAACAATATTCCCCCTTTTTGATGATGGCAAATATAAGGCATATAAAAACAAAATAAGAAAAATAAAATATCTAAAGCAAAAAAATCAAGAGCTAATGACAAAAAAACAAAAATAACAAAAGACTAAGAAAATAAATCTAGTACTAAACTAACAGAAAACGAATACTAAAATACTAAACTAACATAAATCAGTTTTGAATAAGAAAAATCCAAAAAGCATCAACTAGAACCAAAGAGGACTAGAGTTTGAATTTTTATGTGCCACTCTACTTCTTCCCCCTTTTGTCATCATCAAAAACAACTAAGTACCCAGCAGTACTCTAAGAGTGCATCATATACAACAATGTCAAAGTGGAGCAGCTCAAACATGCATCTAATAATACTAGCCATCCAAACATTATAATGAGCATAAAAGGATGAGATTAAAGCACATAGTCATGAAAAATGCACAAATTGAGTTCAAGATGGAAAAATAAAAAGAAGAAAGCACAAAATAAAGATAAGTAAGGAAATAACAGAAATAAACCAAAACATTTTATCACCAAAAAGGATGGGTGATAAAAGAGAGTAACAACTAGTCACCATTGTTTTAATACAAACCAACCAAAAAAAAATTGTTTCAATAGATTAATTAGGAGGAAAGGGGATTAAGGCTTAGAGGGCTTGGAAGGCTTGGGAGGAACAAGGAAAGCACCGACCACAGTATCAATCTTCTTCCGAACAGCTGATTCTCCTTGCTGCACACGTGCAAGGATCTGCTCCTGCTGAAGATCAACACGGGCAACCCTAACTTCAAGATCCTGGACCCTGGTGTGAAGGAGAGACAGAGACTCCTGAATTGTATGCAGTATACCATGAAGACCAGTGGTGGAGAGAAGAGGAAAATCAACAGTCCTCGATCCTGAAGGAGCTTGATCCTCATCAAGATCAATATGAACTGCTCCTGGACCTTGTTCCTTGGGAACCTTGGTCTCAGCAATTCTCTGACTCTTACGCACAGACCTCGGTCCTTCAGTACTGACCTCCCCCTCTAACTTCCACTTTATCCCAGTTTCAACTTTCCCCTTAGTTTCAGCAACCTCAAAGTCTAACATCCCACCCTGTACCCTAAGAGACAGCCTGGATAAGGTCTCGTTAGTCAAATAATTATCAGGCTCTAGATCAAAAGAGGTACTAGAAGGGAGTTTAATTTGATTCTTCTTGAGGATAACAGAAATCAGGTTAGCATAACCCACTTTGGTGTTGTGAGAGATGCAATAGGAAAGGTGAGAAATCATTAAAGCATGGAAGTTTATTTTTATGTTCTTAGCAAGGCAAAAACATCAAAGATAGATCCATGAGGCTCGCTTGAGTCCTCTTGGAGGTCCTTGGCAGAATAAAGCGCCAAACTAAGTGAAATAAAAATTTATGAAAAGGAGAGAGATCTTTCTGATCTAGGGATTGGTCAGACTCTTTACCCCCAAAGTAACTCAAAATAGTGGCGTTTGAAGCCCCATTCACATTTAGCTTAGCCCTACCCTTTACATATTTCTTGTACCCCTCAGTAGGTACATCAAACCATTCTCCTAAGTTCTTTACATTGAACTTAACTAATTTCCCAGCGACAACACTTATGCATAAACCCTCGTTATTTTCAAACTTAGCAACAAACTCACTCATCTCACTCTCATAAAGACCCTCATCAAAACTCAAAACTTTGATCCATTTTTGAAACTTAACAAGATCAAGAAACTGACTCCACTTTACTTTCTTGCACCAAGTGAAATCGACACAAAACCCAATGATATACTTAGAGGATTTTGATTTCTTACCCCTTTTGGTAGGTATCAAGATTTCCTTTTCTTGCTCTGTTTCAGCATCATCCAAATCTTCTTCTTGCTTTGGAGAGAGCACTTTATTTTCCGCATAATTTGATTGAGAACCCAGAGAATCTTCATTGGAGTTGGAAGATTCATTCTCGCTTTCATTATAATCCACCAGGGGTGAAGATTTTTCAGTCGGAAAATTTTTGGTGTCTTCGGAGGTTTTTCTTTTGGGGGCCATTTAGGGTTTTAGGTGAGGAAGATGAAGATGGTAGAATTTTGTAGAGAGAGAGAGAGAAAGGCGGTTTTGCAGAGCTAATGGTTTTGGGATTAATTTGCCGTGTAAATTTTGATTTGATTGGATGGGTTTTTATTTTGGGGCGGAATTTATGGGAATTGTGAAGAGGAATTAAATGTGGCTTTTCCCTTCCATTTTTAAATCCGGTGAATTGATTTTAGTTTTAGATTTGTACATGAACGCTGGTGAAACGTTGCCATTTGTTAAATATTTGTGGGGGATGAATGAAGAATGATAATTAATGGAAGAAGAGAAAATAAAATAAAAATAATATTTACGTGGAAAGAAAGAAAAGAGTAGAAAGTGTGAACTCGTGCGTGTAACATGTTCATGTTATATGTACATCAACCTTTCTATTTTTACTCAAGTATATGCATGGACAATAAGGGGAGTATTATGAAGACTAATGTGAGTCCTTTACAATGACTGTATAATGAGTGATTAAATTCACAAAATGTTGCTAGCCACTTAGTGTAATCTTGTAACTAAGGGTTTTATTTGAAGTAGCACACTTAATGAATTCTAATTATCCCTAGCTCTAAGCGAATTTTCTCGAATTGTTCTCTAGGAAGTGGTTTAGTCAAAATGTCAGCTATTTGATTTTCAGTTGGACAAAATTCAAGTTTGACAAGACCCTTTTCTACATTATCCTTACAAAAATGATGTCTAATGTGAATATGCTTGACCCTTGAATGATGAACTGGATCCTTAGCGATACAAATAGCACTAGTATTATCACAGTATATAGGAACACACTTAAACTTAATGTCAAAATCTCTTACTTGTTGCTTGATCCAAAGGACAAGGGAACAACATGCAGCAGCAGCCACATACTCTGCCTCTGCTGTGGATAAGGCAACAGTATTCTGCTTCTTTGAGCTCCATGACACCAAGCTTGATCCTAGGTACTGGACAATGCCTGATGTGCTTTTGTGGTTAACCAAGTCTCCAGCATAATCCGCATCCGAATAGCTTACTAGGTCAAACACATCACTTCGAGGATAGAACAAACATAAGTCATCACTTCCTTTCAAATACCTTAGAATTCTCTTAACTGTTGTTAAGTGAGATTCTTTGGGATTTGATTGGAACCGAGCACATAAACCAACACTAAAAGAAATATCAGGTCTACTTGCAGTTAAGTAAAGTAATGAACCAATCATACCTCGATATTGCTTCTCATTTACACACTTACCATTTGAATCTTCATCTAACTTTGTTCCTGTTCCTATGGGAGTGTGGTTGGTTTTTGAATGTTCCAGGCCATATTTCTTGAGCAGTTCCTTGACATATTTTTGTTGATGGATCATTGTTCCTTTTTCAGTTTGCTTAATTTGCAAACCCAAAAAGAAGTTCAACTCTCCCATCATACTCATTTCGAATTCACTACTCATAAGATCAGCAAACTCCTTACAAAGAAGATCATTAGTAGCACCGAAAATTAATATCATCAACATAAATCTGGACTACTAATATGTCTGTTCCTTTTGATCGAAGGAACAAGGTTCTATCAACCTTACCTCTTATGAAATCATGTGAAATCAGAAATTTTGACAACCTTTCATACCAAGATCTAGGTGCTTGTTTCAGCCCATAAAGAGCTTTATCAAGCTTATAGACTTGATTTGGAAGTTCCGGATTTTCAAATCCAGGAGGTTGTTCCACATAGACGTCTTCAATCAAAAAGCCATTTAGAAATGCACATTTGACATCCATTTGGTACAACTTAAATCCCATAAAGGCAGCAAAGGCAATCAAAATTCTTATTGCTTCTATTCTAGCAACAGGAGCAAAGGTTTCATCAAAATCAATACCTTCTTGTTGATTATAACCTTTGGCAACAAGTTTGGCATTGTTCCTTACCACAGTTCCATGCTCATCAAGTTTATTCCTAAAGACCCATTTTAGTCCTATAACCTTCTGGTTCTTTGGTTTCGTCTCCAGGTGTCATACCTTGTTCCTCTGGAACTCATTTAGCTCCTCTTGCATAGCGTTGATCCAATCAGCCTCCTTGAGCGCTTCCATATGGTCCTTAGGTTCTGTCATAGATAAGAAAGCGTGAAAAGCACAAAAATTCTTCAATTGGGATCTCGTTTGAGTTCCCTTTTCAATGTCACTTATTATCAATTCTAAAGGATGAGAATTTTGGTGTTTCCAAGGCTTTGGATCAAATCTCCTAGTTACTTCTTGAGTTTCTTGAGGTGATTGATTCTCGTGATCTTCTTCTAGATCAGGAGTTCCTTGATCCTCCTGATTTCCTTCTGTTGCTTGTTCCTCAAGGGGATCAGGCACAGGGTTATCAGGGTTAGGAACTTGCTTCTTCTCTTTTCCTGCAGGGGTTAGTTCCTCATCATTTTGATTAAACTCATCAGGACGAGTCAAACCAATTTTAAAGTTATCATTGTGACTCTGTGCCTGCAGGGAGTTAGTCTCATCAAAAATAACATGGACACTTTCCTCGACACACATTGTTTGCTTATTGTAGACACGATAAGCCTTACTACTTAAGGCTTATCCTGGAAAAATAGCATCAAACTTTCCTAAGTTGTCCTTTCCATTGTTATGCACAAAACATTTACATCCAAAAACACGAAAATAAGAAATATTTGGTTTTCTTCCTTTAAGTAGCTCATAAGGAGTTTTCATGGTGATTGGCCTTAGCATGACACGATTGATGATGTAGCATGATGTGTTCACTGCTTCAGCCCAAAAGTTCTTTGGAAGACCGCTTGCAATTATCATCATCCTTTCCATATCCTCAAGAGTCCGGTTCTTCCTTTCGACTACACCATTCTATTGTGGTGTTCTTGGAGCTGAGAAATTATGATCTAAACCTTCATTGCTACAAAATTCATCAAACTTGGAGTTTTCAAACTCCGTACCATGGTCAGATCTTAAATTATTTAATTTAAAACCACTAGTTCTTTGAATCTTTTTAGCAAAGGTTAGAAATTCATCAAACATTTCATCTTTACTATGAAGAAAAATAACCCATGTGTATCTTGAAAAATCATCTACAATGACTAAGACATATTTCTTACCGGATCGGCTTTGGATGCGTACAGGGCCACATAAGTCCATGTGAAGAAGTTCTAATGGACTTTGTGTGCTTACCATTTTCTTGGATTTGAATGAGGATCTCACTTGCTTGCCTTTGACACATGAATCACAAACATCGTGGTTTAGTGACTTAATAGTTGGTAGACTAACCACCAAGTCCTTCCTACTTAGTTTATGCAGTAGGGACAGGCTTGCATGACCACATCTTTTGTGCCACAGAAAAGGATCAACTTCGATCACACTTAAGCATGTGAGATTATTCCTAGGAACAAGGTTCAGGTCAACCATATAGGTGTTCCCTTTCCTCGTTCCCTCAAGGATCTTGGTTCCTGTACTTTCATTGCTGACTAGACAAGACTCATTAGTAAACTTCACTGTATTTCCCTTATCACAAAACTGAGATATACTAAGTAAACTATGTTTTAAACCCTCGACCAAAAATACATTATCTATGGAATGTGACTGAGATTTACCAATCTTACCAACTGCTACAATGTTTCCTGTAAGATTGTCTCCAAAGGTCACAGTTCCTCCATTGAAGACTGAAAGTGAGAGAAATTTTGATCTATCTCCTGTCATGTGCTTAGAACAACCGCTATCGAGGTACCACAAGTTGTTCCCCCTCACTTCAGCCTATACCATAGCAAACTAGTTAGTTGCAAGAACCCATTCTAACTTGGGTTTCATTGTTGGACTTGAGCCTTTCTTGATTTTCCAAACCTGTTTCACTGGTGGAACAATCAGATACAAATGTGACCACTGTTCCCGCAGTAAGAACATATTTTACGACTTGGCAGATCAACATATTTTTTCTTTTTGTTCTTCTTTTTATGATTGAAACCTAGACCATTTCTTCCTTTGGTTTGATACTTTTGTATCCATGAGACTGGGTCAGGAAGCTTGTTCCTTGAGGGCTCTAGTTTCTTCTTTAATACTAGATTTTCTTGAAAGATATTACAGTATCAAAATCGTTTTTAAAATTTTCAGCAATATTTCTGGTATTAGATAAAGAGATTGTTCCTTCAGGAACAAACAGTTTCAATTCTGCCAGTTCCAAATTCAAAAGATAATTTTCATTTTTGACTTTTTCAAAAGCATCTTGATAAGTTCTACTCTTGTTAAAAAGTTCAAAGAATCTTTTTTCAGTGTCACATTTTAGTGAGTTAAGCCAATTTGAATGATTCTTTGTGATTTTCAAGGCATTATTTAATTGATCTCTTTTTGCACATACATCCTTGTAATCATCTAAGATTTCTAGCAAAAGTTTTATTAATTGACTTTTATTCAGTTCTGTAAATTCCTCTTCAATGGCATTAAAACTTACCTTGGGGTTTGATGATTCCACTTTTTCTTCAATATTTGCCATGAGACATAGATGGGCAGTTTCTTCCTCAGTTTGTTCCTGCTCCTCCTCTGAGTCAGACTCTCCCCATGCTGCTACCATGGTTCTCTTCATATCATTTCTCGAAAATGATCTTTGTTGTTCCTTGCCCTTCTCTTTATATCTTCCTTTAGCTTTCTCGTTTTTCCATTGAGGACATTCCTTGATGAAATGATCAAGGCCTCCACACTTGTGACAAGTTGGTTTTTTGGTAACATTTCCTTTGTAGTTCTTGTTAAAGAACTTCTTGAATCTTCTAGCGATCATTGCAGCTTCTTCATCATCAGTTTCTGAGTCTTCTTGTTCCTCAGTCCTGAGGGCCAGAGCCTTACGTTTTGATGATTCAGTTTCATGAGTTTCGAGATGTAACTCATGGGTCATCAAGGAACCAGCAAGTTGTTCAATGTTGAACGTTGTGAAGTCCTTGGTTTCCAACAGTGCTGTTGTCTTGGCCATCCATTTTTCATCTTGTGGTAGACTCCTTAGAACCTTCCGGACCTATTCCTCTGGGGAGATTATCTTTCCCAGAGATTCAAGTTCGTTTATAATGTTTGAGAAGCGAGTGAGCATATCTTGAATAGGCTCCTTTTGTTTCATGTGAAACAATTCATACTTATGCATGAGTATGTCGATCTTTGATCGTTTCACTTCGCTTATTCCTTCATGAGTAATTTGAAGGAGTTCCCACATTTGCTTTGGAGTCTTGCATCCCATTACTCGATTGTGTTCATGGGGACCAAGACCGCAATGGAGTAGCTTCTTGGCCATGTTGTTCATCTCCATTTTGTCGAAGTCCTATTTGTCAAATTCGGCAAGGGGTTTAGGAACCAGCTCCCCTTTCTCGTTCTTCTTTGTGACTTCAAAGTCGCCGATTTCAATTACCTTCCACACTTGGTAATATTCAGCTTTATTAAAAAAAAAATCATACGGTTCTTCCAATATAGATAATGTTTGCCATTGAACATGGGTGGGCGTTGAGTTGAATACCCTTCATCAAGCTTTTCTCCCGTTGTGTTCATTTTTCCAAGTACAATCTCCTCAGTGTTAGCTGATTCTGGAGGTACCATGCTCTGATACCAATTGTTATTCTTGTATGAACACTAGACCAACTACAAGAGGGGGGTGAATTGTAGTTGAGGGAAAATTTTCAATTTGTAATGCGGAAGTAAAACAAACTTGAAATTAGAAAGACACAAGCACACGAGATTTTTACAAGGAAAACTTCCTAGGCCCAATAGGAAGAAAAAAAACCTTGACCACGAGGGATTTCGACTCAAACTCTCTTTAATATACTAGGGCAAAAGACTATCTTTTGTACAACCTAATATTTGACCTTCTCTGTTCCTCTAGGAACTTGTTCCCCAGTCACTCGATTCCTCCTGAACTGATGACATTCACTATTGACTTCACTCGAAGTCTTCTCTCTTTTCTCTTTCTCACTCTCTCTTGAATACAAGGATATTCTCTGAATTTTCTCTCACCCACACACTATGAATATTACAAAAATGAGTATGTTGAATAAAGAGGAAATTACAAGAAAAACTTTCTAAGTAATGATTGACTTTTTTCGCTTGAAAGTTCTTAAGTTTTTCTTCAAATAATTTCTTCTTATATAGCTGCTGCAATTAACCTTCTTCTTGATACGTTGTGCTCCATGTTCTCCTCAAATGGCGCGAGTGGAGTAATGGGAATCATGGCCTGATTTTCGCTACATATCTCCATGTTGTTTGCAACGGAAAATAACCACCTTCCACTATCCGTTAGTGGACTAACTTCCGGCGAGTAATGCGCAGGTGGAGGAGTTAGTTGGAGAACCTCAAGGAGTTAGTTCCACAATTTAAGCACCGCAAACTCCAACTGTTTTGTACGCACAACAACAGCAACAAAAACATATCTAATAACTTAAAGAATCTTTTATCCAAAGATTCTAAGTTACTAGAATATTAAACATACCATATGATAGGGGGGGTGAATTGTAGTTGAGGGGAAATTTTCAATTTGTAATGCAGATGTAAAACAAACTTGAAATTAGAAAGAGACAAACACACGAGATTTTTACAAGGAAAACTTCCTAGGCCCAATAGGAAAAAAAAGCCTTGACCACGAGGGATTTTGACTCAAACTCTCTTTAATATACCAGGCCAAAAGACTATCTTTTGTACAACCTAATATTGGATCTTCTCTGTTCCTCTAGGAACTTGTTCCCCAGTCACTCGATTCCCCCTGAAATGATGACATTCACTATTGACTTCACTCGAAGTCTTCTCTCTTTTCTCTTTCTCACTCTCTCTTGAATACAAGGATATTCTCTGAATTTTCTCTCACCCACACACTATGAATATTACAATAATGAGTATGTTGAATAAAGAGGAAATTACAAGAAAAACTTTCTAAGTAATGATTGACTTTTTTCGCTTGAAAGTTCTTAAGTTTTTCTTCAAATAATTTCTTCTTATATAGCTGCTGCAATTAACCTTCTTCTTGACACGTTGTGCTCCATGTTCTCCTCAAATGGCGCGAGTGGAGTAATGGGAATCATGGCCTGATTTTCGCTACATATCTCCATGATGTTTGCAACGGAAAATAACCACCTTCCACTATCCGTTAGTGGACTAACTTCCAGCGAGTAATGCGCAGGTGGAGGAGTTACTTGGAGAACCTCAAGGAGTTAGTTCCACAATTTAAGCACCGCCAAACTCCAACTGTTTTGTACGCACAACAACAGCAACAAAAACATATCTAATAACTTAAAGAATCTTTTATCCAAAGATTCTAAGTTACTAGAATATTAAACATACCATATGATAGGGGGGTGAATTGTAGTTGAGGGGAAATTTTCAATTTGTAATGCGGAAGTAAAACAAACTTGAAATTAGAAAGAGACAAGCACACGAGATTTTTACAAGGAAAACTTCCTAGGCCCAATAGGAAAAAAAAAGCCTTGACCACGAGGGATTTTGACTCAAACTCTCTTTAATATACTAGGCCAAAAGACTATCTTTTGTACAACCTAATATTGGACCTTCTCTGTTCCTCTAGGAACTTGTTCCCCAGTCACTCGATTCCCCCTGAACTGATGACATTCACTATTGACTTCACTCGAAGTCTTCTTTCTTTTCTCTTTCTCACTCTCTCTTGAATACTAGGATATTCTCTGAATTTTCTCTCACCCACACACTATGAATATTACAATAATGAGTATGTTGAATAAATAGGAAATTACAATAAAAACTTTCTAAGTAATGATTGACCTTTTTTCGCTTGAAAGTTCTTAAGTTTTTCTTCAAATAATTTCTTCTTATATAGCTGCTGCAATTAACCTTCTTCTTGATACGTTGTGCTCCATGTTCTCCTCAAATGGCGCGAGTGGAGTAATGGGAATCATGGCCTGATTTTCGCTACATATCTCCATGTTGTTTGCAACGGAAAATAACCACCTTCCACTATCCGTTAGTGGACTAAGTTCCAGCGAGTAATGCGCAGGTGGAGGAGTTAGTTGGAGAACCTCAAGCAGTTAGTTCCACAATTTAAGCACCGCAAACTCCAACTGTTTTGTACGCACAACAACAGCAACAAAAACATATCTAATAACTTAAAGAATCTTTTATCCAAAGATTCTAAGTTACTAGAATATTAAACATACCATATGATAGGGGGGTGAATTGTAGTTGAGGGGAAATTTTCAATTTGTAATGCAGAAGTAAAACAAACTTGAAATTAGAAAGAGACAAGCACACGAGATTTTTACAAGGAAAACTTCCTAGGCCCAATAGGAAAAAAAAGCCTTGACCACGAGGGATTTTGACTCAAACTCTCTTTAATATACTAGGCCAAAAGACTATCTTTTGTACAACCTAATATTGGACCTTCTCTGTTCCTCTAGGAACTTGTTCCCCAGTCACTCGATTCCCCCTGAACTGATGACATTCACTATTGACTTCACTCGAAGTCTTCTCTCTTTTCTCTTTCTCACTCTCTCTTGAATACAAGGATATTCTCTGAATTTTCTCTCACCCACACACTATGAATATTACAATAATGAGTATGTTGAATAAAGAGGAAATTACAAGAAAAACTTTCTAAGTAATGATTGACTTTTTTCGCTTGAAAGTTCTTAAGTTTTTCTTCAAATAATTTCTTCTTATATAGCTGCTGCAATTAACCTTCTTCTTGACACGTTGTGCTCCATGTTCTCCTCAAATGGCGCGAGTGGAGTAATGGGAATCATGGCCTGATTTTCGCTACATATCTCCATGTTGTTTGCAACGGAAAATAACCACCTTCCACTATCCATTAGTGGACTAACTTCCAGCGAGTAATGCGCAGGTGGAGGAGTTAGTTGGAGAACCTCAAGGAGTTAGTTCCACAATTTAAACACCGCAAACTCCAACTGTTTTGTACGCACAACAACAGCAACAAAAATATATCTAATAACTTAAAGAATCTTTTATCCAAAGATTCTAAGTTACTAGAATATTAAACATACCATATGATAAAAATTCAAAGTGTATAAATTAAATATCTTGACTTAGATTAAATAATTAATCTTTCTCTACAAGATATAAATGCAAAATTAAACATTACATAATTTTTGGTATTTTATATTTTCGCAAAATAAAAACTATATAGTAAAATTAACCTAAGTAATTGGCATCATCAAAACATCAAATACAACACCTATACTTCTAAAGGCCAGAGTTAGCTGAACTTGAGATATTCTTTGAAGCAAAAAGATTGATCCTAGAGAATAGTACCTGTAGAACATCAAAAAGGCTGTCAAACACCATTATCAGTCCTTTATGGAGTAACATTTATGTGTTATAGCAAGTTATAATAGCTAGCCCTAATTCTTTACACTTGTTGGATAGATATTTGAACAATTACTAACAAATAGATGCCAATCATAATACATAACACCGGATAACTAAAATGAAATAGATACTATGCCTACGATTGTTGAACAAATTATGATTGATAAAGAACGCTTGTTTATGTTGTGTTGATATCGTCTAGAACCAGTGGCGTATCCAGGATTCCAACCCTATGGGTTCGGAGTCGGTAAAAAAAAAAAAACATCCATTCACCTAGATGTTGGGGGTTCATTATCACGAATTTCACCTTCTTGTATTGGGTTTAAATGTTCTCTTGAACTAGGGGAAGAGCAAGCGGATGATTTTTGTGACTTGTTTCCCGCACGATCTTTCCAATAGAATTCTAAACCTTTCATAATCTACCCAAGCAAGAAATTTCAACTCCATGACCTTCAAAGTTCAATCAAAGTAACTAACAAGTAACAACTCCACAATCCATAGACTACATTCATTCATTCACCAATTCAATCAATTCAATGCATATTCTAAACAACTCCACATACCACAATTCAATCCACAATTGGCACAATCCACAATCCACATAACTAAGCTAATCTTTTATCAATTAAAATCAATGACGAAATTGTCAATAAGCTACGAAATCGATTAACAAAAGTCAAGAAGACGTACCAAGATCACTTCGAGTATTGAAGAAAAAATCGTGAGGGCAAAATCATCCCACTTTATCTCTCTATACCCTTTCTTCTCTTCATCAGTTAGATTTCGAGCTCAAATTACGCAATAACATTATTCAAAACCTCAGCAAAATTCTCAAAATCTACATAAATTACAATCGATATAATCAAAGTTTAGCAAAGAGTAAGAAGAAATTGAAGCGGAAAAAGGAATCAGTGATTAGATTACCTATTGTCTACAATTACATATTCTAATCATCTAATGTCTAAAAGACTAAAATTTGAAATAGTGAAATTCATATTTAAAATTGAAGAATTGGGCTTTACCGTTCAAAGATGGATAGATGCGCTGATTCGCTGCCTCTGGTTCGCTGTCACGCCGTCGCGGTGTCGTCGCCCGTCGCAGGTCAGTTCTTCGTTGGCTGGGCTCGTTGCTAGGGAGTTAGGGTTTTGGCGTTTGGGGGGCTTTACCGTTCAAAGATCGATAGATGCGCTGATTCGCTGCCTCGCTGCCTCTGGTTCGCCGTCGCGCCGTCGCGGTGCCGTCGTAGGTCAGTTCTTCGTTGGCTGGGTTCGTTGCTAGGGAGTTAGGGTTTTGGCGTTTGGGGGGAAAAAAGTCGGGCTGGTCACTTGTTTTGTTGAGGGAAAAATGAGAATGGGGGGTTTAGATGAAAGAAAAAAGAAGGAAAAAAAAAAAGAGGGTGGTTCGCGGATTCGAACCTGAGACATTCAGCATCATCCCCGCGCGCACAAGGATGCAAAACCACTGGGACACTTGCTTCTTTCATGCTTTACTTTGCACGCATATAGTATATATCTAACATCTAAAATATTTTTAATTAAAAAAAAAAAAAAAAACTGGGCGATTTTTTTCCAAAAATCACTGGGTTCACCTGAACTCAGTGAACCCATAGTAAATCCGCCCCTGTCTAGAACTTGATGAATCTGCACTATTTTTTAAAAAGTCTTCAATTGTAGGTGTTGTTTATGTTTTTCTACATTGTGCCTTGTGTCAGGGTAAACTTTTTATGTAAGGTTTTATATCATGAAAAATCATAAGGTGAGGATGAAAGGCATTGCAATATTGTTGTTACCATTCTTCTTGTTTTGTATGATTGACATGAAGTAGGATCTGTTTTAACAAAAAGATATTGTTGCAACCTGAAGATATTGAAGATAGGGAAGGAATTGACTTGAAAGGACAATCAAGCATACAAAATATTGGCAGGAACAAGTCGAACAGCGACTTTTCTAAACTGAAAGCATAACCAGAAATCTAGGGTGAAATGTTTTACACAGAAGGTTTGGCCAGAGTAATATGAAATGCCAACAGGACACACATAAATGCCAAAAGCAAACATGTGTTTTTTTTTTTAAATAAAATTAAAAAAAACAAACAGCAACTGCAGCCAATGGCTTATGATTAAAATGCAATCTTACTATGCAAGGTCACATGGAGTCCATGATAAGTCAAAAGATGTCGTATAGGTCTATAGAAACACATGGCCACATATTGCATGTGTTCCTATAAGAAGTCACAGAGCACCTCATTCAGGTAGGCGTAGGTAAAGAGATTACTCAAAAGATATGGACTTCGCATTGAAGTATCCGCACCCTAGTCAGTGAAGTTGACGGGCCAATCTGAAAGTCCGCGGTTTTGGTCTTCAATTGTGCAGAATTTGCATCAAAGTCCCCGCAAGTAGCCTATACAGTAAAATAGAAATGTGTTAGGGGAGCACCATGATGGCCTAGGTGCAGTCAAACAGGCCAACAGTTGAGCAAACTGCTGGTGTTACAGTTGTAAATATGTTCTGAAGGGCACTGAATAGTCATCGGCTGGAATGTTAATACAATTAGCTAGGTTCGGGGGTAAAGCAATACAAGCAATTATAACCTCTTCATTTCAGCAACCATATTCTAATGTCTCAAAACCAAATTTCTTTGCCCGACACTTGTCACAGTAATGAGGGGCAGGCAATTTTCAGGGGATAGTTGGCATTGCTTACCAACATTCAAAGAAGCTCCAACTGAGCATCAGTAACAGCATTCTTGCGTTATTGGCAAAAGTATATTGTATAAGGGATTAAATTCAGAGGTAGTAAACTGTTGTTAGATGTTTTTGCCATTTTATCTTAGGCTTTCCCAGAATAGTTTGTTGTTGGTTGTTCATCTTCGTCTTAGATGTCGAGGGTACTCTGAAAAATCTGTTGTTTCAAGTAACAGCCCGCTTAACATATACCAGCAAATTTTTTAACACATAGTAATAGACATGGAATCAGTTGCAGCAGATAGGACCAGTATATGCCCAAGACGTTGACCTATTCTACACACTAAGTTGATGGTACACTTCTCTTTGAAATGCAGTGCAGTTATAACAATAGCCAACTAAGCAAATCCTGAAAACAAACTCACAAAAAGGAATCATTTCATTCCATTTATGAATGGCAATAAAATTGTGAAAATTCTAAGGTAGTTATCCTTAAAATGACTACCGTTATACTAAATTTTTAATTGGATGATTTTTGATGTATTTTTTGAGTCCGTCGATGGTGCGCACGAGGGTAGGAATAGGATGATGCACACCATCCAAAACGCACCAAAAAACAAACATAACGCGGAAAACTGGAAACAAAAAATAACCCAATGAACATCTTCAATATTCCACTGAACAGTTACAAATTTACCACATGGGAACCTTTTTTGAATCAACAATATGTTAATGCAGTGAACATATGTTCATCTCCAATGAACATATAAGTAATGACAACATAAATATTTATCACAATGAACATATAAGTAATTTGAAAGAACATTTTGAAGACTTGGATGAACAAACTAACATTTGAATCAACAATATGTTAATGAAGTAAGAAATGAACAATAGTAAATCCCACAAATGTTTTTTACAAAATTGCAAATGTCCATTGAAAATTAGCGTGTGTTCATTAGACTACAATGTCCATTGGAATAATCTTGATGTTTATTGGTTTACATGAACAATAGTAAATCCCACAAATGTTTATTCTAAAATTGCAAATGTCCATTAAAAATTAGCGTGTGTTCATTAGACTACAATGTCCATTGGAATAATCTTGATGCGTATTAGTTTACAACGCACATGGGGTGAAAAATTTGAGGAAAGAGAAATTGAGGTGGGTCCCACAAATGTTCATTGGAAAACTGCAGATGTTCATTGCAGACCGTTTAAACGCTGCGTTTTGAAGTGTGCGCACAGGAAGCACCATACTTCCGTGCGTACCTTCGAATTTTCGGTATTTTTTATGTCAAAATTAATTAAAAAATGTTTTTTCTTATTTTTAAATTTTTTTTATATTTTCATAATTAATTTATGAACTATTTTCTAATTTCAGTATTAATAAAAACTGAATTTCGTATATTAATTATGAAAATTATTAATAAAAAAAGTCAAAATTATGAAAATTATATTCTCTCTCCCTCTCTCCGTCTTTCCTTCTCTCCCTCCCCGTCTCCCCCTCCCTTTCCCTCTCTCTCCCTCTCCCTCTCCCTCTCCCTCTCCGTCAAGCATTACCATCCAATACTACCACTTATTGGGTGATGAAAATTTATGAAGAAACACACGTCTAAGGATGAAACTCCATTACCATGGTCGTTGGCATGGGACTTGCTTAACAAACTCACAAATAAATTTCATTGTCCTACCACCATTTATTATTGGCTAACAAAGAGGCCATATGAGGTCTATGAATGCTGTCACTTTAGAGGAAACATATGCAAGCAGCAAAATGCATAGCACAGAATCACCAGCTAATATAGTAATATGCTTTTTATAAGCCATCCAAGTTCCAATAGAAAATTTAGAAAATAATTTATTAGTATTGCAAGCTAGCAACCATCCAATACACAAATATTAACATAACAAAGCCTGATAACAAAGCAAGCAAAGGACAAATGTGGGATCTTCCAGAAAGGATACTCAAGAAATTCTCATAGGCATGTAGTATAAAGCAATTTTGTAGTTTGCCTTCAGTTCAGATATACATGCGTATCAACATAATCCCAACGTTACTTAAGACCCAAATATGTCCCATTATCCGAACAATTGGTTGAATATTGCAAAACCATTTCATAGAAAGTTCACTGATTTCTTTTTCTAAACTAAATCGACTTCAAATCTCCTATAGTCGACATCAATTCTGCTTCTGTTGTAATGAAAATTTTCCTTTTTTCATGGAAAAGGCATAATTAAATTAGACATTGAAATTAGCAAAGAATTTTCAGAATCGTAAACACAAGGTTCAATCAGAATACTCTGCGGTAAATAAAACATATTAAAGTTCACTTGCAGTTTGCAGCACCTCACCGTATATCTAAACCAGAGACCTTTTTGATGGAAAGAAAAGCAACGTTAGATGTTAATCCCTAATGGAAAAAGTAGCAAAACAGCTTATATACCGGCAATAATGCAAAGACCTTCAAGTATAATCAAGTATTAAAGCGAATAGTGATTGATGACAGATAAAAGAGTTGTGAATTTTACCTTTGGAGGCTTTCGTATTAGATACATAATTGTTTTGCAATGAAGCAAAAAGGTATTCTCATTGTAGAACAATGAGTTTCTCTCCCCTTCAACTGTCCCGATTTGCTTATCATATCCAGCTTCATTAAAATACGGCTTCAAGTTCAGAACTAATCCTTGAAGTGAAACCAAAACTTGAAGAATGCTTTAGGATTGTTGTGGTTATACCTTAATTCTTGATTTGGGTAAGCAAAATTCATAAAAACAATAAGCAAAATTGAGTTGAGTTGGGTGTGGAGGAAAAAAGCAGGAAGCAAGCAAGAGAAATGGTCGAATTAAGGAATTGATCAAGTGAACTAAGAATAAGATAATGGATTGTTTGGGAACGCACAAATCCACGGACTAAACGTGTGTAAAATTTAATGCTCCTCAAATTGGAGCGATGTAGTAAATTAAATAGAAATTTGTTAGTCAATGTACACTGGGAATTTATTCATCATGTACGGTCAAAAGTGTAATTTGTTAGGCAACTTGAATGCTATTCACGGCTTTAGGATGTAGGGCAAGAGTACTTTGCACGATCATCAAAATTAATAGAAAGAAAAGATAATGACTTTGCTTCTAAAACAATTAAACGAAGTATTGATCAATTCTTAATTTCGTATGGCTTATCAACGGTAACAACTGCAAGAACAGACTCAGATTCCAAACGTGCTCTTCAACAGCCAAAGGTCTGCAGCAGCTCATCCTCCATCTTTTGAGAAGGGAAAAAAGAAGATGATATTAGTAATTGACAAGGAGCAATTTAAAGGTAAAATCTACTAATTCAACCCATTTGAAATTACAAGTTACAACTTGCATATTCAAACATGAACAAAAAGCATACAACTTCAGCACCTCTTGTCATTTTCACTTTGCCTAAAAAGTACTATAAGCTTTTCTACAACATTCTACAACATTCGTGCACCGACATGGAACCGATGGCCCTCCATAGTTTGAATGCTTTTGCATTCGAGAGGCATCCCAAATCTGATATCAGCTATGTCACATATTAATTCTACAGATTGATTATACATAGCAATCTATATCATCCTCATTTCAACTTTTGATATACATATTTTGAAAGTAAAAAATATTCAGTTATGAAAAGTATTAATTACTTGAACTTCGCCATTGTTTGCATCAATTGCCGATGAGTCCATGCTGAGCCAATCCTACTAAGCATATCATGTCATCAATCTCCATATCACATAAATTAGTTACCTGCAAATGCATATTGTTCCAATTAAGGCTATCATTACAACACTTTATACAAGCAAAGCATTCAAACAATCAACCAAGCATCAAGAAGTCAAGAAGCCTAAAAAAAGAATTATATTGAATATCTAGACTAAATAGCCAGACAAAAACAAAATATAATATGCAAACAAACACGTTGCACAAACAATAGATGAAACTTTAAGAACTGACCTTGATACTGCATGCATTCCATAAGTAAAGGTGATTGCCTAATTTCATAGCAAGGAGCCAAATAAATTGTTCAAAGACTGATCAACCAAGTTTTTAAAAAAAACAATCATCCAGCACCTAATAGGCTAATACAAACACATCAACAAAATCCAACATTATGAAAACATCTTTTTAATCACAAAATATACCCCACAATATGTCAGTTTGAAGAAATAAATCCCTATCATCAAATCAAACCTTCTAATAGAGTAGAAAACAGACATCAAAGCTACAATTTCTAAAACATCAACTAACTCACCAAAAATATCACTGAATCTAGCCATCACTGAAGTAGCTTCAAATGAAGATCCATATATGTGGGGAGAAAACAAATGAGAGGAACGTTTAAACGATAGTGAAGAACATAAACACTAAACAGAGAGAGTAAAACCTAGCCGTCACTGTAGTAGCTTCAAAGTCTGAGTGGGTGAAACCCATTTTTGGAGAGGAGGTAAAAATGAAATTAATTGAAATAAAAGGAACCCAGTGTAAGAACAGAAGGAAAAAACTGAGAGATTTCAGCAATGGAGGAGAAGGAGAAGCCAGATGAGAGAGGAATCTGATCCAAGGCTGGAACTTGGAAGGTAAAGAGGGAGAAAAAAAAAACTATAGACATTGTAAAGACTAACCATGAAACCCCCTAAAAAGATGAACAACAATTTGGGGATTATCAGATTAACCACTGAAGCTTTAAGCTTTAAAACCAAAATCCAACCAAATTATTAAACCAAAATTCAATCAAACAATAAACGCTTAAAGCTTTAAACTTTAAAACCAAATATCAATCAAATTATAAACAATTACCCATTAAAGTTTGAAGCTTCAAAAGGCCAATTTTATAATGGGGGTGAGGGAGGAGAGAGAAAGCTAACCTGTAACAGTGAAGGTAGAAGAAGAGAAGGTGAAGACGAAAATGAAGCAGAACTATTCGAAGACTTAATCTTTCGATCTCTTAATGGAGCTGTTGCATCCTATAATGTTATTGAACCTTGGTCCTCTTTGAAAAAACAAAATTAGGTTACAATGAAAGAACAATCCAGGTTCATATTAATTATAAGAAGAAGAGTTCTTAGATCTGAACCTGGAGACTCCCGTAAATCTGCAGCAGTAATGGTTCTATGTCGTCAAAGCTACCGCTCTTCTTGCTTTTCAGTGATGAGGAGAGATTGCTCCCGGTAAATCGTATGAACATCAGAAACCTTCAAGAACCCACAGCTATAAGGCTCTATATGAGGATACAAATTCCTATTCACTTCATAGATATCATCTTTCTTTCCCTCCAAAGACATATTTAACTGTTGCTCAATGTTAAGAACACAATTTCTCACTTGCAATTTCAGATTTCTCCTTTTTCCTGCATAAAGGGTTAAAGTTACTTAATTTTAACTTGAACCCATTTCAATCAAGAACTTAATTAAAGTACCCACATCAAAAAATTAACAATTCAAACGTTAAATTGAAGAGAGAAATTAAAACCTGAGAAGCAGAGATGTTGGTGAGAGGAAAGAGAAAGTAGAGGGTGGATTGATGTTTGAGGCAAAGTTTTCAAAGAAAGAGTTAATCCTGCCCCTAACATCATCATCAATTCATCATAATAATTCATAATCACATTCAATCATCATCAACTATGAACTATGTAATAATTAATATGTTTGCATATATTCCATTAGTCAATTAAAAACAATATTAATTTCACTAAAAGCATCTCCTTTACCACAACAACAACAATAATCACTGTATTAACAAACTCAAATTGAAAATACGAACAAGATATAAAAACCCTAAACACCAAACAAACAATCATCCAACACAATATGAGAAGACCCACATAACATTTCAATCAAACTATTTCCCAAAAACCAATAAGCTCACTAACACCACAATTAATCCAAACCCTAACACGAACCAAAATTCAACAGTAAACCCAAAAAAAACGATAGGAAGTAAAAAAATACCAGTAAATGATGCGGTCAGTGAGGTGAAGAATGTGATGCGCCTATCCGTCAACTTCTGTAACTCGGGAGGGCCAAAACCGGGTTGGACCGGCGGATCATCGGGGCTTTTACTTTCTCTCTGCAACGACGAAGATGAAGAATGACCAAAAGAATGACCCACCTTTCTTCCATTCGGTTTCTCGGTGCCGGTAATCTCGACCTTCGTGGGGACACTGAGTTGTCCCTCCCTTGGCGGACCCATCTGCTAACATATTCCTCCGCCCGTGGCGTTTCCATGGAGCAGGAGAGAGAAAATATGGAAGTGGAATTATCTAGGTTAAGGAGGACTGAGGAGTATGAAGATGAAGATGAAGATGAAGATGAAGATGAAGGCTTTGTTTGGCAGGAAGGATTTGGATGGAAAAGAAAGGAAAGAAAAGATGAAAACAAACTTTCTCATGTTTGGTAAAAGAAAATACTTCCTCCGTTTCATTTTACTTGCTACACTTCTCAATTCACGGACTCCTATGCAATTTTTGGAGAAGAGGGAGGTAGAGTGTAAAAAGAAAAGAAACCCATGTGAGAAGAGAGAGATAGAGAGAGTTTATTGCCCGAAAAGGAAGTGTGGCAAGTAATATGAAATTTCCCTATATGAAAAGTGTAGTGAGTAATTTGAAACGGAGGAAGTAAGAGGGATTTGATTGGAAAGGAGAGGAAGTGGAAGAAAAAAAATACTCTTAAATCCTTGCTTTTCTTTCCTCCTAAAATCGGAGGAATTTGACAGGAAAGAAAGCTAATAAGCTTTTACCTATGTTTTCTTTATTTCCTTCCTTTTCTTTCCTTTACTAATGACAACCAAACATGTGATTCCTCTCAAATCCACCAATTATACCAAACATTAGAAACTACAACTACCTTCTTTTCTTTTCTTTTCCTTTCTTTTCCTTTCTCTTCCTTTCTTTTCCCGTCCTTTACTAAAAAAACACCAAACAAAGTGGAAGAGGCAGATGAAGATGAAGATGACGATGGAGGGCTCAGAGGAAAAACGGGAAGAAAAGAAAGCATGTGGCAAAGGAAGGGCATGGGAGAGGGTTCTGTGAAGTGTGAAGGGCGAAATCGTCAAAGCACTGTTCCTACGACCAGTAATCAGACTTGTGGCCTTTTAATGGGTATAGATTATTAGTTCTAGACCAATTTGATTAGCAACTTCTTGTATCATTTTTAATTTAATTTCTCAAAATTTATCATGAATGGCATTTTCGTTATTGTTTTGGCTCTAAAATCTCTTGATCGCCCCATCCCCTGATGTTATTAAGATAGATAAATTTTGATGGTTCTGGTCGGGTTGGTTCAGGGGTGTAAGCATTGTTCTAAAAGATCATTTGGGACAATATTTGTAGTTGCTCTTTTTATATTGGTATAGAGTACTCCGCTTGTTGCAGAATCTACAACCCTTTGTAATGGTCTTCTTCTGGCGCAAGCCCATAATAAATCAAAGGTGTTTATTGGAAAGGATAATTTACTTATTATTAATATTTTGTAAGGGAATATGTTAACCTTTGATTTTTAGTTTAATAACCATATATTTTCTTGCCTCATACCTTTATTGTTGGTTTTTTAAGATGATGACTTATATTAATAGATATATTATTCGCATAGATATTCATTCTGGAGTCCAAACGAATAATTTTATATTGGTTTGATTTTTGACAAATGTTTCAAGTGTGAGTGTTTGCTACTCCCTCCGTTCTTTTTTTATTATTGCCCTATTTGACTAATAAAGCTCTTACATAAAGTGGACTCATGGTAAAAAAAAAAAAAAAGGACTGAGGGAGTATAAAAGTTTCTTATGGTATTTCATTACACCCTTCATCTCAATATCTACATTTTAATCATGTTCATCAATTAGGTTAATTACTTGATATGTACTTGTATATGGTATACATGGTACATTGGTACCTCTTTCTTTTAGTAACATCCAATGCTACAAATAGCCAAAAATAATATAGCTAAAGTGTGCTTAATAGGATCAACCCGAACCTTACGAGCCATGCCTAAAAGTTGAAGCTATTTTTTTACCTTAAAAATGATAGAGCCGATACTTGTACTCATAGCCTCACATTTATTTTGAGTAAAGTTTTAACCACAGTTACAATGTATAACTTATGACTATAAATTCTTAAACAACTCTAAAAGTTGAGAAAACACGTTCTAATGAATGTTGTAAACATTTTATGCTCAAATATGTACTTCGTATTTAATCAACAATTTCTAACAAAATTTAGCTTAATCTTTCTTTATTTTGTAAGATCAAAATTTTATTTAATCCATAACAACAAAGTTAATCAAATAATACATAGAAAATTTTATAAATAGTTGACTAGTTGAGTCACACTTAAATACATATCCATATTCGATGTCGAACACGGGTACCCAAGTCCGAATAACATAGTATAGCCGTATAGAAGTATGTCGTTTTTGGGGGAAATTATGTAAAAATTGGCTCTCCGACACTTCCTCATTTGCATCAACAATCTACACTGTAGAGTGTAGACCCATTTTAACTCTCCTAATTCCCCATTTATTCCCCCTCATGCACCCAATTTATCTCTCCTCTTTCCCAGCCTTTATATTTCCTTCTCTAGTTCTCTTCCCTAATGAACTCAGTCCATTTCCTTCGCCAGCACACACATTACCACGCATCCTTATTTTCTCTCACCTCTTTTCAGTGTTCTTCCCTCCTACTCCACATTTTCTCTCCTCAGATTAAATAACATTAAAATTCAACCTCCATTTTTATTGCAGGTTTAGCTGGATTTTTGCATCAATTTTACGTTCATTCACGTCCAAAATCTGATCGGTCGTCCTTGATCAAAACTCAGCTGTTTTTCTTCAGGTATGCTTTCTGCTACTACTTTTGTAGCCGGAGTTTGAACTCTGTTTATTTTTAAGATTTGACTCTGTTTTGTGAACATTTTGTAAAAATGGCGTTATTCTGTGTTGATGCTGTTGTTTGCGCCTCTGTTAACCGGTGTTCGTTTACGTGATAATTTCTTCGGAAAGCTCTACTAATCCAGACGGTACTCGCTCGATCTCACTTCTTCTCTGAGATTTCATAGCTTCGTTGTAATTGTTATGATTTGTTAAAATATTTACGGTTTAATCTCTGTTTGTAACTTCAATTTTTTCTTTGTTTCTTCAATTTCTATTGACATATGAAATTGTGCATCTATTTGGTCTCAGTTTTTAGCGATTGTGGTTTTTTGTATTTCGTACTCTGTTTTTTTTTTGTGACTTCAATTTATTTGGTTTAATCTATTGCGGTTTGATCACTGTTTTTAACTTCAATTTTTTCCCGTGTTTTTGATTTTCAGTGACATTGAGATGGCGTTGTTACTGCGTATTTGTTTAATGGTGTTTGTTTCGTTGATACTTACTTCCGAGGCTATTACTAATCATGATGATGGTACAACTCTTTCTCTCTTCAATTTATCTCTTTTTGAGTATAATTCCAGTAGTTTCATATAATTTATCATGCTCTTCTTAATTAACGATCTTGGGTTTGTGGCCCAAATTTCTAAGCCTAATTAATAAGCTTAGTTATCAAAGGTGGCTAGATAATTCTAGCAATGTCTAATGACAGCACTAGAAGCTCCTAGAGAGCACAAAGCTCATAAGGAAAAATGTGAGAGCATGTGCTAAAGTGTAGAGAATTCTATACATTTCATGAATAAGTCAACCGACTTATTCTACCGCTATCCTCAACTATAAAAAGGGAGCCTTGGACACTCATTTGATCCATCCACAAGCAACAACCAACACATCCACACAAGAAGCCACATACATATTATTAACCCTTCTTATTTTTAACCCACCTTGTATTATTAATCCACTATTATCCTTTGTACTTCTCCTAGTGAGTTTGTATTATAGTGAGAGTTGTATTTGTACAACTCACCTTAATAAGTTTTGGGTGATTCTTGTATTCTCCTATTTTCATATAGTGGATTTTGGGTACTCGTTGTTCGTGGGTTTTTTGCCTCTATTTGAGGATTTTTCCCACGTTAAATTGTGTGTCCATTTTTTACTACTTTTTTTGCCACATATTTTCAACTTTATTATTTTTCTCAATCTCTACATCTTTAATCTGCTTCCGCTACGCACTCACAACCCTAACAAACGAGAATATACATGATGTTACAAGTATAATTATACATGATGTTACAAGTATAATTATACGGAGAACTGGAGAAGTATAGAGTATCAACATGTCTGTGATGAATAAACAGCTACGAATAGAATATGTGGTTCACTAAGTCATACGAGTATGGACTATTACTAAAAAAAATAACGTGGATTTTTTTTTAAAAATAGCCTACAAATTATAACTAAGTTTCATTTAAGGTTTATAAATCAATCGATATATATAAATAAAAGAGGAACTTTTCGGGAGCATAGGAGCTTCTCAAGATTTCGAGGCCATAGAGCGCGCCATGTAGGATTGCCACTTCATCAAATTTTATTCAAAAAAAAGAGTTCTACATAGATTTAAATACGTATAAGGAGTTCAAGATAAGCTAAAATTAGAGTTTGGTTTTATATGAACAACCTAAATTACTATATTATGTAAATTGTGTATAACTTTTGCTACGTAATTCGAGAATATTTTAATTTTTGTTCCATTGGATAGTGCTCGAAATATGCTCCGAAATAAGACCCATTTACAATATAGTTGTACAACTTATGAAATAAAGAGCGCCATGTAGGATTGTTATGTCATTAATTTTTATTTTAAATATTTTAAAAAATAGAGTTCTACATATATTTAAATACATAAAAGGAGTTTTGGATAACGAGAATTAGAGTTTTGTTTTAAATAAACTAACCTAGATTATTATATTATGTAAATTAAATATAATTTTTGCTACCTAATTCAAAACATTATAATTTTATACCATTTGAGAGTGCTTGAAATATATATTTCAAAATAAGATTCATTTACTATATAATTTTACAACTCATGAAAATATATTTAACTAGATGAATGTAAGGCATTGTTTAGTCTTTCTTTTAGATAAATATAATAATTGTTATAACTATAGTGTACTATATTTGACTATAGCATTTTATCATAGGTCCAATTTACAGGATTAAACATATTATCTTTTAAAACCTCAGTCTTACGAGTCCAGATCCTCTAGAGTTTAATAAATTTCTACAAGGTAGAGTTGTATATTATGAACCATACATTTTAAAATCAAGGGCGTGTATTAGAGAAAAGGGGGAAATAAGGGGGTAGATTTTGATGAGCAAAGATACAGGGGGTTTGGGAAAGATAATGTATGAGCTACTGATTTTTTATTCAATGGTTGATAATATTGCTCAAACTCTACATTGTAGAGTTCTTTTAGAACTCTAGAGGATCCAAACATCGCCCGTACTCAACGAACCAAAACAATTTAGTATTCTAACAAAATTTATCATGGAAATTTTGTTGTTACAACAAAAATTAAGATCTAAAGCGATAAAGTTACATATATATATATATATATATATATATATATATATATATATATATATATATATATATATATATATATATACATAGTAGAGTTTTGGATGATGAAAAAATTAGAGTATAATTTTAAAAAACAATTATAGAGAGTTCCACCTAAGCATGACATGTCATTCATTTTAATTTTAATTTTAATTTTTAAAAAAAATAGTGTTTAACGTACATATAAATACATATAAGGTGTATTTTTAATAAGTGAAGATTACACTCTGATTTTAAATAAACCTAAATTATTCAGCTATGTAAATTGAATATAACTTTTGCTTCATAATCCGCAATATTATATTTTTTTACCATCAAAGATTGCTCAAAATATGTTTCGAAATAAGTCTCATATTCAATATAGTTTTATAACTTATGAAAATATATTAATTTAGATGAACAAAAAATGTATTATTTATTATTTATTTTAGATACATATAAAATTAACTATAAAAATAGCTTATTTTATGTAACAATAGCAATTATGTCTTTCAAAATCATACTTTTAAAAATTGAGTTATATAAAGATAAAAGATACATACATATAGTTTTCAACCTATAGCATACCATGATGACATTACATGAAGAATCAAGTGAAAGTTTGTCAACGACATTACAGAGGTATTATGCAATTGACTAATTATTTTAGTCCTAGAATATTTGTTGTATAAATAATTATTTATGTTTTTCTTTTTCATATATGTATATGTCAGATCTTATTCTTTTCTCAATGAACTTAATTCTACTCAAACTAATTGGGAAATCAAGGTTCGAGTTTCTAGACTGTTTGAGGTCGCAGATCATGAAAAAGAGGGAAGTTTGATAAGTCTTGATATGGTCATGATTGATGAAGACATTTTTTCTCTTAAATAGTATTTTCGTTTATTAATAGAGGTTAATTTTATATTTAATTTATTTTATTCATGATACCATCATTATGATATTTTTTTTGGCTTTCCCATCTTCTATTCTATACGCGTTAATGTTTATGTGCTATATTAAAGTTGAAATTGTGGCTGACACTCATATTTTTTCTCTATTCTTTCTGTCATGTATCTATTAAATTATTACCCTCTACTTTCTTAAAGTATCATTCGAGTACTTTCCATGTTAAAACTGTGTTAGCTATTGTTAGTCAAACCAATTATTGGGATACTATTTAATTGTAGACTTAGCTACAATATTCAATTGAACATTAAAAATATAAAATTGATATATCACAATAACAAATCTAGAAATTAAAGTATAATGACAATTACTTTCTGTCTTTTTTTACTTCAACAATGGGTTTGGGCATGGTTTTTAAGAAAAATAAAAAAATGGGTAGTTTAGCATAGAGGGGTTAACTAGAGTAGGGAATAAGTAAATCCTTAATAAAGTAAACGCAACTTTATGAGGCAATTTGAGTAATTAATGATGGTTTTATTAACATAAAGTAAAGGCGATGTTGTCAACTATAGTTGTTTTTTTACCAAAAGTGGAATGGTTCCAATAGATGAAACTACCCAAAGTGGTAATTGTTGCAATTGAAAAAGAATGGAGAAATTATATAAATACAATGGTATTGAAAAATCTCATTTTACAGCAACAAAAAATCAACAATGTTAACAAAAAATTTGCAAAAAAATAAAATAAACAATAACCCGTGCAAGCACGGGCTTCAAAACTAGTATATATATATATATATATAAAAGATCGATTAGTTCTAAGAATAATAAACTGCTACATACATGTTACACAATTTTGCAACATTTTTTTTCAAAAATAAATTTAATTTCTGAAAGGAATTGTTAGTAAATGTAAATCATTAGTTCCTTATCGATCATTAAAAGCGATGATTAGACCAATGAATTTTTCAATTCAGATGATTTTAGCTGGTTGTGCTATTGAGTGACTAGATTATATAAATGGAGAATTACATTCAAGTATGCTACAGTATAGTATAATAACTAGTTATTAGGCCCCGGTTATTCCCCGGGTAAGAAAAAATTTCAACTATTAATATTGTACTTTAAAATTACAACACTAAATCAACTTGGTTTATTGGTTAAAACTTTAGTATATGAACTTGAGGTCACGGGATCAAAATCTATACTATGCAATTTCTAATTTTTTTTTATTGTACATGGTTTACATGTACTAAAACTCCATAGGGAGAGCACCACGTGACACAATTCCTTGTTTAGGAACGCCTTTTAATATATTTATATAGATGTTGTTGCAATTTGTTAAGTTATCGTATAACATTTCAGTAACAGGCCCGGTGAAAAGGCTATGCAAGGGCAAGGCCTCAAACTAATTAGGCCCAAAATCTTGATAATATAATTTTTGATGCAAATTGTCAACCTATTGGTGTAAGGCTAAACTCAAGTTTGCTTGCTAGCATTATTATTGGAATCGTTAACGCACCATTATTATATATAATCTCTCAGTTTTTTGTCCCAAATATTGAGCCATAATAACTGGTTCCTATTACCTTTTTTTTAAGAGTGCATACTACCCTTCTTATACTTGTTATGACTGGTTCCTACTATCTGATTTTAAGGGCTTGTTTGGTTGAAGTTGGGAAGTATAACTTTCCATGAATTTGCATTGCCCATGAAATTTTATTTCCTAGGAAGTACATCTTTTTGTTTGGTTGAACATGGGAAATTTTATTTCCCATGGGAATTTCCACTTGCCTATGGGGGCCTAGGTAAGTTATTTCCTCCATTTTGTAGGAAATAGAACTTCCTAGGAAGTTCTATTTCCCATGTTTTTTGCCAACCAAACAACAACACATATATCTACTTCCTAGGAATTCTAAATTCTCATGCATTTGAAGGTTAACCAAACAAGCTCTAAGAGTCTTATTTTTGTTTTATATTACTACCTCCGTTTCTTATGATGTGCGACAAAGGGCACTAATGGAGGTAGTACATAATATGTGTTGGTGTTGCTAATATTTATGAATTTTTGGACTTGTGGTTATGCTAATATGACGAGTTATTATCAGTCAAGTACAGGAACATCGAAGATAATCATTTCAGTGGCATCATCCCACAACGTTTTCAAACCATTCCAAATTTAAGGTATGAGCTGAGGTGTTCCTAGTTTTTTATTTTGCTGAGGTGTTCCTAGTGTCGAAAATATGAGTTAGATTAATGTATTCATGAAGAACAAATATATAAACAATACTGATACACAATATAGAGAAGAAACTTATCTGCAGATAATAATCAACTGAACTTGATTTAATTCCACAAGAACAACGTTGCGCCGTGGTATGGAGGCCACTGCCTTAGAAACGAATTTCGCCATCTCCGATGCGGATTCCTGATGACGTTCGTCCCCCAAGGTTCACACAACGATCCCCGACTTCGTGCACCCGGATCAAGGATTGGAGATTCTCAAGAACTGCTCAAAACTCGAAGAAAGAGGTTGGCCATGGGTTTAGGTTAATGAAAAAAACCATAGAGGGAGAAAAACGGCCAAGAAGGTATTTATATTAAGGGTTATATAACAACTTCGAAACAAATCCGGAAATAAGAAGAAAATAAAATATTTCGGATATCTCGGAAACCGCGAGTCGCGGTAGGCTTGCGGCAAACTACCGCGAGACACAAACGAGCACCGCGAGTCACGGCGGCCACCGCGAGTCGCGGCAAGCCCTCGCCAGAAGTCTTCGCGTTTCAACTTGGATGAAATCCAACAATCCCCCACAAACGCGAATACATGAGAAACAAGAAATGAGCAGTAAAATGAAGGTTTGATACTTACAAGTTAGTGTCCAAGGATTGAACTAACATGTTAGTGAGATGAGGTGTCCCCTCACCTACAAGTGTCCACTGGATTGAACTTGCAGGAGAGAGAAGGGACCCGATAACACATATCTTACCCTCAGAGCTTGAGAAACTCCGCGTTATCCATGAATTGCCTCTTGAACAACATACAACACTGTTGATCATACAATTCATATTCCTTTTAAGACAAGTCACATGTCTTTCAAATGATTGTGAACATACACACAGTTCAACAATCCTGGCCATCACCCTGGGATTCCAGTGAGCGCTCTAGAATGCCTACAAGTATGACATTCAACAGAAGGAGGCCATCCCTTCACACTCAAATATGATGTTCTATTACGTTCAAATAAATTTGAATCAGCCACGAAAGCCATAGAAACATCAAGTCCATTACGTTCAATTAAATGAATCAGCCATAAAGGCCATGGACTCCAACATAACCCCTGCCGATTGCCGCCAAGTACCATCAGCTCCACTTGTCAAACCACCATAAAGGCTATAGACTCTCACCATCCATTAGGTTTGAACTAAGTAGATAATCCCTTTCACAGGACTATGATACCGACCATGTGAGATCATGCACAAGGCATCACAACAGTGTAACCATCAAGTCCATTCCAAGGACCACCCAAGCCTGCTGGGATATGGAAACATTAAGAGCGGTCAAGCTCAACCTCACATACAGTATCTCATTGTATGCCACATACAACATCATATTGTAAGCCAGGTGTGTCTATAAGTCCTGTCTTAGAACTATAGACACATTAAGGACAATCACTGTCCAACTTGATGTCTATGAATCTACCAAGTTCAATTGCCAGTTGAACCAACCAAAGGTTATAGATTCATCAATCCATTAAACATAAACAAATTAAGCCACCGCAAAGGTAATGGATTGTCCGTCACTATACCATCAAGCTCACTATTTAAACCACCAAGTCTGGTAATGGATCCTCACACATCCATTAAGTTTGAACTAGCTGAGCCACCAAACTGGTTATGGTTATGTGACCCCACGTGAGTATGGCAAGTCCCAACACGGGACCTCAAAAGCATTCGTCAGGTCCTCTCAGTGAACACAACACTAATCTGTGCATGATCTTGCCCATGTGTGCCTCCATTGCCTTCACATGACAATGTACATAAGCACCTGAAATATCACAATGTAAATAAGTGAGTATTTCGTTACCCCCACAACTGGCAACTTGCCAAGGATTTCCTCATCAGTCGACTTCTTGACTCAATCAGTTCAACTCAATGAACTTATTCTTATGGTTGACTCTGCAACACATCTTACTTTGCATCTCCTCAACAAAGCAACCAGTCAAGAACAATATGCCAACATATACACTTATAAACATATAAGCATAATCATTTAGAAAATCACTTTCTAAAACTAGTTCATAAACATATATGTGTACAGAACATAACAGTTCATGCTAACTATTCAACCTTCTAGTTGAACCTGTTTCAAACCATGTTCTCCATGAATTATCTCATCCCCAACTTCCATCTTGGCTCAAGAATCGAAACCTTCAGTTTCATAAAGACATCAAGAGTGTGAACATCAAAGACATAAGATCAATCATAGACACATGATCACCAAAACAATGTCAAATCGATCAATATCACTCAAACAAGTACCATCTTGAAAAACCAAGATACAAAACTTAGTTCATCACACAGATTTAATTATACAAGTGGTATAAACCATAAACCACCTACAGACCATTCAAGTCTTCTCACAAAGGAAACCTTACAGGTCAACTCCAAATCCCGGAAGATCTAATGACTCTTCCTTCTCTAAGATGCCATTCATGTATGCACTTTACGTATTAACTTGATACGTAATCAAATAACACGATCCCAAAGCAAACACAGCCACTGGCCTAGGCAAACTTAGCAACAGGTGAGATAACTACGTAGGTCAATATCAAAACATTAATGAAACTCAAACCCATGTACCTTGCCCATAGCTTTCCAAGCTTACAACTTCAAAGTCTATTGAAGACCAACACACACCCAAAGTAGCAACTATGGTCCGGCAAAGACATACTCAACGAGTATGACAGGTCACGAATGAGTCATGTTTAAGCTTGTTTTTCTCTAAGCACTAGTCCCAATCAGAAGTCATAAAACCCCCTTGTGAACTGATCATCACCACCAGAAAATAACCCATAGACTTCACATAGTTGATCAACAATGTCAACTTTCTAACCACGGAGGTTACAAGCAAGACTGGACTTTGCTAACTTAGAGAATTAACCTTTGCTACTCCTTTGCTGAACTACACATCAACAATACTAGGAGAGACACCAAATAGAATCAGGCAACAAACACATAATCATGACTACTGAACAATCACATCAATGACTAACAAATCATCAATGATATCATGAGATTCATCCAACATAGCTTATTCAAGAAGAAATAAACACATCATCAAATTCACCACAAGAACAGCCACAGAGAACTAAATCCTCACACCAACTGTGTGAAGGAAGGATATAAATCCAACCATAGCTAGAAACCCCCACAATGAGAACATGGAGAATAACTAACAACTCATCAGCTTATCTTACATAGGCCATAACTTGCCGAAAATGACGATAAACCCCACATGATAGATGATACCCGAAGATGGTCTGAAGAATACTCATTACCCTCTTAAAAACCCTCATGATCCTTCATCCTTGAATGATTTCACTCACTTGGCACACAACCACCATTAACCTCAAAATTCTGCTTATTTACAAGGAGTCCCAAATGGTCTCACCTAGACCTTTAACAAAAGGAATGCTATCCTTAATCAATCAACACATGAAACGTGATAGCATTCACCAATCATTACTCCAAGTTTACCAAAGAAGCTAAGTCCTCAAGAATTAAGACAAATAATTCAATAACCTTAATAGACACAACTATGGGGTTACTCCGAGACACAACTTAGCGTTAGAGTTGCAACTAATAAACCCAAAGGTCAATCAACGAATCCAAAAGTCCATATGACTAAACCTGGTCAACAATTTTAAACTCTACAAGGGTATTAAAAAGCAACTCTAAACAGCCAAATGAACAACACGTATACAACACATACAATGCAACAAGCAGAAGTATATAATTCATGGCTCAAGGAAACAAACAAGAGTTCCCAACTATATTAAATCCCATGGAAGTTCCCTTCCTCCCCCTCACTTACCACAGTGAGGCTAACTGAATCACTAGCTAGTCCCAAACATTAATTTATTCCTCAAAAGGCACAACAATTGCCAAAACGCAGGTATAAATTAGATACCAAACAATGTGCCACATAAAATGAATTATACAAATAAGTTGAACTTGGGACATTAGCTATAAGAAAGATTTGGAACTAAACTTTAGCCAAGCTGGCCTGCTGAAGGTGCTATGAATTCCACATAGTCGCCACTCCTCCAACTCTCGTTTGCTTGCTTGAGTGTCTCAACTTCTAACTCATTCCCCCACAAAGACTAACATTTCACCAAAAGTAAATATTATATAAAGCAAGGGGGCACACTAAATAATTTAAAAGAAGTTAGAAGTCTGACAATAAATAAATTAGGGAGGACACTTCCCTGAACGTGACGAAATCACTTTAGCAACCTACTCGTGCTCCATCACTTCCCTTCAATCTTTACTCATTGAGAACTTTTGTCGAACAGTTGGTATGCATTACCAATAACAATATTTTCCTTTCTTGGAAATAAAAACTTGCAACCAATTTCCATACATGATTGATCTGCAATCACATCACCGGTTGGAATCTAGGCTCCTCCAAATCCACTAACACTCCTTGACGATGAGCACAGTCAATCACAGCCTGCAGATAATAATTAAAGTCCACTTAGCAGCACTAGGATTTAAATGATTTAATATACGACAAATTCCACCCCTTTGATTGCATGATATATATCCAAGAGAGATTAAAGAGAAATTATTGTAGCCAAATTCTCATATCACAATATCACAGCAATTTCAATCTGCCTCCAAAATTAGGTATTGCGAGTTCCGTCGAGATTTCCAAAACAACAACATGAAATTCACTCTTCAAGTTTTCGATGTACGTCGATACACAAGAAATAATTTTTCTAACCAAACCTTAACAAATTACCAATACTCAAGGATTTCTTTCCAAGGTAGATAATTAAAATAGGTTAGAATAAATTATATATCAACATGAATACAACAATCTAAATAAATTCGTTTCTAAATTGTCGGAAATATGAGTTAGAATAATGTATTCATGAAGAACAAATATATAAACTATACTGATACACAATATATAGAAGAAACTTATCTGCAGATAATAATCAACTGAACTTGATTTAATTCCACAAGAACAACGTTGCGCCGTGGTATGGAGGCCACTGCCTTAGAAACGAATTTCGCCATCTCCGGTGCGGATTCCTGATGACGTTCGTCCCCCCAAGGTTCACACAACGATCCCCGACTCTGTGCACCCGGATCAAGGATTGGAGATTCTCAAGAACTGCTCAAAACTCGAAGAAAGAGGTTGGCCATGGGTTTAGGTTAATGAAAAAAACCATAGAGGGAGAAAAACGGCCAAGAAGGTATTTATATTAAGGGTTATATAACAACTCCGAAACAAATCCGGAAATAAGAAGAAAATAAAATATTTCGGATATCTCGGAAACCACGAGTCGCGGAATATACCGCGAGTCGCGGTAGGCTTGCGGCAAACTACCGCGAGACACAGACGAGCACCGCGAGTCACGGCGGCCACCGCGAGTCGCGGCAAGCCCTCGTCAGAAATCTTCGCGTTTCAACTTGGATGAAATCCAACACCTAGTTTTTTACTTTATATTTTCTTATTCTTAATTTGTTACTTTAAAATCAGGATCGGAGGCAATACTTTCAGTTTAGTAAACCGGGTGCTGTGGAGTTTTCTTTCGACAAAACTGCTAGTATGCCAATAGCTGATCAATTTTCCAGAAAATTACTCACCCTATAGAAGAATCCTTCCAGAAAAGCACAGCAACATGAGAAAAGATGGAAGGCTTTAGGAATGAAAGTATTAAGAGTTGGTGAAAAAGCCCTCATCATGACTTTAATTGCACTTGCCGTTGTTGTTGCTGGCCAGCAGCAGGTACAATCGCTTTGTGCTCTTGATTTTTTCATGAAGTGACATTTATGGTTAGACTTTGATAAGTTTAAAGAACTTCACAAATGTTATCAATAACATCAAGGTATTTAAACTACGGTTTTTTCACCAGGTACCCCTGTGGTTTTTCAAAATTCATGGGGTACCCCTGTTTTTAAAAAAATGCACCAGGTACCATTACTATTTTAATAAAATGCATGAAATGCCCTTAATGACTAACGGCGTCAAGTTTTCGTTAGTCATTAGGGTTAATCAACCCCTCTTACCCTAATTAACCCTAATTAACTAACTAAACCCTAACTTCTAACCCTACCCCTAACTTCAAATCCTAACCTAACCTTAACCCCATAATCCCACCACCACCCCACCACCACCACCCCACCACCCCCGCAGGCCACCTCACCTCCTCTCACCCTCCCGCTGCACCAGACCGCCACCGTCGAATCACCTGCCGCCGCCCGGACACCAGAAATCAATTTCGAAATCAGTTTTCGATATTAGTTTCAAAATCATTTTCGAAAACAAGGATTTTCGACCGGGGGAATTCGACGGGGGGTGGGGGGAGGGGGGATTCGACGGGGGATGGTGGGGGAGGGGAGAATTCCGACGGGGTGGTGGGGGGAGGGGGAATTTCGACGGGGGTGGTGGGGGAGGGGGATTCGACGGGGATGGTGGGGGAGGGGGATTCGACGGGGATGGTGGGGGAGGGGGAATCGACGGGGGTGGTGGGTGAGGGGGAATTCGACGGGGGTGGTGGGGGGCTGGTGGTGGTGGGGGAGGGTTAGGGTTAGGGTTTAGGGTTTAGGTTTAAGGGTTTAAGGGTTTAGGGTTAGGGATTAACAATGGCAAAATGGTAAATAAAGCTAACAGAACCTTGACACCGTTAATAATTAAGGGCATTTCATGCATTTTATTGAAATAGTAAGGGTATCTGGTGCATTTTTTTAAAAATAGGGGTACCCCATGAATTTTGAAAAGCCACAGGGTACCTGGTGAAAAAATCGTTTAAACTATCAAGATCACAAGATACCTGCATATATTTTCCTATATTCTCAATAGAGTAATAGACCACTTCATATATATGGGTTACTGGGTTAGTTTAAAATATATGGAGTATATACACTTTTTGCTTAATGAACAGATCAGAGTATAAATTACCTCTAGAGAAATTTGCTAATATTGTAACTTTAAGTTAGATTTTTTTTATTACAGATAGGACAACAAAAGTCATAGGACTACATAATAAAAGGCATGTAAATCAGAATATTGTTTTAAGAAAATTATGTGAGATCTTTATACTTTTTCTTGGAGAGCAGAAAGAAGTTAAGAAGGTAAGGGAGATTCGGAGTATTTTTTGTCATCTGTGATCGATTTTGTAAGACCAATGCAAAGCACACAAGGTAGCGGAATTAGCCTCTTTGTTACACTTGTTTGACAAGCTAAATGCATATTAATTACACTATGTAGCCTCAATCAATTGACAAAATTTTAAAGAAATTTAATCAATTTGATTGTACTTACTTTTTCTTTTTATAATAAAAATAAAAACTTAGAAATTAATCAATTTTCTTTTAGATAAAAAAAGCATTAATTGTTAACTTTTTATAATTGTTATGTAGGCAAAGGAAGAGAAAAAGCAGAAAAAGAAGGAGCCATATAATGGCCCTTATTATAAACTATCAATGAGTCTTCCTTGGGTCCACTGTATGATCAACAAATGGGATGATGGACTGGTTAAAGAACTTCAAATGCCAATCAAGCTGAGAAAGAAGTTTTACATCCATGGGTTGATGCTTTCTCCTCAAAGATTTAAGTTACCGTTGTATTTAATAAATTTTATGATTTAATTTTTGGTAGAAGATGTAAGTGAAAAAAAAATATCTAATTGTATATATCTTTTTGTTTGCTTAATTGGACCCTATTAGAGACATTTTGATATCAAAATGGCCTAATTTCCGAGCTTATAATGATCCCGATGTGGGGTGGCAAGCAAACTATTTTAAGCATGGAAAACATACGGGAATGTCAGTTTTGCAGTACTATAAAAAAAACTCTGGAATTAGCTCCTTTGAAAGGGCTCTGGAAAGCCATCAAATCAATTGGTAATTTTTTTTATTCTAATTTATAATGAGATTAGATATTATTATTATTATTATAATCTTTGTGTTTTAGAATTGTTGATATGACATTTAATAATTGTTTCAAACATTTAAAAACAGTGAAAGAAAATGTGGAATCCTTGCACAACGACAAAGATGGAAAATTTTTGTTGGAATGATAGCTAGCGATTTTCATACATAGCCACGTTTCTTAGATTTCGGAGCCTAAGGGCGAACCTATATATTATGGCCCTAATTAGATCCAAAATTTTTAAATGTTTGATTTTTCGGTCCAGACCGAAAAAATAAACAGTTGTTTGGTCCAGACCATTTTCTTGTGAGGCCTAAGAGCGAACCTGTAGGACCTCATCCTACCACTTTCGAGCTATGAGCTTCTTGTGCATGATGTTAGTAAAACGAAGTTCTATTGATAGTAATACAAGATCATATGTCTTCGATCATTAACTATAGTCAATACATACTGAATTACATATTACCATCAATGTTATTGATTAGGAAAAATTGATTTAATCAGTCCCAACTATGGGCGTCCTGACAAAAACAGTCCCAACTATGATTTTTTATTGTTCAATTCCAATTTTAAAGGGCATTTTACAATAGTGGTCCCAGCAGGTTACAAAACTGTTGTAGCAGGTAATTTGCCTTTTTTTCTATCTTCTTCCTCCTTCCTTCTTTTCATTGCTCCCTCCTCCTCTCCACTACCACCCTTTATTAGGTTATAGTACTCCACTTTATGTCTTTCTCTCTCCTCATTTGTCCAGTAAACCACTAATTACAGTATCCCACACCTCTCCATCAATGGCGGAAAAACAATCAACACCGAAAACTCTTGAAAAATGTCTAAAACACAATCTCACAAAAACCCTTCAATTATCGGACATTTTCTTACTGAAAAACCTTCAAAAATGGCCAATTAAGGTGAATTTCCATGGTTGGAGAAAACCCCGCCAGAATTGGGTTAATTAGGTCCAGAAATTATCCCTCAAATATGCCAAAATCTGGGAATTAACAGGTATTTGTGATGGAATCCTATCTTCTTTACATAAAATTAAACATCCCATAAATCATTCTTGCTTTATTTGAATTTTGGTGCTTCAAAACCAATACTTTCATTTTTCCATGGGGTGAAGCCACCATCACTCTAGAAGATGTAAATGTTTTATATGGGTTGCCTATTTTTGGAGAAACTCTAAACTTTTCGCTTTTCAATTCTTCATCTAAGAATATGGAAGATAAATTGCAACAAGTGAAAGATGATCTGTCAACAAGAACTAAAGAAAGTAAAGCTTGGATTACTTATTTTAACGAGGAGAAGATGAGATTGAGCATGTTGGATTTTTGGCATATTGGCTTTCGATGTTTGTTAACCTGATCTTAATGACAGAAGAGTAGGAAAACGTGTTTTTTCGGTTGCTGTTCATCTTGCTCGAGGGGCGAAGATATCTCTCGCTCTTGCTGTTCTAGGACTGCGGGGCTGGGAGAAGGATGTGCGGGGGTGGGGGCTGGGGGTGGTGGCAGGGGAAGGGGAAGAAGAAGGGAGGAGAGAGAAAGACTGAAAGGGGTAGAAAAAACAGGTGAAAAAAAATAACGGTTAATTCGTTTTTTTACTGGTTTAGCAAGTCACCAGTCCATTGGGACCACTAGTGTAAAGGGGGGTTAAAGTTGGGACTGAACAATAAAAAATGATAGTTGGGACTGTTTTTATCAGGACGCCCATAGTTGGGACTGATTAAATCAATTTTTCCTATTGATTATAGTTAATGCTTTTAGACTTTGAGAATTCTATGAAAACAACTCTATCTGAATTTCATAACTAATAACTTCTCAATATCTTCTACACACTTAACTTCTCGGCGTTTCTTCGCAAAATTCTTACCACACAAATGTAAGTAGTTCTCTTTTTTTTATTCTAGTGGTTGATTTCTTTATTCATTTCCTCTCACATTTTTCGAATTTGTTCTCAATTTATTCAGTTTTTTTTTAAGTTTTGTCGAATCTTGTGTTAGGGTTTGTGTATCTATTCTCGAATCGTTTGGTTTTTTTTCTTCTAATTTTTGGGGGTTTTTTCTTTCTAATTTTAGGTTTATTCATTTCCTCTCACATTTTTCAATTTTTGTTTCCATTCAATCGAAACTGAGTGTATTTGAATTAATTATCAATTTGTATTCAAATCATTCATTTTTTTTAAGTTTTTTCAGTTTGTGTTTTATTTATTTCGATTCAATCAATCTGTTTATATTTGAAGTTATTATCAATTTCAATTTATTCTTTTTTTTCTAATTTTTAGGGTTTTTTTCTTCTAATTTTTAGGGTTTTTTGTTTTTTTTTTCACAAATCTTTTTGTTCTTATTTGGTTTAGATGTGATTTTGTTTTCCTTTGGAATTGATCGTATTTTCTTGAATCTTTCGGTTTTGTTTGATGTAGTTTTTTTTCTTGGATTAATTTTTCGGTTTTCTTGATTAGGTGCCGATGTTTCATTGCATTACTTGCCATACTCACTATGCAGATGCAAAAAACATCGCTATCCATAATAGGAGTAATCATAAAAAGTGGGACTACGAGTGTCACATCTGTAGAAGTAGGTTTAGATGGGGAGCTCAATGCTGATGGTTTTATGTTGGAGATTTGGCTGTTGTCCTTTCAGGTAGTTTTAATTTATAATTGCACCACATAGAAATGAGATACTTGTTTTTTTTTTTTTGCAGTCCTTAGTCTCCAGTCATAACATAGTTTGAAGAAATGAACACTATTCTCCATATCAAACTTGCAACTATCATGTATTTGTTTAGAAATTGATGTTGTTTAAACATTTTACTGAACTAAGACCACTGTTAATGAGAAGCAGTCAACAACCCCTTTTCTGAGATTTTGGAGGCCTAAGGGTGAACCGACATATTAGGTCCCTAATTAGATCCAAGATTTTTAAATGTTTGATTTTTCGGTCCAAACCGAAAAAATTAACAGTTGTTTGGTCCAAACCATTTTCTTGTGAGGCCTAAGAGCGAACCTACGTATGAGCTCATCCTACCTCTTTGGATCTATGAGCTTTCTTGTGCATGATGTTAGTAAAACGAAGTTCTATTGATGGTAATACAAGATCATATGTCTTCGATCATTAACTATAGTCAATACATACTGAATTACATATTACCATCAATGTTATTGCTTATAGTTAATGCTTTTAGACTTTGAGAACACCATGAAAACAACTTTATCTGAATTTCAAAACTAATAACTTTATATTTTATGATCTTGTATTGATAACATTTAAAATTGGTTTATGACTTGTACTTTACACCATTATAATTTTCGTAAAATAGAATTGATATCTTAAAATGTTCAATATTTTTGAATTGACAATATGAAATACTTTTTACATATACAATTCATATCATCTATAGTTAATGCTTTTAGAATTTAAGAACTCGATGATAACTATTTTATATAAATTTCAAAACTAATAACTTGTGATTTAAATTCTATGATCTTGTATAGAGAATAATTAAAAGTGGTTTATAAACCATACGATGGGTCTAGTAAAATGGACTTGATATCTAAAAAATTTGTTCAATTCTAATATGAAATACTTATTACATATTACTATCAATAATCAATGTTTTAATTAAGCTTGAGAACTCTATGAGAATAATTCTATCTAAATTTCAACACTAATAACTTGTTATTTAAATTTTATGATCTTGTATTGACAATAATCAAAACTGGAAGGTGAAGTCTTTTTTTCCCATAAATTTAAGATTTTAAGAAGTTTTTCCTACAAGAATTGTGTGAATATTAACGTGTGATTAAAAGTTAGAGAAATTTGTCAGAAACAACCTTTTAAAAAACCATTTTTTGCGAAAAACAACCTTTTAAAAATTTTCTTGCAATTTCAGAACTTACATAATTTTTTTTTTGTTGGAACCAACCTTACTCGGGATTCTAGTGTTGACTGTCTTTTTTTTCCTATTTTTTCCCCTTTCCCTCCAATTTCCCCTAAAATCTTTCTCTCTCCTCTTACCCCAGTTCACTCATTTCTCTTCTCTCTTCAATCATGGCACTTTTGCACTTTTAACCAACACTGCCCATCAATCAGGACCACAGAATGGAACAACCCGCATGAGATTTCGATCTCCACCGTTGATTTTTGCGGCGATGGAGGAGACAGAGAGCCGGGAGATGGGGAGAGCGGTGTCATTTGAGGAAGAAGAATCGGTGGGTTTCCAGAGAAGAGGGTAGTGGGGATTGGGCGAGGGTGGTGAGGGACTGGGGGGTTTTGAGGTTTGGGAGAGGGTATGGTGGTGGCTGGACGAGGGTAGTGGGGGTTTCGAGTGTGTTTTAGTGGCTGGTGGTAGTGGGGGGCTAGGGTTCGGGAGGTTAGTGGCTGCAGGAGGTGGTCTTGTGGTGGTGGAGTGAGAGATGAAAGAGAAGAGTTCTCCAGAATTCAATTTGCAAAAGTGCCATGAACTGGGGTAGGAGGAGAGAGAAAGATTTTAGGGGAAATTGAAGAGAACGGGGAGAAAATAGGAAAAAAAACGACAGTCAACGCCTGAATTCGGCTCGTCAACGCCGGAATCCGGAGTAAGGTTGGTTCCAACAAAAGAAAAACTGTTTAATTGCAAGAAAAATTTTAAAAGGTTGTTTCTCGCAAAAAATGGTTTTAAAAGGTTGTTTCTGACAAATTTCTCTAAAAGTTATATAATCATGTATTAAGATTGTTTTAAAACTGGCTTATGACCTATATGTTGAGTGGCTCGTGGGGTCAATGTCATAGTGGATCACGTGACCCACCATTTTATTTAAAACAAAGTTGATTAAAAAAAGTCTTTACTCTACATACTGCTTCTCCCTTAGATGCTCAAATAAAATCACAATTCGCACCACCATTGGCATTCACCCATACACCCGCTTCCTCTTTCGCTCCCTTTGGCAGATCCGCTTCCTCTTTTGGCAATCACGCTCACACGTAACAGGCCACCACTACTTGCACTGAGAATTTTGGCATCCGTTATCAATATAGAAATTTTTGGCTGATTCTACTATTTATGGGAGTGATTGTCTAAATGAAATCAGTAGTTAAATGATTTAAAATTTAATGATGTTGTATTGAGAATAATTTTTATTTTGGCTTACGACCCGTATGTTGCACGATGATGAATTATGCCCCGGAAGGTAAAAGTGGGCAGGGAAGGCAGGTCCGAGGAAACATGGGGAATCCTCAGGTACCCCAGGGCCCTAGGAATGTGCGGAATGAAAAAGTCGCCGGGCCCGACAAAGTCGAAAATGGTCCGAAATAGTCCACGACTCCGAGTGCCCTTGGGGTTTGGGCACCCGTGCCCACGGGGTGCACCCCAGGTAGGGGTGTTCATAATCGGGTACCTGATTTCCCGGGTACCCGAATATGCGGGTAATGTGAAATTTTAAAAAGGCGGCCCATGACCCGACCCAGAAAATCTGGGTACACGTAAATCGGGTACCCTGTTTTTCTAGATCGAGTCGCAGGGTACTCGACTCAATATATTGAATTTAATAATGCATATTCAGTTTTCATAAAAATAGCAAACAATATGACAGTGGCTTAATAACTTTACATTCCTCAAGTTAATTGCTAATGCCATGCCCATCCATCATCATTCACATTTCACAACAAAGCCATACATATTTCATAACAAATTTACATACAATTAAATTAAATTCTTGAATGAGTTTTTGAATTCCAATTCCACAAATCCTAAATTGAAAATTACATACAGTTAAAGTGAGGAGATCTACATGACTACATATGCAGCATTTGAGACGTCGCGCGGTGTTATGGCCTACTGATGGTGGGGATCTTGGGCGGACGAAGGTGGTGCGAGGTGGTACGACTTAGAGTATAGCGGTGGAGTAATTGAGAGTCAAGAAACTGAGAGGGAGGAGGAGAGAGAGATTAGAGAGGGAATTTTTTATTCTCTTCCGAACAAACCTCTCAGTGAGATGGAGGAGGAGAAATAGATATTAGAGTAAGTGAGAGATTGGATGGAGAGAGGCAGACAAATAGAAAGCCAATTTGCAGGAAACAAAAGTAAGAAAAATATGAACAGGTTCCCGATAGTTATTCGCATGTGGCCCATTACCCGACCCACCTTTTCTCATTCTTTACGGGTCGGGTAAAAAAAGGCTTTTGACCCAGGTTTTTTAATGCGGGTCAACGGGTTTTCGAGTCGGGTTTTTATGGACACCCCTAACCCAAGGGGTGGTGGGAGCCCCTTTGAAGGCACACTTGTGGCTTGGAAGGGCCATGTGGGGCCATCCGGAGGCCCTTCTAGGCCAAGCGAGGGTTGAGCCAAGCGATCCAAGGGAAAGCAAAAGTGGGCAGGGAAGGAAGGTCCGAGGCACCTGGGGGCATCCTCAGGTACCCTGCGGGGCTTTGGAAGGTGCGGGACGGAATAAGTCGTCAGGCCCCAGGAAGTCGAAAAATGGCCTGAAAACTGGAAAAGCGTGGATTATAGTCCGCAAATTTGGGCACCGGTGCCCACGGGGTGCACCCCATGGCCCTGGGAGGCCCTTTGAGGGCACAGTCGTGCCTTGGAAGGGCATGCGGTGTCATCCGGAGGCCCTCCTAGGCCTAACGAGGGTTGTGCCAAGCGATTCATGGGAAGTCAAAAGTGGGCAGGGAACTTGTTTCGATGTTGGGTTAGTGCAGTGCAGGGATGGAACTTGTGTCGATGCTGGGCTAGCACAATGTTGTCGGCTCATGCTTCCGTGCCACCAAGCTATGATGCTATACTTTCCAAGCACTCTCAAGATAACTTTAATTTAACATCGCTCAAATCCATTTCACCTTTAAAGTTCGGATTTAGAAAATATTAATCACAAAACTCTGAACATCCGCTAAGGTTGATATATATGCAAAGGTCAACAATTACTATCAAACTCCTTAGCAAAGTGCACCCAAAATATCATAAAAACACCATACAACTTGAGTCTATCACGTGTCGACAAGCAAAGTGCACCCAAAATATCATAAAAACACCATACAACTTGAGTCTATCACGTGTCGACAAATACATTAATGGATTTGATGGGAAACGGGGATTTAGAGAAAACGCAGATAAGTCTGCTCTAGTGTACGACAAAGGGACTTGGATTATGCAGCAATAAATGACGAGCGTTTCAGCAGAGAGAAGAGTTTTGAAGGGAAAGGATGGTGCTTTGACAGTCAGAAGTTATTAGAAAGGCGTGAATTTTGGGTGATGAGCACTGATAATGATTTGGTGTCATCAAGTAAGGTGATCAAAGTTTGAATAAAGTTGCCATTATTTCTCATGCAAGTTCTTCTCAACATACCATACTCAACATTCGCCAACGTCGGACTGTACCTTCCCATTCTTTGGGGAAAAGGTGTGCTAAAAAAGACACACTTGCATGAGTTGAATCACAGCGGATGGCAAACAAATTGCATACCAGTTACATAAAGTCCTCGGATATACTCGTTTGGTGTTCCCTTTTGTTCTTCTCATTTTTTTTAAGCGGTGTTCATTAAAAAAATTATTTTGAATTTTTCAATATTTGGTTAAAAAATTTTCTCAATTATCCTTATTTCATTTGGAAAATGTGTCAAAATCTATACTCCTTATTTTTTTTTGTTTTTCCCGCATAATTTTTTAGAATAATTTCCACTGATTTTAAGTTTTTCCCTATGTATCAATTCAATTTTAAATCATTATTATTTTTTCCCACCACCAGATCAATTAACTTTCCTACTATTTTATTTTCATCGCTTTTTTTGTTTTGAAAGTGATGTTATCTATTAATTTATTATTTCACTAGAAGATTCACTTTATAGAATTTTCTTTCTGATTTCAAATGAGAAGAACGAAAGGGAACAAAAATAGAGCTAATTAGCTTAATGGACCAGATTATGCTTGGTTACATTCAATAAAATGATACTCCCTCCGTCCCACAAAGATCTGAACACTTGTTGGGACACGTAGTTTAAGGTGATAAGTTGTGGTGTGGTTATCAAATGTTATTTTATTTAAAAAGTAGATGTGATATGACTTGGTGGGGTATTTTTATTAGAGGAGAGAAAAAGTTGGGCAACTTTTTATTGATAAAAGGTAGAGTGTGAGCCAAATATGTGTAAAAGAAAGAATATATTAATGGTGGGACCATGCCAAGAATGGAAGTGTTCAAACTAATTTGGGACAAACATAAAAGGAAAGTGTTCAGACTATTCTGGAACGGAGGTAGTACTTATTAAAGTATACATCTATAAGTGTTTCAAAATACCAATTAAAGATGTCTACTTATGATTAAAATTTGATTTTGAAAATATGTTTTAAATTGCTCAGCTTTTATTGTTTTATATGAAGATTATATAACCCATAAAATTTCTATTGTCTATTTATAAATTCATATAAAATTTATTTTTTATTTAGATTGACAAATTGTAAACATGAACTACATAAACTATATAAAAAAAAGTAAGGCGATTTTAGAATGTATAGATTTGCAAATTTGTATAGAAGTTTAGATTTGCACAATTGTAATTTGTATGGGTTAATGGAAAATACAAAGTGTAACTATCGAGAGGATCCTATAAGCTTAATCTTTATTATACTAGTTGTTGGCCCGTGCGCTATCGCGCACAGTCCCCCAAGGTAGTAAAAATTAATTAATCAATTAATAGTTTAATTATTTTAGCAAAATTATATCAATTAACATTGATTAATGTTATCCTACTTTATATTTGTGAATTATAAAACATATTGTTTAAGACTTTATGTTATTCGTAACTAACAAATCCTAAGTGCATCATTGACTTACTATAGCTAATGCTTGTTGGAGGAAGAGGTCGTAACTCAGTGGAGTATCCCTACGAATTTCAGGACTTTGCTAGAGGTCGTAAGTCAGGGTAATTTCTCTTATCGGTCTTTAGGCCTGTTGTTTTCTAGTTGATAAACCTTATACCCAGTCTTTAAGTTAGTGTACCCTGAAAGCTAGTAGTCTAGCAGGGATTAGTCGTTAGTCCAATTATCTCTCCAAATAAAAAAAAAGTTAATGCTTGTGGAAATAAGCATTACTAAATCGTGCACCATAGGGACCAAATTTGCTAGAGTACCCGAAGGAATGACTCTCCTCTACAAGCTGCTAAACTACCAGAGCTTTCAAAAACCATAATCTTTATTATACTCGGGTACACTACCATAGTCTTTCAAGTAATCTAAAAAATAATGCACGTTGATAGCACAAGATTTAAAAAGAGATCAACTTCGTTATAACCCATAACCTTCAAAGTAGAGGTGATCATGAGCCGGACCGGGACGTGTTCGGGTCAGGCCAAGCCTCAAAAAAATTGCCAATTGGTCTGGCCATGCCGGGCCGGGCCGAAATTAGGACAGAAATTTTGTGCCCAAAGCCCGCTATTTTGGGCCAAAAAGGGTGGGCTTTTCGGGCCAAAATTGGGCTGGGCCAAAAAATAGACTAATAAGTCATTTTTTGCTTGCCCAAAGCCCGTCCCCAAGCAAAAAAAATTCGGGCCGGGCTTTTTTTATCACCTCTACTTCAAAGCTTAAGATGCAAGTTTGATTTCCCTTATTATTCTATATTATTTAATGCATTTATGAGATTAATACACAATTTCAGGAAAAAAAACACTTTTGAGATCTTCTCACATAATCTACAATTAGATTCCTTATTAAATCAAAATATACTTTCAATTAGCTGAAAAGCTACTTGCTCGTACTTATTTCTAGAAAAATAATAGTAAAATCATTATACATACTTGTTTTTTAAAAAATCAATATTTATTATTTTTAATTAAAATATATCCTCTATATGTTATAGCAATAACAAATCAACATAAAATCAATATTCTCTATTTGCAATCTCCAATTTATAATATAAAATTATACACGTGCATGAATAGTGAGAGTAAACGATGACAACACGTAGTTGCATAAATAACATTCAGATAAGACTGGAAAATTCATTCATACAATCTTGTCCAATATATTTCTTAAACATTAGCTCCAAGATTAGAATCTTGCTACTTGACAATGAAGACATTGGACCAATGATCAGTTGCGCATGTTGCTTGCAATAATCCCGGGGAAAAACTTCATTTCATCATAAAACGACTTAAACTACATATATCTGAGTTAGGTAACTTTAATGAACCCAATCTAATAGGATATTGTTCTATTTCACTTTTAGTATAATAGGATTAGGTTATCTAATACAAAATTTCACCCCTTTCCTTATTTAGCATAAGACCAGTCTTTCTATATTATTATATTTACCATTAAGTCATATTCCTTCTCTTGGCCCACACAAAACCTTCAATTAAGTGTCGAACCCTTTCCCTATTTCCTTCCCTTCTATGAACCGCCAAAAATGTGTCCTTAAACTTTGTGCCAAAAAAATGGGTAAACAAATAAAAGGAAAGGAGTAATTCTTAGCTACTGTGATTTTTATCCACAATAATGTGTTGCAAGTGAGTCAAATACATCCACAAACATAATCAAAACTCATTGAATAAGTAAATAAAATACATAAGCAAGTTTCAAAATTATGTACCATACAGGTCGAGCTCAAATATCATATTGTTCAATTATAGATTATATAGATAGATTATAAAAGGCGTAAAGGCTCATACAATGGAGAATGAGGCGTTTTAAATGTAGGACCAAATGTAATCACTCTCTTGCAATGATTACTACGTCAAATTTGAAGATTTCTCCTGCACTCTTCCATGATTTGGAAAAAATAGCAGCTTTCACATTTTTGTGCTCAAAACCAACTCAATTCCTGCACGCACATCCAGATCTCTAATGAAATTTGAGCAGAGGCAGACAAACTAAGAATTGCCATCAACAAATTGGCTTGTTCAAGCAAAAGCAGACAAACCAGATACTATATGTAGTTAGAAAAAGGTTGTATTAATGAGCCAACTACTTGAATAAAAATAACAAAGATGTGTTTCTAGTCTAAAAAAGTCACTATTTCTGACCGCTCACAATTGATTTCTTAGAAAAGATTGGGGGGTGTTGAAGCTCACAATTGATTTCCATTCCATGGCTTGAACCAAACACCTAATATAGCTAACCATTTTTGTTACCATTCCTCTCCTCTATTTGTTTTCATTCCCTTTTCATTTCATACCTTGAACCAAACGACCCCTAAATGTGTCATGATGATACCTTCACCTTCAAAAGCATGCATACTTTGATTCTCAATATATGAGACAAGTTAAAAGAATACATACTTTTTTGTTGAACATCTCCATGAACATTCCTAAACGAAACTACTCCATTCCGCATAATCCCTAAAACATCTATCACTTTTAATTTCCAACATCAACAAAAATGCCACATGAATATCTAACTTAGAAATCAGAAAGTCCTATTGTCCGAGTCTATCTTAATATCTCATTGAAACAGAAAAGCATGCAAAAATCTTTTCTTATAATGCAGACTTCTAAAAAAGACCCTTTTATGGTGCCAAGAGAAGTTTACCCAATTATTCTGATCATAATAATTACATTAACAGGTGTACTAATAAATGCATGCAACAACATTAATATTCATTCTGGATGCATAATCCAAAAAGCTGGCTTTATTACATATCATGTTGGCAAAAATATTCCACGAAATAATGAAACTGATCACCTCTTCTTGGATATTCGGTCAGCTTCAGAGGCCAGCACTATGAAGTCCGATTAAAATGTTTCAAAATACATTTGTGTGAGATGGTCTCATCTAAAACTTCTCTTTACACTTGTCAACAGATGAATTTTTAGCTTTAGTTAATTTTCTTAGGGTCACTGCTAAATGTTGCCCTTGAATTCAAACCCTCTAGGTTTCCTTAATCTATAAATCAAATAATGCAACATAATGAACAATATATGTATATATACAAATAAATTCTAGAATGCACGACAGATATAAAGCGAAATAAATTCTAAGCAGCAAACTAATGAACTATTTATGGTCTGTTGTCATCGTTTCAGTAGTTTTTTTCTTCTTTCCTTTTTTGGGTCGCAGTATGTATTAGAGTTGATTTTGCGTTCTTAAAGTATTGGGAAGATAGAAATTGAGAAAATTAGGTTATGTTCATGAGTTTGGCTGGTGGAACTTATTTCACCACTTTAAAGAACTGTTAAACGAGGATAATTGGTGCTCAAAACCACTACTTAGTTGTAAAGGAAGAGAGAGGGATTAGCGTTATGGTCAACTTCTAGAATATTCCTAAGAGTTATAGCTATTTGATCAGACAAGAAAAGTTTATTTACTTGGCCATATGAGTAATTATGAAAGTTCAACTATTTCCAGTAGATGGAAATGGAAAGTTGCAGTATTTTTTTAATACTAAACATGGACTAATCACTAATGCACATAGATGCATTCTTGCACATGCACAATGCACTAAGGGTTGTAAATATAATGCTTTCACAACTGTTAAAACATTTCAATTAAGTGATAATTAAAAGAAGCTGAACAAACCTTACTCTCATATAGCTCATTTTCTTTCTTCATGTGGATGTTTTTTCTGCTTTGCTTCTCTCTTTTTCTAGCTTTAAGGTAATACTTTCTCCTTGGTCCTCACACCACGGGGAAGAAGAGATTCTATTACTAAACCAAAGGATACAAAAAACGAAAATAAGTATCAATGTCCCATCCGGCCATCCCTGAGATAAGAGGTAGAAGAAAGCTAGCATTTCTTGTACTCCACCAATTTGAAAAGAAATAAACGAAGTTATGTTACCAATGAAAAAAGAAACATTGTCAAGAGAGCTTTGACAGCCTCTTTACAATCGCCACTTCTCAATTTCAACCTTCCTTAGCTAAATCATGGAAATAAATTAACTATCTCACATACATTTTGAGCTACAACAATGTCTGCGAACAGAGCTTATGAAAATTATGATCAAGATCCTACAAATGTAAATAAACACTGGAGAACTTTGACGACCTCTTTACCTCTTCTCTATTTTCAACATGTATATACTATCGCAAATATGTTACTGGCCTTATAGTGATGTAGTAAATTTTCAAGAACTCGTGCATATGTGATAGTATACACATGTTGAAAATAGATCAGGCAAAGAAATTAGGATGAATTTCACACAAAAGACAATCAATGAAAACTTGAAACCAAGCCAACCGTCAGCATAAACACTATTATAAACATAAAACCTATACTAATAAAAAAACTTATACAGAGTAAAGGTAATGCCAAAATAAAGTGACTCAAAGATGAAGGGACCATAAATTTCATACATTGTAAGCAAAGTTATTGGATATAATCAGCAGACATGTTGAGATCTATTCCATCCAACCCTATTTAAAATCAATTCTACAAAACACTTTAAGAATGTTGAGATCTATTCCATCCACCAGCGGAAACACGTAAGAGATGACAGCATATGAATTATGTGACTCTGGTATGAGCATGAGCCTGATCAAATGAAATTTTCAGAATTTGTAATCACCACTTAAGGGAATAGTTTACCAATGTGATGAAACTTGTAAAAAAATAACATATAAGAGTCAACACTATAATTTGAAGTGAATCTATGGTTTATAGGAAAATGATGATGCCCAACAGACTGAAGAGATAGGGCATGTTCACCACTTGCATCACTCTTGGCTTGAAAATATTCATAAACATGAAATATTACGATCTTTCTTTGACCCAACAGAGATATAAGCTAAATATATACCCAAAATTAACTGAAATCAAACTCCTAAAAAAGACGAAAAATGAGATAACTTTCACCAAAATGGAATTAAGACCTCCAAAAATCAGGTAGTGGTATTTAGAATTTGTGTAATCGTATTAAGATGACTGCATTTGATTATTCAAATAGCTAGTGCGGTGCACACACCCTTTCCATCACCATAATTCTTTATTTGGTGCTAATCTCTTCCAGTCTTCCTCCTACACTAAAAAAGGAAAATGGATTGCTTGCAAAAGTCACCTGAAATTGAATGAGGACCCCATTCTTCACCAATTAGAAGAAGATGACAGAAAATAAACCTGAGACTATTACGTAACTATCGCAAGATCACTCTTAAGGTGCTCAAACTCCATCACTTCAATATGTCAAATTGCACTCTCTAAACAAAATATGGCATCACCTGATCTTAGCATTGCAACTCTTATTTTCATCCCACTCGACTAATCTAAACCTTAAAACCTCATACCATCACTATTGCCAAAAAATAATTGTTTCCTAAATCTTCTCCTTTCACTAATCCAATCTTCTCAATCCCATATTTTTACCACATTGTACTCCACATGTTAACAATCAAAACTCTTCAAGGAAGTTACCTACCCAATTAACTCAAGAAAGGGTGCACCAGTTAACAAGGACAAAGCTAAGACTTCATCCTAAGGAGCCCAAATCTATCTAAAAGTTGTTGATTTAACTGTGGCTTTACTTATATGTATTTAATAGAAAATGATTAATATGAAGTAGTTAAGCAGATAATAGGCAAGAACCCTGTGTTAATGCTATTTACCCCCCCCTTTCTTATTGCAACCTCTCCTTTTGTGGATGCTTAGAAAACAACAGTACATACCTTTTCCGGCAAATGGTTTTTCTAATATCTTTCTTCCTCCTGATAATATAAGGATCCTTTTCATCTCTCTATTATTCCTTTATCATTTACGTCTCATGATTAACCAAGGATCTCTATATTGGAATTAAGGGAAAAGGCAGCAATAGAAAACTATAAAGGAATCTATAAAAAAACAAAAGGTGTAAATACCCAACTAAGAATGTATGAAACCATGATCCTACAAGTAATTTTAAACTCTCTCTAACTCTAACTCTAACTCTCACTCTAACTATGACTCTCTCTCTCCATCTCCCCCATTTCCCCCCCCCCCTCCCCTCTCTCTCTCTCCCTCCCCTTCTCTCTCACTCTAACTTTCTCTCTAACTCTAACTCTCTAACTCTAACTCTACCTCTCTAACTCTAACTCTAACTCACTCACTAACTCACTAACTCACTCTCACTCTCACTCTCACTCTCACTCTCACTCTCACTCTCTTAACTCTAACTCTAACTCTCTAACTCTCTAACTCTCTAACTCTCTAACTCACTCTCACTCTCACTCTCACTCTCACTTTAATTTAACTCTAACTCTAATTTAACTTTCTCTCTAACTCTTTAACTTTCTCTATAACTCTCTCTCTCTAACTCTAACTCTCTGACTCTACCTCTCTAACTCTAACTCTAACTCTAACTCTAACTCTAACTCTCTCTGTTAACTCTAATTCTAACTCTAACTCTCTAACTCACTCTCACTCTCACGCTAACTTTAACTTAACTCTAACTCAAATTCTAACTCTCACTCTAACTCTAATTTAACTTTCTCTCTAACTCTTTAACTCTCTCTATAACTCTAACTCTCTCTCTAACTCTCTAACTCTAACTCTCTAACTCTCACTCTCACTCTAACTCTCTCTCTCGAACGCTAACTCTAACTCTCTCTCTAACTCTAACTTTTTCTCTCTCTCTCTCCCTCTCCCCCTTTTTCCCCCTCTCTCTCCCCCTCCCCTTCTCTCTCACTCTCACTGTCACTCTAACTCTCACTCTAACTCTAATTTAACTTTCTCTCTAACTCTTTAACTCTCTCTATAACTCTAACTCTCTAACTCTAACTCTCTAACTCTCACTCTCACTCTAACTCTCATTTAACTCTCTTTCTCTCGAACGCTAACTCTAACTCTCTCTCTAACTCTAACTTTTTCTCTCTCTCTCTCCCTCTCCCCCTTTTTCCCCCTCTCTCTCCCCCTCCCCTTCTCTTTCACTCTCACTCTCACTCTCACTCTAACTCTACCTCTCTAACTCTAACTCTCACTCACTAACTCACTTTCACTCTCACTCTAACTCTCACTCACTAACTCACGCTCACTTTCACTCTAACTCTAATTTAACTCTCTCTTTCTAACTCTAACTCTAACCCTTTCTCTCTCTCTCTCTCTCTCTCTCTCTCTCTCTCTCTCTATGTCTCTCTCTCTCTCTCTCCTCTCCCCTTCCCCCTCTCTCTCCCCTCCCTCTCTCTATCTCCCTCCCCCTCGCTCTCTATCTCTCACTCTCACTCTAACTCTCTAACTCACTCTCACTCTCACTCTCCAACTCTCACTTACTAACTCACTCTAACTCTAACTCTAACTCTAACTCTCTAACTCTCACTCACTAACTCACTCTAACTCTAACTCTAATTTAACTCTCTCACTCACTAACTCACTCTCACTATCAACTCTAACTCTAACTCTCACTCTCACTCTCACTCTAACTGTAACTCTCTCTATCTCTCTAACTCTCTCTCTGACTCTAACTCTACCACTCTAACTCTAAATCTAACTCTAACTCTAACTCAAACTCTCTAACTCTCACTCACTAACTCACTCTCATTCTCACTCTAACTCTAACTCTAACTCTCTAACTTTAACTCACTCTCACTCTCATTTAACCCTCTCTCTAACGCTAACTCTAACTCTCTAACTCTCTCTCTCTCTCTAACGCTAAGTCTAACTCTCTAACTCTCTCTCTAACTCTAACTCTAACTCTTTCTCTCTCTCTCTCTCTCTCTCTCCCTCTCCCCCTTTTTCCCCCCCTCTCTCTCCCTTTTTCCCCCTCTAACTCACTCTCACTCTCAACTCTAACTCTCACTCTAACTCATGGTGTCAAAACAAGGCCGCATCATTTCGTATCGCCCGTGTCGTAAAGGTTTTCAAATCTACCGAACCGATATTACCCGCATAGTAAAGGTGTAAAAAAGCCGCATTCTAGGCAAGTTCTAGAGATATCTCATGGTCTAAGCCGATATTTGGCGATACGACAATCGCATCATCCCCGTTCCCGTATCACCGTGACCATTATCGCGATCGTGACCGAAACCGCATTTTCGAACTATGCACTAACTCTAACTCTCTAACTCTAACTCTCTAACTCTAACTCACTCTCACTCTCACTCTAACTTTAATTTAACTCTAACTCTAACTCTAATTCTAACTCTCACTCTAATTTAACTTTCTCTCTAATTCTTTAACTCTCTCTCTAACTCTCTAACTCTAACTCTACCTCTACCTCTACCTCTCTAACTCTAACTCTAACTCTAACTCTCTAACTCTCACTCACTAACTCACTAACTAACTCACTTTCACTTTAACTCTAACTCTAACTCTAACTCTCTATCTCTAACTCTAACTCTAACTCTTTAGCTCTCTAACTCTCACTCACTCTCACTCTCACTCTCACTCTCACTCTAACTCTAACTTTAATTTAACTCTCTCTCTAACGCTAACTCTAACTCCCGAACTCTATCTCTAAGTCTCTCTCTAACTCTAACTCTCTCTCTCTATGTCTCTCTCTCTCTCTCTCTGTCTCTCTCTCTATCTCCCTCTCCCTCTTTTTTCCCCTCTATCTCTCTCTCCCCTTCTCTCTCACTCTAACTCTCTCTCTAACTCTAACTCTAACTCTACCTCTCTAACTCGCTCTCACTCTCACTCTAACTCTAACTCTAACTCTCTAACGCTCACTCACTAACTCAAGCTCACTCTCTCTCTCACTCTCACTCTAACTCTTACTCTAATTTAACTCTCTCTAACTCTAACTCTCTATATATCTCTAACTCTAACTCTATCTTTCTCTCTCTCTCTCTCTCTCTCTCTCTCTCTCTCTCTCTCTCTCTCTCTCTCTCTCACCCCCTATCTCCTCCCCTCCTCGCTTTCTATCTCTCACTCTCTCCCTAACTCTAACTCTAAATCTAACTCTCTAACTCTCTAACTCACTCTCACTCTCTAACTCTAATTCTCTAACTCACTCTCACTCTCACTCTAACTCTCTAACTCTCACTCACTAACTAACTCTAACTCTAACTCTAACTCTAACTCTAACTCTAACTCTAATTTAACTCTTTCTCTCTAACTCTAACTCTCTCTCTCCCTCCCCCTCTCTCTCACTCTAACTCTCTCTCTAACTCTCTCTCTAATTCTAACTCTACCTCTACCTCTACCTCTCTAACTCTAACTCTAAACTAGGCATAATATAGGCTTAACTACCCAACTCGAGTTTGTATGAGCAATGATAGAATGGTGAGTGTGGAATATTTAGATTAGATCTATACAGTGGAGTAGAAGAGTCATTTTTCCTTTAATTTCCCAGCTTGTATTAAGATTTTGTTTTATTATGGTCCTAATTTTTGCATTAGGATGTATAGAGGATGATTCACTTAGTCTTGAAAGGCTGAGACCAGAGGGTTGGATCTATTCGGTATATATTGAGTATACGATTGAGTTTATCTAAGTTAGATTTGGCTAGGCAAAGATTCTAGTGAGCATCAGATCAGTTACTCATTGACCTAAAAGACATCTCTGTGCTGAATGATTGAAATAACTAATAGTTCAAGCATTTACAATATTCAATTTAAACCAGTTGCCATATGCCTCCAAACAGACATCAAAATGAGTAAAAAGTAGACTGCGGATTCTATCACTCCTGCAGATACATAAATCAGTTGAAGACAATGATAATGTTACAGAAACACCATTTATTAGAATGGCCCAAATTTTCTGCAATCATGCAGAGACTAAAATGCAAGATCAGTTTTAGGAACAGAAAATTGCCTATGTTCAAATAAGAAGTTTAGGGCATGTCCTATAGAGTACTTTCAAGAATATCATCGACTGGTGAAGCTTCTGGTCAATTAATTCACACAAAACAGTGCAAATCTTACCGGGAAGAAAGTTAGAACAGAGGATATGGAAGCATAAGGGCTGACTAAAAAAAATGAAAAGTGAATAAGAATGTAAAAAAAAAGTCCTTTTGCAAAGTGAAAATTAGACCTCATCTGCTGTATGGAACTCTGATAGGCTAACTCGCCGCTCTTCTAAGGCAAAACGTTCCTTCACCACAAGATCCATGACCTGTAAATTCGAAAGGTATTATTAAACATTCTACAAAGGTGAAATGAAAACATATTACCAACCCAATTCAGTCATGAAAGCAGTATCATTACACAACATTCTACTCCATAGATGTGGAAAAACTACAATAAGTTTGGCAGTGAAAGGGTTTTTTTTAGGGGGGGAGAGAAGGGACTCTTACAAAGTAAAACCATAAGCTGTAGTTCTAAACCAGAGAAAACACATAGAGTGCACTTAATAAGCACGGATGAGGACTATTCATCCAGATTCCACTTAACCCATCCATGAATAAAGATGATGCTTTTGTCCCCAAATATAGTGGAATCATATAATATATCTAGTACATTTTACATAGAAGAAAGTTTATATTGGTGAAGATAAAATCCAAATGCACAGTACAAGACCAGCAATACCTATTATGTAAAAAGGCATTGACAATAGAGTACATACGCCACAGGACACTCACCCTCTTGGAGTAGTCCTCCTACCACATTAAACCCAATCCATGAAATAAACATTATCAATACAAAGTAACAGACCCGTGACCTCCAACATGGATGAGAAAGACATACGCTGACCCACCACAATTTTATGACCTCTCTTTCACGTTTCAAATATACAGATGACATTATTGGTATTTACTGGAGATATGTTGAAGGTAAGATTGTTCACTTGCATAGTAAAATACATTACTTCTTCCTTCCTTTTCACTAACATCCTCTCGCACCATATTGACCGATCTAAACACTTGTCAATCACTCGCCAAATGTAGGAAATGCAACCACCCAAACATTAACCGATTGGTTTCGCTTGCTTCCAGTAGACTCATAATTTTTGTATTTACCCCTCTCTTCCTATAAGACTCGATCGTATATATGAAATTATAAAGGCAGTCACATACTCCGAAGGAGCGGCAACATATCCCAAGCTGTCATGTAATCATAAATTTCGTTATTTCATAGCTAAGTAATTTTAGTGATTATATTTCATCCAATATTAAATAAGATAATCATGTAATCATACAACTCAAGAATATAAATGGAAAAAAAAAACTGATGATGTCTTGATTTAGGGACATGAGAATTTTCAGCACCTCCATATTTATGAGAATAAGTTTGACTTTGATAATTATGATTATCAGTATAAGAAGAATTATGCTAATCACTTTGATCGTTATCTTGTTCCCCGGACACTACTGTGCATTTTAGTCAACTCCACGATAAAAATCTAGATATACAATAATACTCCTTACATCAAGTACAATTTACAACAGAAATTTGTGTTGCTAACCTGCGCCCAGGAGGATCTAGAACATTGTTCGATCGACTGAGAGTTGTTGTTGTTGTCGTTGTTGAAAATATCGTTGTCATCGTCGTTGTTGCGTCCATCACGGTGTGGCTCTTTCGCTCTCTCCTCCTTCAAACTCCCTCCTATGCCACTTAACCATCTTGCCTTACTCTTTCTCGTGTCTCTTGAAACTCTCTTCTCTATCTTCAGCAAAAATATCTCTCTAATAAAAAATACACAGTATCTAACCCTTATGCTCACAGTCCCTTCCAGTACTCTTGTAAACCTACTATCCCTCACTTGGACCTCATAGTGCTTCCACTCAGACTAATTCTTATCACCTTTCACCATAAACCCTTATTCCATGACAAACAACAAAATTAACCTTATGTTGTCAAACTGCACAAACTCACAATAGCTAGTTTACACACATATATAAACTCGTTACCTATTAACCTGAAAAGATGCAGAATCACCACTTAATTTAACCATAAAAATGATTGAAAAAAGAGCACTTCAGATGATTCGTGAGGTAAATTATACTCCAAAGTATGAATATTTGAATCTTTTGATAAATATCAGTAATAAGAAAGAGAGACTTACAGTGCTTCGTCTTTCAACATCATAGAAGCAGTGCTTGGTGTTCGTTTTACGATATTAAGAACAATAATAGCAGTCTTTTCCCTCCTCAGAGTGGTTGGGTGTATATTGTGTACATACACATATCAAAAGGAAAGGAAATTAAATTAGATTCTAAACCATGAAAAATTAAGGCATTTAAATCAATAGATCTATCAAATTACGAGAGACAGTCAATGCAAGTAAAAACATCAAATTAGAAGAGTACCACTTTGCTTTAATTCGGATCAAAGCCCTCTGGTTGGTTCCCGGTCTGGACTTCCCTCTGATTCTTCTCAGTTGCACTTCTTCAAAAGGAATTCATGAACCCGAAAATAAACGAAAAAGGGTGAAATCATCTGCTTTAATCAAATCTTGCAGCCGGAGAAATACGCGGAGTTGTTACCGGCAGTATATCTCAATTTCGCCACTCAGCTGGAGACATGCGATTCATCTGCTCCTGCGCAAGTCGAAACAACTGCATGATCCATTATTCCGTTAAACATTTTGCACAAAGTTCGATTAATTAGGGTTTCCAATTCAAGAAAACTGCAATTGAGATCAAATCGAAATAGCAATGCGATAATTCTGGGGTAAATTGCGACGCACAGAAAGTTAGCAAGCGAAAAAAAGCAGAGAAAAAAGAAAAATGGATGCTTCGAGGAAGATTGTGAGGAACAGGGAAAATAGGATAGAGACGAAGAAGATTGAGAAAGTGAGAATGGAGGGGAGAGTAGGAGGACTGAGGAGGATGAAGTGGAGGGTGGAGAGGAAAAACGGGAGGGAAAAAAAGCGCGTGGCAAAGGAAGGGCATGGGAGGGGGTTCTGTGAAGTGGGAAGGGCTAAACCGTCAAATCACTGTTCTTAAGAACAGCAACCAGACTTGTGGCTTTTTAATGGGTATAGATAAGGGAAGGAGGAAGGTTATGGTGTCCCCCTATTAAATTACTCAAAATCCCTCATGGTTTTTTAGAACTTAAAATATACCCCTTAATATTTACAACACACGTCAAGTAACTTAACAAAAATAATTAAAACTATCCTTATATTTTTTCTACAAACCAATTCAAAAAGTCAAAACTAATAGAAATTTGCCCACAAATATAGAAGATATCTAACAAACATAAATTGATTAAAATATTTGTAATAAACTTGAATACGCAATAAAAATGAAGAAATAAAAGAGTAATCAAATCGAAAATAAAATAAAATTCAAACTTAACAAATTAAAATACCCGATGTTCTTATGTCCATTTTAAAAATGATATATTAATTGTAAGTGCATACTTTGTTTATCGTATTGAAAAACAATTGTCAACTTACACTATTATAAAAAGTTTATGTATCGCACACATATAAAGTTAGTTGTTTGATAATACGGAAGTCCGACTAGAAAAAATAGTGTCGCACGCATCCCGTGCATAGAAAGCTAGTTCAGGGTAAAGTTGTTGACACTTAGGCTCTGTTCTTTTGGACTGAATAAACCTAAACTGAACAGAACTGAACTGAATTTGTCTAAACTGAACTGATCTTATCTGAACTGAAATGAATGAAAAATGTGAGAGGAAACTAACTGAACTGAACTGAACTGAATAAATCTGAACTGAACTGAATTTTCAATAATTCAGTCCAAAAGAACATCTCTATTATATAAGGCAACTCTTGAGGACTTTGGTGTCCACTTGAGTTGCCCAAATTACCCCCAACTACAAACAATAATTACATAATTAACCACTCAATAAATTTTAAAAACAAAAGTTAAATAAGTAAAAAAAGGGGGAAACAAAGTAATCTCTATTCTATATGGGAAGAGGGGTAGGACACCAAAAAATAAAAAAAAAATAAAAAAAGAAAAAGAAATGTAGTGTCTAACTTACTCAGAAAACCACCAAAAATAAGGAAAAAAAAAACAAAAAGAAAAAAATTACAACGTGTAAGTTATGAACAAGTAACTGCCCAACTCAATCCCCTAATTACATGGGGAAAACAACTGCAACCAAAATTTGAAAACCACTCCTTCAGTTCCTGCTCTTCTCCTTCCTATTATCTCCACTTCTCAAACCTCTGAAAACCACAGCAGAATACCCAAAAACACAGAATCATTACAACACTATTATACCACCAACATCAGGTAATCACATAATAAATCACTGTTTTACCATTTAATTTCAAAAATACATCATTCATTTTCTCAATCTCTATTCATACAAGATACTTTTTCACTAATAGTACTCAACAAGCAACGACTTTCGTGGGGCATCAGTGTGAACAAGCAAATAATAACAAGGTTTTTCCTACTTCTTCTGAACATCAAAACTTAAAATGTGTTTCCTTTATTATTCACAACATCCAATTTAATGATTTTGATAATGTATTTTGTGCGAATTTCATTCACGACAGCAGGATAAGGAAAGTATCAGTTACAATCGACCAATTTCGTCAACCAAATATCAGCAAAAGGGGCATTTGTAAGGTAAGTGTGTAATTGCAAATCATTTACATACTAATATTCAATTGCAAATGGTTTTTTTTTTTTTTTTTTGGGGAAATTAGGGAATACCCAAAAAAATATACAGTAAGAACGTCTTTTCACCATTTATCATTTTCAACTATAGAATACTTTATGAAATTAACAAAAAAAAATTGATTTTTCAATAAAAACGCTGACAAAAAATAAAAATAAAAGTTGGGTCACATTTTCATTCAGATAAAAAAATGGAGACATTTTCGTGCATTTTTACAAATTGTAAAAGTAACAATTTTTATAACCGAAAAAATTATACCAAAAAAAAATGAAAAGAATATTAACGGTCATAGAATTAAAACACAGAATCTACAATTAAATTTGCATCATGACATTCTTAATTAGTAAAGTAATTTTTTAAAAATTCGTGTGATCCATTTATATGCTTTTATATCCATATAATCACAAAACTAGACGTCATAAAAAATAATGTTAAATGTAGAACTATATGGGGAATTTAAATTCATCCGATTGAATTTGTAAACAAGAAAAAAAAAATCATTTTCAAACTATAAGCACCCATACTTATCTCTTGCTTCTCACAAGAAATCAACAAAACCCACACAACTTTTTATCAATTGCACTGAAAAATGTAACTGCAACAAAAAAATCCTACCAAAATCTTTCACATGCAAAGAAAAAAACAAGGCATGGGATTAATGTAAAAGAAAAAATCAAACTCAAAACAAACAATCAAACGAAATACATGTATCAAACACGGCATGGAATTAATAGTAGACTAGCAAAAACGAAATTCAGGGAGACTTTGATACCAACCAATCCCATCTTTAAATCAATTTTGAACAAAAAAAATCAAACTCTAAATGTTGATTCAACATTCCAAATTTCCAACTTTAAATCAATTTCGAACAAAAAAAATCAAAATTAAGCAACAAACCAGACAAACAGATTGATGGCAACAAATACAGGGAGACAGATCCGCCGACCTCCATTAATCCTTCAAAAATCTTATAACTTTAATGTTTGATGCATAATTTGTAGACTTTCACACCGACAAGTTGAGTTTGTAGACTTTGCTGTTTGGTTTCCATTAATTGATGGCGATGACAACAGATTTAATGGGTTTAAGAGTTTCAAATTTTTTGGGTTTTGGAGACGGAGATATCCGTGGTGTGGGTGATTTCCGGCGTCGGGAAGATGAACTATTTTGGTTTGTTTGGTCTGTGGACAGGGTGGTCGAAAGGGAGGAGAGTGAGGCGGAGTACAGAGCGTGAATCCTTCTTTAGGGCATTTTTTTTCCACTGTGGTAGGGATGATAGAGAGAGAGAGAGATTGAGAAGCATTTGGGATCTACACGAGTTTGGTTTTAATAAGAGGAAAGTACAGAGAGTAAAACCTTCTTCAGGGCATTTTTTTTTCACTGTGGTATTTGGGTCACTAGATCTACATGAGGAAATAGTTTGGTTTTATTAAGAAGTTATAAATATATCTCTATTTAACAATTCTTTAGAAAATGTTGTCCACATGAAGTTATAAAAATATCTTTACAACAATTTGATTCACACTATTAAGAAGTATAAATCTTAGGATTTAGCGTGTCACCATGTAGTGTAGCCGTGTAGGTAAAGTGGTAAACACTAAACAATGCAGTTCTACTGTTCTGCAAATCTCTATTTAACAATTCTCTTGCTACAAATTATTTGATTTAATATCTTACTCTACTTCATACTTCTTAATATATAAAATAATCAGCTTCATAGAATAGAGATATGTTTAGAAATACAAACTCAACTTTTTCACAACTTTTTTCAAAAAAATTCACACTTTTAACAATCTCTAATTGATATTGAAGCCACTAAATGCATTGAAAATATTCATACTATTAAGCTGCTTATTTTATATATTAAGAAGTGTGAAGTAGAGTAAGATATTGAATCAATTAATTTGTACCAAGGATAATCTCTATCCAATAATACGTTACTTAAATTGCATCAAAAGAAGCATCTCATCCCTTAAATTTATTCTACTTTATCAGTTTATGTTCATGTTTGTGCTTCACCCAACGATTTTGTTATTCTTTGTTCATTTAACTTGAGTATTTTAATTACTTATACATTGATATGCAATTATAATAGAGAATTTAATGTACTGTTTCTGATTTAGTAACTTTTTGGATTGTACATTAATACTTAAAACTTATATTGAAAGAGCTATATATGTACATATACGTGTTAGTATTTTTGTAGAAAGATGTTAAAGTTGTAGTTAGAATTGGATAGAGTATTAGATAGGTGTAGTTAGAATTGGATAGAGTATTAATGTTAAAGTTGGGTTAATGTGACAGTAAAATCAAACAGATACAATTAGATAGGTGTAGTTAGAATTGGATAGAGTATTAATGCTAAAGTTGGGTTAATGTGACAGTTAAATTAACAAAAATGGTTAATCATCTCTATTGCAACAATTATTTTAACTTTGTTAAAATATGTAGCTAACTGATAAAACTAAAATCAAACAAATAGAATTAGATAGGTATAGTTATAATCGGATAGAGATTAATGTTAAAGTTGGGTTAATCGGAAAGTTAAATTAATAAAAAGGGTTAATCATAATAAAACAAAAGCAAATACAACACTGCATAATAAGGTGAAATTATATCATCAATTTATAATAAACGCGTTAAATTGATATGTGTAGTTTTATAATGGATGAAAACGAAATTCAAAATATTACAAAACGGAGGAAATGGAGTAACGATAAAAGACGTCAAAGGCAATCACTCACTCCAGAAGAAAGAGAGCGTCATAATGCAATAAGACGATCCAAATACGCCCATGGACATGGAGAAAATGCGGCTGCTTCTAACGATCATTGCATGAGTGAAGATTGCAATGATCATTCAAACCCTTCAGAAGTAAGAAGGCCCATATTAGACATTACTAACTCTAATAGTCGTGTCATTGGCGGACATGAAAGACAAAATGGTGCGTATTATAAAGTTAATTAACTTAGTGTAAATACGTACAAAAGATCATTAATTAGAATTACATGAAAAAACCTTTTTCGATTATGCAGTACACCCCATTGGTGAACTGCGTTCACTCGACACACGGGCACACATTGAAAATCAAAACCAAAGTTATGGGGACTTTGCAAATGGAAACAACTTGCACAATCGATTCTTTTGTGTGGGAGAAAGTAGTACAACCAATGCAGATCTATTGGAACCCACATCAGATGCAAGAGACATTCCACACTTAGCCGAGACAGAAAGTGAAAGTTGTTTGCTTGAGTTTGGTGTCTACCTGAGTTTCCTAAAATACCCTTTATGTTATTATTTTTCCAAGATAACTAATGAGGGCAAAAAAATCATATAACTTTTTAAAAAAAAAAGCTCTAATGTAACTGCCAGTTTTTTCCCCTACAAAAACTACCACATTTTTTTAGTGAAAGTAATTTCCTGATTTTTGAAAACAAAATAAACATGTACAATATCACCGCGATGTTCGCGCACGCATCGCGTGCAAAAAATACTAGTAGCCTTAATCAAAAGTTCCAACTTCAACACAGCTTTAATTTACAAAGATACCCTTGATTAAGCGGGTAACTATCGAAATTTTGACAAAAGTTTCCAATTCGATTATGTAATGTATTTCAATTGAAATTTGAAACCCTAGTCCACCATTTTCTGTCTTTCTCTAACGAATTGAAGCAGAGTTTCGCTTTAATGCCAAAATTTCGAGACTATTTAAGCTTCGCTTTCAATGGCTTCGCAAGAAGTTCAGGTATCGCCTCATACCAATTCTATTAATCCTTCTCCTGTGATCGTATGTGCGTTGAGTGCTTCATCTAATTATGCAATTAGTAAATCTAAGCATAATCATATTATTAAAACCAATTATTGCAACAATGATTATGCTGTTCGCTTTGTTTCTCCTTATTTTACCAACAAAGGGAATAATGTGCATGTGCTGGATAATTTAGATAAATCTACGCTTGTTTATAAGAGACTGAATTCTGGGAATAAAACGTTTGTTGTTATGATGAACGATGCTGAAAAAACTACTGTGATGAGTGGCAACAATGGAGAGGAGAGAATTAGGAAGAAAAGGAAGGAGAAATCACGGAGTGATGGGTTACATGCCGAAATTGAGAAGGTAGGTTATGATATAAGTGAGCGAGATATTCAGGAGAAGAAAGAGCGGACGGGAAGGAAGAGGAAGGAAAAAGATCAGCCGCGTGGAAAAATCAAGAATGCGGGGGAGAATCATATGCTGGTAAAAACGATGGAGATCGACAGCGATTCTTTTGGGAGGGAGAATAGTGAAAAACCCGTTAAGGACGGGAAGTCACCTAGCGGGGTGGTGTTGGATTTCCAACAAGAAGCCGGTGTTCCTGTTGTGAGGGTTAAACATGAGGGGAGGCATGGAGAACGTAAGGAGAAGGGAAATGGAAGGGAGTTTCCTGTCGGTTTGATGAATGGGAATGAGGGGACAGTTGTTTCTGCAGATTTTTTGGAGAATGACAGCAAGGAGAAGAAAAGGAGGAAAAGGAAGAGGGAGCCACCGAGTGATCAAACATGTGGTGGAATTGAGATTGTGGTGAAACCGTTGCTGGAGAAGAGGCAAAATGAGGGCGATTGTTATGATGAGAGGGAGGAAAATGAGCAACGTGTTGAGTACTGGAGTACACCAAGAGGAGTGTCCTTGGATCTTCAAGGAAAAGCTGATAATTCTGATCTGTTGGTCAAGTACGAAGTGAAGCATGAAGACGTTGAGGAGAAGGAAAGGGGAAGGAAATCCTTAGTTCGTGCGAAGAATGACTGTGAGAAGAGATTAGTTTCTCCATTTTTTGCCAAGAGTGATCACAAGGTCAAGGTGAAGGTGAAGGAGAAGGAGAAAAAAAGCAAGAAGAAGAAAAGAATTCAAAATGATCTACCTTATGGTGAAGATGAGACAGAGGCCTTTGATGTCACTTTACTGAAAGCCGTTTCTCCATATTTTATGAAAAAGGAGGCTCATGATAGTAGAATCTCAAAAACTCAAAACTTGAAGGAAGTAGAAAAGAAAGCAAGGAAGCAGAGAAATAACAGGGAAAGAACTTGTGAGGGAGATGAGGAACTGGAAACAGAAGTGAAAAAGCCAAGGAAGAACAAGAAAAATGGTACTCTCATTGACCAATGCTGCATGGAGAACAATGATGAAAACAAGACTCTGGTTCTGGGACTCCCTGGTCTCAACCTTAAGGTGGAAAATGATGTAGCGCATGAGTCAACTTGCCGACAAGACTTGATCAATCAGAGATGCTACAAAGCTAAGGTTGATGAGGAGGATGAAAGTGGAGAAATTGACAGTAAAAACGATTGTGCTGATCACGGAGAATCTCATGAAGTAACTTCTGCTTGCTTTGGAAGTGCCAAGAGAAAACGAGTGAAACCCTTGCATCAATTGAAGATTGAAAAGAGTGAAGATGATCTGAATATAAATGGTGGTGAAGGAGGGTACGACATGATGATTAGCAGTATCAATCAGAAGGTTGAAAAGAAGAAGAGAAAAAAGACTGCATCTCGAAAGTGCGATGCTGCTGGTCAAGAGGATGATCTTGTCCCCTCATCAATGGGTTCCAGAAAAGAGAAATTGACACATGACATCCAAGACTGTCAAAAAGCTTCACCAACTAAGGCTGTCTCTCCTTACTTCCAAAAGTTATCTGAGGAATATGGGCGTGATGTTGAAAGAGATGAGTCTAATTGTAAATGTCACAGAAAGAGAACGGTTACCAGGACTGTCAACATAAAGTTTGAGGAGTTACTTTCCAAATTTACTTACAAGGGAGGCAACCACATGAATAGTGAAGTGGGACATGGGGGCAGAAACAAAGATGATAGTGCTGGAAAAGGTAAGAAGAAGAAGCGTTGGAATGACGGGACTCTTAGTGCTGCCCAGAAGCGAGGTGAGGCTTACCGAAGAAAGGCACCGGATTGTACCTGGAAGCCGCCCTGCTCCCCTTACAATCTTCTGCAAGAGGATCATGCCGATGACCCCTGGAGAGTTTTGGTGATTTGTCTTCTTCTAAATATCACTACTGGAGCACAGGTATGTCTTTATGATGTGTATCAAATACATTTGTTATCATGATATCATTCCTTTTAATATCAAGTTTAGGTTTAGCCCTTGAACACTTACGAGAATTGTTAATATTAATTTCATGTCTTCTTCTCAAAACATGAGTTGTATGAATGTTGACTAGTGAAATGGAAGTACAATTTTTTATTGCGTTTGAAATATAAACGCATTATTGGAGAATTTAGATGAATGTAAATTGATATCTCAATTGCTAGTTTGAAATATCATGTCTGGTCTCCTGTTTCCACGTAAATATTTGAAAGCCTTGCTTTTGGCATGTTTTTTTTGTATTGAGTCTTATCTGCACTTTATTTGTGGAGTTTATCTTCCTCGTATAAGATTACATCCTGTTTACAGAGACTTGATGGTATAAATGTTGTTTCTGGGAGAGAGAGAAGTTTTGATGTATCATTTAAATAAAGTAATTATCTATTGCAATGTTGGTGAAACGGTTGCTAGCCAACTTAGTATTCTCCAAACGTGTGCAGAGGAAAAGGTTTGTTTGCCAAACATTTACATGACTGTTGATTATTCTTAACAATTTTGTACCATGTGATTGTTCTGCTTCCATCTTTGTTGTTTCACAAATGGGAGATGATTGGTGCTTGCTTTTTTACTTGGTGGTCAATTTGAGCTGATCTTAGGAAATAATCAATATGTAGAAGCTGCTATCAAAAGCCTTTTATCTCAGATACATAGAACATTTTCTTCTTTTTAAATGATTCGTTTTTTATTCTATATAACTAAATTAAAGTACTCAACTATAGAAGTGCTTCTCATTGCAAGAGGACATAGGTAAGTAATTTGTAATTTTACAATTCACATAAACAAAGGAGCAGTTATAGATTAGATTAGATCATCTGAGACTTTCATGACTGGTCTCTATATCTCCGTTTTCTCATTCTTAAAGTAGGATTTTTTAAATTTTAGTGATCACCTTATACTTTTTTGTAATGAAAACCTCCCACTATCCTATTGTGTTGGTTCAAGTAGATGAGCTTGATGGATGAGGTGGATGTCATAAATATAAAATGCAAGTACATATTTTGATGTTTATCTTAATATTTCCACAAGTCACTTTCTTTTCCTTCTTTTGTGTTGGTTTACTTCTACAAGACTATATTATTACCCTCCTTTTACTTTTGTTTCTTCCTTGCATGTTTTTTTGTGTGCGGCCTTCTCCCCTTCCCTTCAACGACAGACCTTTTACTCTGACTGATACTATATGGAAAGCAGAGGTTCCACAAAAAGTCAAAAACATGGTTTGGAGAGAAACTTGGAATGCCTTACATACCACAAACGAGCTAGCCAAACAAAAGAGGTATAGAGGTTGATTGTGTTAGGCTTGATGTGGATGAACTTAATTATAACTCTTTTTTGGAGTGGTATGAAGCGATTAAAGAAGAAATGCAAGATTGAACAGTCGTGGGAAATAGTGCTAATGTTCATACGGAATCCATGTCGTTTGAAAAACTTATGGTTTGTTGAGAACGTCTCCTACTTTCCGTCCATTTTTCAACCCTTTGGACAACATTTTTTTAGCTGAATAACGGTGTCAAAGTAGGTCAAAGCTCTCGTATAGATCACATGACACTTAAAATCAGCTGCATCGATATAGCGGATTGCGTGTCATATATTAGTTATATGCGTTTCTTTAAAAACTGATGTGGAGCTTCATCTGAATCCAAACTGCCTTTCCATCAATCTTGTTTACTTCTGGCAGTGTTCCTTATTTCATGCATTTTCTTTTTATTTGGTTCACATTTTACATTGTCGTTGTGTAGATCGATCACTACTTCACTAGCCCTACACTCTGTAAATTTGGTGTAGGCTTTATGCACTGTCTCATGCTGAGAATCCAAGACCAAAATCCATAATTTTTTTATACTTTTGCTGTAGGTCAAGCAAGTACTGTCGCACTTTTTTGATGTCTTCCCCAGTGCAGAAGCTGCTGTTGCCGCTGATGAGATCAGGATTGCAAGTTTGATCCAAAGTTTAGGATTGCATAGAAAGAGAGCATATATTATCAAGCGATTTTCTAAGGAGTATTTGTCCGACGTTTGGACGCACGTAACTCAGCTGTATGGGATCGGAAAGTGAGTAACATCTGTGCTCTTCTTGGTACTGTGGATTTTTAGGCCTACAAAGCTGACTCATCTAATTTAAGGTTTTTATTGTGTTCGTTTTTACCGAATAATAAATGGGTTTCTACTTCACAGGTATGCTGCTGATGCATATGCAATCTTTTGTACTGGCAAGTGGCGCCAAGTAACCCCAAAGGACCATATGCTAAATTATTATTGGAATTTTCTCCAGAAACGTGGTCTGAAGGAGGTGGCTTTGTAACTTATCAATTGACAGGAATTAGATCAATTACTTGGTTGGTTGGTTGTGTGCCAGTCCATTATCATCTGGAGCTCGGTGATTTACTTGGAAAAGGGATAGCATAATTTTGTGTGTTCATATTTATATAAATATATTGAAAGGCATCCCTATAAAAGAAACGCTGTTATTTGACACTTTTCAATGTATGTCACATAGCACTTTTCTCAAGATTTTAATACATATGTGTATGATGTCAATTAAAAATATTAACAATGTCTACCGGAAATTGAATACATGACTTTTGAAATGAAAATGTGAGAATAATCATCTTACAATTTCAATGTTTTTTTTTAAAGTAAAACTTAATAAAATCATATAATTACGGGTAACTATAATTTACAAAGACATTAATATACTTTCACTTTTATTGAGATAATAACATTTTATTACCCACACTAGCACCCGATTACATAAAAGCTTTATTAATAAAAAGGAAAAATTGATAGGAATAATCTCACTTTTTGATGGTCTTTTCTAAACAGTCCCATCTTCCATTAATCTCAAAACTAGCCTTCCTTGCACGCGATGCGTGCGTGAATTATTTTGGCGATTATTATTAAATTTCATCTAAATGTAATTTTGAAGGATGTAATTTAGAATCATCATTAGTTCTAATTAAGTATCATGTGGTGTAAATACAAAATGTAAAAATTAATTGATGAAGAAGTTGTTTTCTTGGTATTTTTATTACTTGTTAATGGATGTTGGTTAGGGATGGCAATGGGTAGGGTCTGGCTAGACCCTTACCCATACCCTAACTTTTGGATGTAGACCCATACCCTACCCATACCCATAGGGTAAATATTTTTAGGACCCTTACCCGTACCCGTAGGGTCCGATAGGATCTGGATAGGGTCTAGGGTCTAAAAGGGGTCCAACACAAAAATAAACCCGCTTACACTTTCCCATGTATATATAATCGTTAAGCACAATTTCATATATTAATTTTGCAATTAGCACACATAATATCACGTACATTCCACACCAATACATATTTTTTGCACATCCCAAATGTCTCATATATCAAAATATGAATAAATATATTTTTACGTGATTGCGGTTTGCGGCTAGGGTTCCTAACTGAGGGAGGGTTTTAGTTTTATTGGAAGTCTGCTGGAAGGATATGTTTATATATATATATATATTTTAATTTTAAAAAAATAAAAATATATATATTTTAGTTTTGATGGGTCTATGGGTAGGGTTTGGGTAGGGTCTGGGTATTTGAGGAGTGGACCCTTACCCCACCCTTACCCGATAGGACCAAGACCCATACCCTACCCTTACCCATAGGGTCCAAAAATTAAGACCCATACCCTAATTTTAGGGTAGGGTATGGGTGGGTCTAGGTAAGGTCCTGGACCCATTGCCATCCCCAATGTTGGTATTGTTATTGCATTTCAAAAGTTTAGGTAAAATTAAAATTTTATATCTTAGGTTTTGTAATTGATTTGAGACTGCTATAGTTATGTTAATTTGTTCTTCAATCATAAACTTTTTCTTTCACTACACATATTTTTATGAAAGTTTATTTTAGCTACTTTGAACTTTCTTTGATATACATATATTAAATTAGGAAGGGGTATGATTGAGGAAAATCTCGAAATTTAAATATGTAATATCTTTTATTGAATGAAGAGTTAAAAAGTCTTTTCAAAGGGGGACACCATAGCTTCCCCCTTGGCTTCTACTTCCTCCGTTTTTTAATAAGTGACACGTTTTCCTTTTAGGGACATGTCACAATAAGTGACACATAGCTCCAAGTAGTAAAAAGAACTTCTCATTTATTACATCTTTGCCATCATTTAATTGTTTCACGTACATACTTTATCCAATACTCAAATTTGATTTGTTGAACAAGTGGTTCCAACTTTCTCTCTCTAAACTCCTTAGTATTGCCCCACTTTCTCTCTGTGTCACTTATTAAAAAGCGGAGGAAGTATAATAGAGATAATCCAACCTTTGCATCTCACATTCTTAAAATGGTCCTTAACCTGTTGATGACCAACTTAATAGGTAAAACTCAACACGTGTCATTTTTCATAGGTCAAGAGTGTTAAATTATAATTTTCATGATTAAAAAAAATCTCTTATATCCTCCCCCTCTCTTTCCTCCCACCATGCCAAAGTGCCACCAACGCTCCCCCACCGTCCCTTCTCTCTCCTCCCCTTGGTAACCGCCTAGCCGACCACCAACGGCCCCTCCATCGTCATTTCTCTCTCCCATTGTCCACCACCATTTCTCTTTCCTCCTGTTGCTAATACTCATGCACCAACCCGGCGACCAACATCTATTGTGGGCCAAACACCAAGAGGGAGAAAGTGGGGTCGCAAGCCTTGCCTCGAGAAAGGCCGCGAAGCCATTAATCATAGTCAATGGGTCATCACCAACCCCCATTTTTTTTCCTCATCTTCTTCATCACCCTCATTTTGTTTTACCTAATCTAAGCTAACCTTGTTGCTTAATCCATCTTTTTGTTTTTATTTTATGTGGTTGTAATCGAGGAATTGATTATATTGGTGTCAAAAAGTTTTGTGGAATTGGTTTTTCGTGGACTTGAGCTGCTTCTTACATATGGAAATTATGGATGTTTTAATTTTTTTTTTTTTTATTATGGTGGTGATTCATAAATTGTGATGTAGAAATTACTAACATCAATATCAATGGTTTCAGTTGAAAGGAAGATATGACCAGTTTTTTGTTGGTTAGAGTGGGGTTTGTGGCGGTGGGTGGTTTTTTGTTGGTTAGCGTGGATTTCGGGTGGTGGTGGGTAGTTCTAGGTCAGTGGAGCAGTGGCCAGTGGGATGGGTCAGTCACTTAGATGGGGGGTGGTGTGGAGTCAAGTGGAGGAGAGAAAGAGGTTATTGATGGGTTGAGTATACGGAGAAGATAAAAGGAGCTTATTGGGATAAATAAGTGCTTTTAACCTATTCAACAAGTTTCAGGTAAAAAAGTCCAATTAAAGAAAATAAGGGGTAAATGTAGGATTATTTTGAGATTAATGGAAGGTGGGACTGTTTAGAGAAGACTACCAAAATGTGGGATTATTCCCATCAATTTTTCCTAATAAAAATGGTGTCAATAAGGGATAGAGAAACTCCTTGGGTCTTTCAATTAGGTGGGGACTGATTTTGCAAAAGAGCATTGTATTCCTTAGTGAATGCTACAGTCTCAACTTCTTTAAAATTTCTTTTCGTAGTCAAAATTTCCTTCAAAAATCTAACATATCCAGGAACTTGAGTAATAAGTTCAGTAAAAGAGATAGTTACCCGAAGATTTTTCACTACCTCCAAAAACTTACCAAACTGGTGATCAAGCTTAGTCTTCAACAAGCGATTGGGGAACGGTACCTTGATTACAGGAGTGGTAGATGTAAATTTTTCACTACTGTTTTCTTCTCTGCATTGTTGGCCTCCTCATGAGTCTTTGAATTCTTAGTGACAACTTCATTCTATTATGTCTCAACCTGATCATCCTTAGGCATCTCGGGATCATCATACTATGTTCCACTCCTAAGAGTGATGGCATTGGTAGTATCTCTTGGTTGCATTGGTTGTGAAGACAATGACCCAGATGGCATACTAGCAGAAGAACTAGCCAACTGAGCTAGTTGAGTCTCCAACATCTTGTTATGTGTACCCACATTTTCCAATTGAGCTTTTGTATCTGCTTGAAAACCATTAAAACCACTCTGCATCTTAAACATCATGTTCTTCAACTTTATTATTGCTGGATCAACGGTAAGAACATTTTGTTGTGGAGCTTGATTTCTCTGGAAGCCAGAAGGAGCTTGTTGTTGAGGTTGATACTGTTGAACTTGGTTATGAGGCACATATGGTTGTTGAGGTTGAGGATTCGACACATTATTGCTCATATATGAGAGGTTTGGATGATTTCGCAACCCCGAGTTATAAGTGTTAGAATAAGGATTGAACTGACCCTTGAGTTGTGACTGAAAAGCATTAACTGGCTCACAGTTGCCCCCTACATCAGAAGATAGGAGAGCGGGGCACTCTTGAAAGTTGTGCCCAGGTATCCCACAAGCATCACAAATGAGAGCATTGTAATCAGAAGTACTAGCCATCGCATTAACACTCATGTGGGAGGAGGATTCACTATTACCTAGCTTCAAAGAATCGAGTTTCTGGTTTAGAGCAGCTAGTTTCCCGAACAGTAAAGAATAGGCCTCAACATCATGCTTGCCTCCTTTTTTCATAGAAGAGTGAATAATGGACGCTTTATTAAAAGCAAGTTTCTCCATAAGTTCACACCCTTCATCAATGGCTTTATCCATGAAGATCCCACCAGAGACTCCATCAATTACCCGTCTAGTATCCGCATCAACTCTAGTGTAGAAAATCTGACACAAATATCACTAGTCTAAACCATGATGAGGACAAAGGCGTTGTAGTTCCTTGAATATTTCCCAAGCTGCTTCATACAATGACTCGATAGGATCTTGGGTGACAGTAACTATCGCATGTCTTTTGATAAGGATACCACTTGATATGAAAAATCTTGGATAGTTGTGCCCAAGTGTGATCAAGGCATGCAACTTGTTATACCAGAACAGAGCTTTGTCTCCCAGAGAAAAGCCATACAAGATCATTTTCATCTCATCAGCAGTATCCCCAGTTTGTTTATGAGTAGCACAACATTGTGAAAATAGCTGCAGGTACTTATTTGGGTCTTCAGATGATAACCCAACAAATTAACTGATTATTTTGAACCATATTCAGAACATGAGACTTACTTTCAAAATGAATAGCAGCGATAATAGGCATCCATATCCCAGTGGGTACATTATTAAGAAATGGTTGTGCATAATCCCTGAAGGTTTGGGTAACATTTTCACCCTTTGCAAGAGAAATAGGGGTGACATGGAAGTTTTTTTGTGGTGATGATGGTGGAGTATGTGTCTTTTGGGAAGCTGTCCCTACAGACAACTTTGCTTGCTTAGTTTTCTTTCTGAGTCTACAAGCAGTCTTTTCAATCTCCGGATCAAATGGAATTAGATTTGGAGATTTTAGTTTCATGCTCATACACCAAAAACACTAAAACAAACGTAAGATGCTCCGAAGAACGAGTGTTCTTCAGAGTAGGTTAGTGTAATACTACAATTTAGATAAAATGAAAATAAGCATCTTTCTGACAACGGTGCCAAAATTTGACAGATTAAAGTCGTATCACCGAATCAAAAATAACCTAAGGCCCACTAACTAGTAGTCAGGAAAGTCATGATTGAATCTACATGGAGATAGGTGTACTATTATACCTGAACTCTAATATTATAATAACTAACACTAGTGGAAAAAGCGTCAAGGGTTGCGTTTTTGGCCCGCAACCCTCGGCATAGCAGCTCTTGGACAAAATGGATGGGCTGCGGTTTTTGACCGCAGCCCTTCACTCGCAAGGGCTGCGGTTTTGACACCATTTTTTTTTTTTTTTTTTTTTTTTTTTGCATTTTTTAGTCCTAAATGGTTCTCGAACTATTATATATATAATATCATTTTTCATTTTTTATTGCAAATTATGTTTTTTATACAAATGTAGAGAATGTTACATTAGTGTCACTTATGGACTAAACTTGTCTTCAACCAACTATTACTAGGGTCTGAGATCCTAATGCATATAATATGTATGCATTTGCAGCTGAATATGTGACACTTCATCATCAGATAAATTGTCAAAGAAAATAGTTACACTAAAATGAAAATTGGTTGTTCATAATTATTTCATTCAATGAACACTTCTATACTCATTGTTCACAAATTAAAATTCTTAACTATAGTTCAGTTATGATAGAATTAATGTTCCAGCTACTTATCATTTAAGGTAGTTAAAATGAGTTACCAAACATAGCTAAATTATTATTTTCAGCAACTTATCACTTTAAGTTGTCCTCTTTTTAGGAGTTTAAGTTTTGTTTCAGCTCATTAATAGGTTGTTACCATGAGATGAGCCAATGCAGAACCAAATAACTATATATATAATTATATATGTACATTTATACACACACATTGAACTAAGTTGCAATATAGGCTATAGCAATAGGATGTTGAACCTATTTCTTGGCAGTGGCCACAACGAAAAGGAATCACATTAGGCGCGAGAGCACATCTAGGTGAAGCAACACATGTAAGAGAGAACAATACCAAATTTGTTTTAAGAGGCATTGTACTATGCAGCAACTTAAAAGTTCAAGGATCCCGACTGTCAAGGCCGATTATAAAAAATCATTAACTAACTAAATTCAACAACTTTTAGCATGAAGCAAGCAATAACGGCCAAAAGTAATTGAACAAAACCAGCACCAAGATCCCAAAGGGGGATACAATTGCCCATACTAATTCCTCGAACAATCATCTTCAACTAAGGGGAAAAGGGGGATAAATAAGGTTCATCCTCGAACCATCAACTTCGGGTAAAAGGGTTCTAATTTCTAAAACATAAGTCGGAAAAAAAGCAGTACAAAAAAAGAGTGAGACTAAGACATACCTTTTCTCATACATATATTACGAGTCAATATGTAACAATTCTCTCATTTTCACTTCATATGAAGGGTCCCTCCAAAGATACATAAATAAAAATATCAGATTAACGATCAGCACACAACACAAACAATCCAATAAAAAAAGCTAGATTGTTTTAGACCAAGTCAACAACACACAATCACTAGAGGAGTAGAAAGTTTAAATCTTCATATCTACAATTTATGGGAAGTAATAACTGCTCTCTCAGAAAATAACATGTTTTTTCAGATGACAAAATGCGCAAAATGGCAATTTAGTAAGGGAATTTGACAGTAAGAGAAAAAGATTTGGTTCGTGGAGCCGAAGCTACTCCATTTTTTGGGATTAAGGATTTCGCTTTCTAACCATGATGTTAAAGTTACTCTATCCGAAAGTGCATGAATTAAATTCCTAGTGTAGCCTTCGCAGACAACTTGTGAAGTTGTTACGAGAACATTAATTAGGCAATGAATTTAAGAATGAAAACCCATCGTTGTATCACATTTAGAAACGAAAAGGAAAATGCTTCCCATCCCAAAAGTTCAAAACTTTTCCTGAAATTCAGTTCTTCTTTTACACTTGGTTATGTCAATATTATTATTCCCTACATTAACTCACTTGTTCTGCATACTTCCTTTTAAATGCATCAATGTGCCTGAAAGAACAATAATACAACAAGTCTGTGACCAAAAGGAACTGTTCAAAAGGCAAAGACACATGTAGCAAGTTGGCAACAGAATAGGAGAATAAGGTATCATTATGGAGATTCCACCAAATACTTACCAATTACCATCTATGTGTCACAAAGAAAATAATATAACAGTCCACAAGGTTCAAAATTGAGATAGAAACTAAATGCACGTCTGATACAGATTCCCAATGCGCTTCTGCCCGCAACCATGCCGTTGTCTGCCACAGATTAGAGAAAATAATACATATAGATATAAGCCCTCAGTACCCCAGTTCATAATACTTCTAGGGGGGAAGCATCAATATAACAAGAGCAAAACAAACCCAGTATTCTTCATCAAGAACAGATTCACAAGCAAGAAACCGACCAAAAAGACGCCTTAGCAATCCATCACACTCATTGTCACTAGGCTGCAACCTGTTGAAAGAAAGCTTAGGTAGCCTCTAACTGTCACTAGTTGACGCAGCAGACTGCTCTGTACAGCTGTACTCTGACCATTGTTGCAATGTACTTCCAGTGATTCCATCTTGAACATGAATTAGAAAAGCTTTCTCTGAAAGGAAACGGATGACATTTGAAAATCATATCAGACACACATATATAAAATCTCCAATAGTACTCATCACTGAAATAAACGAAGAGAACATTAAAAGCCCATAAAAATAAAATTATAAAACTTGTTCAGTAACTTCAGCAATCTATGTTCAGGGTTGAAGAGAACACAAATTACCAATCCCCACTACAAAGAGAAAAAGCAGGAACATACAGTGCTTAATGGATGAATGACGAATCTACAATTTCCAAAATTTGACCATGATGCACTAAGCAACACCTTCACAATCCAACTTACAATGATCACATGTTTGGGCTACTGTGGCATCTAGATATGAAGGTCTTGGAGCTCGAACAGTAGGTACCTAAAGAACTTCAAAAGGAAGCTCTTGTATAGAATAACCTTAATCACTTGATTAAGTTTCTGCCAATTTCAATGTCTTCACAAAATATGCAGTGTTCTTCTCACTGTTCTATAAGAAGTCCGCATTCCAAAATCTAGTACTATAACTATATTTAGGTTAAGGACTCGTTAACATTAGAGTAATGCAAAAGATCGAATAGCACGACTAGCTTTTCATCTCTATTGTTGAGAGTAGCACATATAGGTATGGTTCCACCCGAATCAATCACATAGACGAAAGCATAACTTATTATGACACTAGCCTTGTCATCTACAGAAATTTAGAGCTCCCCAAAAATTCAATGAAACATAGTTCTCCTTTTATCTAACTATTTTTTCCTAATTATCACATCTAAGAGTAGCATCAACATGAAAAATTTAGCCATTGCAATAACAAAAGCAAAATCAGGTAAAAACTTAAATGCAATTTTTTTTTGCTCCTATCCATCATTGAAACCCAAGAATTGGAGTAACTTAGATCAATAACAAAAGAAACTCAAGCCATTGCAAGACTATACCAATTTCAAACCCTAGATCGACGAAATCCTCAAAAAAAAAAACCAATTTCAGGTAAAAACTTAAAATCAAAAGAGAGGAGACTGGAGAGACAAATATACCTCAGCGGTGAGGTAGTCCAGAACGGCGTCGAGGTAAACCAGAGCTCCGGACGCTCATCAATAGTGGTCGCGCCACAAATGAAAGGAGGAGGAGAAAGAAGAGAATTGTGCAAGTTAGAGGGAGGGAAATTCGTGTGAGTTATTAGAGAGAGAGAGGGAGGGAAGCACTGTGTATAAGTATATGCGCGCAAAATGTTAACAAAAAAAAAAAGCAACGTGAAGGGCTGCGGTTTATAAGAAAACTGCAGCCCTTCTTCGTATATACAAAGGGCTGCGATTGTCGGGCTAACCGCAGCCCTTTATTACTTATAGGGCTGCGGTTTTTGCATTGACCATGGTCCTTCGTATACGAAGGGCTGCATTTTTTGGGCTAACTGCAGCCTTTGCACCGCAGCCCTTGCGTTTTTCTCCACTAGTGTAAATCAGATAAAAAGGGGTGGTATACTGAACTAAGAAATTAATCAAATCACAAATATCAATTATCGGAAAGTCTAGGGTACGGTTCACCATGTATGTAATTAAGGATATCAAGAATGATTGAAGAAACTCAATGAAATAATCTTAACTAGAGCACATGTAATTTCTCTCGAACATTACCTCACTCAAAGCTCACTAAGCCGCTCTCACATGCTCATAGATAACTAAGCCTACTATTGAGAGCCTATACAAAATCCTACCTCTCGGTCTATAACTTTGTATTGCAACAATAATCAACAAAGTTGGCCAAACTTGCAGATTAACTTAAATAACTCAATAGCAAGAATCAAACAAATCAATGAATTAAATTATCATTTAATCAATCCCTCATATGCATACATAGACCCCAAATCCCTAGAAAATAAACTACTCACATATAATTGGGAAAAACGTATTCACAATTAAATAAGAAAGCAACATGATGGAATAACAAGGAAGAATTGAAAGGGGAATAGTAAGGGATGAGAAACAACACCAATTGAACAACAAATCTTGAAATTAATACTCTATTGAAATCTTTAATGATTTTGTAAAGTAAAATAAACTAGGGTTCTTAAGAGAATAAAATTGCTTAGAAAACTAATGACTGAAATAATAATAAGAAAACGTAGTGTTTTTCCTCTAAAAGATAATTATTTATATAAAAATAATAAACAGCGCAACACACGCTTCAAAACAGCCCCAATCGCGTCGCCAGGGTGGATTCAGGTGCTATAAAATCGTCACGCTTGACCGAGCGGTCTTCAACGGCTTCTTCCCACATGAGATCGTCTCGCCCGACCGGGCTCGCAAGCAACTTTGCTTCCAAATCTCTTCAAACCCAAAAATTGGCTAAGTCATGTCGCCCGACTGGGCTGTCTACATGTGTAAGACAGCCGAAATTTCCATCTTCAAAATGCCATAACTCTTGCGTTATTTGTCGGAATCAGGTAAGTGACCACTCTTTGGAAAACTCTTGAAATGTAGAATCTAACCAAAGCAAAATCAATGCATTTGGATTTGTAGAACTTTAAATATCATCAAAAGAGTGGACGAAAATCAATTTTCAACTTCTTTCACTATTCGCTTTGTTTTAAAACTGCTCCAACTCAATGCTCGTGCTCTCATAAGTACATCATCTCTTGTAGTGGTATAAACGAGTAGGAAATGCACCAAAATATGCTAAAACCTGCAATGATCAACCTGAATCTACAAATACACTACAAGGAGCACATTAGTACTAAAAATGGCTTTGAAGAGCGCAATTAAGACCAATAATCAATGAGGGATGGGGGTAAAAACTCTATATAAAATAGACATATAATGCTTCTATCCAGCCTGGGGTGTTGTACAGCCTCCCAGTAATTAACAGGTTCGAGAATAACAAAGGTGTGATTAATTTAAGCTTGAATAGGAAGTGGAAGGTGATTAAATTGTAAATAATTACACCAATGTGAGGAAACACTATCTGCAAGGCAAATGTATTCATCCAAGTATGGATGTTTAATTTTGGCTCTTGTAGATTGTCTAGAGGGTTGGAAGGTGTTGTAAAATTTAGTGAGGTAAGCTAGGTGGTTGAGAAGAATCTATATCATATTGTGAGCTAGAGTTAGGTTGAGAAATTTCTATAAGGTTATGGAGATAATAGGGGAATGAGTAAAGTAGGTTGTTGTGTTTGGTTAAGCTGGGAGTAACAAAGATAATCTGAAGGTAAAATAAATGGTTCAAGTATATCAAAATCATCAATCATGTTTAAAGGAGTGTAGCAGGAAGAAATATAGGAGAATGATTGACATAAGAAGGTTGTTCATTAGCAGAGTCATGAAATGGGAGGTGATTCTAAGCAAAAAAGCTTATAAGCTTTCTGATCAGGTGGATACCCAATAAATACACACACTGTAGCTCTTGGATCAAATTTAGATCTATGAGCCTTGACGGTAGAAACTGAACATAAACAGCCAAATATCTTCAAATGTGACAAAGATGGTTTGATTCCATTCAGTTTTTCATAAGGTGAGACAAAACCAAGACTACTAAGGGGCATTTTGTTTATGATATGTGTAGGCGTGTTTTTATTTCGCCTACGCGGGATGAACGCGTATTTGTATTTGACTACCCCACTGTAAAGTTTTTTTGTATTGAAAACGTTTTGAAGTCGCCAACAAGTCTTTAAAGGAGGACTCATAAACCTAATTGGATATTGGGAAACCGTAGAGACAAATTAGGGACTTATCCAATGTAGATTTCCCCGTCTAGACACCATATATGGTCAAAGTGAACCAAAGATTGAGTTTGGGGGTGAGGGTACAATACAATCAGGAACCATATTATCCATTGTTGGCCTCTACGAAATACTGATTTATGTCAATGTTTATGCAAAAGAATAACCAAATAATGTTTTAAGCACCCTAAAAATAATTAGTCTAGGTGGTTTAGGAAACACATAAAAAGACTATTTTTAGTGATATGTTATTATGCAATCAATTTATAAGAAACCTAGTAGGTTGTCCAAATTAATCTGATTGATGTTAGAATAGTTCTTTAGGTCTTGATTAGCAAAAATAACATGTGGGTGATAAAAGCAATAAAGCAGGACAATCATATAATATTCATAGAATAATTAGGCAGACATATAATAATATATAAAAAGAAAGAAAAAAGAAAGAAAAAGGTTTAGAATATATAGTAGAACGATTCTATATTAAAGATCTACATCATGTAAGAAACAGTTAGTAACTTCAATATAAAATAAAGAATTTATTTAAGGACCCTCAGGTATATACCGTGGCTTGGGTCTGCAAGATTGACAACCTTCCGGACAAGCAATCGTGAAGCCTGAAAATCTGAAGGTATGAAAGTATATATATATTTGATGTGTTTGTGTTTAAAAGGTATGAGTTTTGTAGGGAAGTTTTGTAATTCGTAGAGAGGTTTGTACACTAGGGGAAAAAAAGGAAGGGCTGCGCTGGAAGGGCTGCGTTTTTTGAAAAACGCAGCCCTTCGTGTATGAAGGGGTGCGGTTACCTAGAAAACGCAGCCCTTCAAACTGTATGAAGGGCTGCGGTTTTAAGGCTAACCGCAGCCCTATTAATGTAGGGCTGCGGTTAGCCCAGAAACCGCAGCCCTTCATACACGAAGGGCTGCGTTTTCTGGGATAACCGCAGCCCTTCACATCCCGCCCAAGCTAGCTAAGCCTTTAGTTTTGCGCGCAACACACAGTACACACTCACTTACAAATTTCCCTCGCTCCCTTATTGGAAAAATTTTCACTCGCACACTCACCCCTCTCCCTCACACTCACTCGCACAGCCCTAACACCCATCACCGGAGCACCGACACATCGCCGGAGCGCCGTCCCATCGCCGGAGCACTGTCATTGACGCACTGACGCCGGAAACGTTGCCTGAGCAACGCACCATCGCCTGAGCTCCTTCTTCTTCTCTTCTCTCAGCGCAGCTTGATGCCACCACCACCACCACCACTGCATTATCGGTAATTCCCCTCTCACTATCTCTTCTCTTTTTCATTTCTCTAATTAATTTGTTTTATTTAATTTCTCTTCTATATTGTGTTGTAAAATGTGATTGTAGGGGGGTGGGGAGGGCGTGGGGAGGATAGGTGGGGGTGGGGGGTCTTTGGGCGGGGTATGGGGGAGGCTGGGGAGGCTGGGCATGGGGTGAGGAGGAGGGCGGGGATCTTTGGACGGGGGGTGGGGGAGGGCTGGGGGGGGGTGGATAGGGGTAGGGTTCTTTGGGCGAGGTGGTGGGGAGGGCTTGTGGATCTTTGGGCGGGGGGGTGGGGGTGGGCTGGCGGGGGGTGGGGGAGGGTTAGGGGAGGCTGGACGGGGGTGGGGGAGGGGCGCAATGGGTGGGGGAGGGCTGGCAGGGGTGGGGGAGGGCTGGGAATGCTGGGCAGGGGGTGGGGGAGGGCTTAGGTATAATGTAACTATTGTGTAGATTTTTAGGCTTCCATCTGTTGTTGGTTGAATTTCGAAAACGAAAATTAAAGGTCATTTTACGCCTACATGGCAATGAGGGAGTGCAGTGGGGGGCAATAGTGGCGGTGGTGGTGGGGATGTTGTAAATGTGGAGAGTCAGGTCACATGGCAATCGAAAGCCCATCTAGTGCTCTCCGCATTTATAACAGTTTTAACTCCGCCGCTACCGGTGATGGGCATTCCATTGCCATGTGACCCGATTCTCGGGTCATTTTAGGCCTATTTTCGCCTTTCGTGTCCAATTCGTACCAGCTGATGGGAATTTCGGAGGGTTTGTGTAGTGTATGTATATTTCTTGATATGAGATTGTATGAAAACGCAATGTAATTTAGCTATGAAATCTACAAGTTGTTTGAATCGTCATCATATGCTTAGATACCCGTTCAAGACTTACTCATTAGGAGTAAGTCTTGAATAGTCCCCGGTTTGGGACTGTTCTTGGACGTTTGATCTCACTTAATTAGGTGGTGAATGTGTGTCTTCTTTTCAATTCTGAGGAAATTCTTGGCTTATCGTTTCTCTACATTGTTCTCTGGGTACATATGTAGATAAGCAATTATCTACATTGTGTACTTGGAGAACTGTAGGGAAATGCTGCCGGATTTTCCTTAGAACTGAAAAGTTGGCATATATTCACTAGTGAGATTAGACGTCCAAGGATGGGTTAGGTTGGAGTGATAAGGACCTTCTGCTGCATGCATATACAATTGAACATGTCACTATCTTAGCTTGCTCTATACGTGTGTGATTTGAATATGTGAGTGTATGTACTTAAATAATGATTGATGCATTATAATGAATGGTTGTGTTTAATTATTAGAGGTCTTCTTGAATGAGATGGATCGTACTTGGATGTATGGTAGTCGTGAATCGATTGAGTTTGTGAAAGGGGTCTCGGAATTCTGTACAACTGCATTACAATATCAAACATCCTCTGGAGCAGTCGACTTTTATTGTCCTTGTTTCGATTGTAGAAATGTGAGCAAGGTTAGTAGTATACATGTGGTTAGGGAGCATGTCTTTCGCTGTGGGTTTAGGCCTCAATACCACGTATGGGTTTGGCATGGTGAGCAGGGGAAGTATATAGGAAGCTCTAGAGTAATGAACGATGTATGTGAAGAAAAGAAGGATTTAGAGAATTGGGATGATGAGTTCGGGGATGAGAATTGGGATGATGAGTTTGCAGATGATGATAGGGATCGGGTAGACGAGATGATACACGAGGTTGAAGATCAGTCGTGTAAACGACCTCGTATTTTTGAGTCTATGTCTGAGGCTGCTGAAAAGCCGTTGTATCCAGGTTGTACAAAGTACACCAAACTTTCCGCGGTGATAACACTGTTCAACATTAAGTCGAAAGCTGGTTGGACGGACTCTAGTTTCACATCGTTGTTGGAAGTTTTAGCCGATATGCTCCCGATGGAAATGAACCGCCAAAGTCGTACTATTATGCGAAGAAACTGATGTGTCCTTTCGGTTTAGAGTACGAGCGGATACATGCTTGTCCTAACTATTGTGTGCTTTATCGTAATGAGTATGAGCATTTACATGAATGTCCACGTTGTGGATTGTCGAGGTACAAGCGTGAAGGAGCTGGAGGTAGTGAAGGACCACCAGCTAAGGTGTTGTGGTATCTACCCATAATACCTAGATTTAAGCGCATGTTCTCAATTAAAGGAGATGCGAAGAATTTAAGGTGGCATGCGGATCGTAGGAAGAAAGATGGTGCCGCTCAAGCATCCGACTGATTCGCCTTGAGTGGAAAAGTATCAACAGGGTGCATAAGGCATTTGGTAATGAGGATAGGAATCGAGGCTTGGATTATGTACGGATGGCATGAACCCTTTTGGCAATCTCAGTGCGCAGCATAGTATATGGCCAGTAGTTTTAGTGGTTTATAACTTGCCTCCTTGGTTGTGCATGAAATGCAAGGACATGATGCTGTCACTTCTTATATCGGGGCCCAAACAACCTGGAAATGACATTGATGTATACCTCCAGCCGCTTGTTGAAGATTTACAGAAGATGTGGAACGAAGGAGTGTTAGTATTTGATGCGTATGCTAATGAGATGTTCACTCTGCGTGCCATGCTTTTTTGTACTATGAACGATTATCCAACTTATGGGAACTTATCCGGGTATAAGACTAGAGGAAAACAACCCCCGCCCGATTTGTGTAGATGACATGAAATCTACACACCTTAAGGGCTGCAAACATGTGTATATGCGCACACGAAAGCTCCTCAGACGCGACCATCCCTATCGGTTTAAGAAGAAGGCATTCGATGGGACGGTTGAAGAAGAAGTTGCTCATAGACCATTAACTGGTACTGAAGTTTATAATCAGGTGAAGGGCATTGAAACAGTCTTTGGTAAACCTGCTAGTGAGGTTGATCAACCTACAGGATTATGGAAAAAGGAGTCCATTTTTTGGAAACTCCCATATTGGAAAGATCTAAAGGTCAGACATTGTTTGGATGTCATGCACATAGAGAAGAATGTTTGTGAAGCTATTCTTGCGACACTTATGAATATTTCGGGCAAGACAAAAGATGTTAAGGCGTCACGACTTTACTTGGAAAAACAGGGGCTTCGACCAGAGTTGTGGGCTCAGAAAAGGGACGGAAGGAAGAAGAAAGTAGTGGAGGAAAGGGTTGATGATGAAACTCAGAAAAGTAAAAAGAAGGTGGAGGATTCGAAGAAGAATTATTTGCCACCAGCTTGCTACACGATGTCGCGTGCAGAGAAACAGATTTTTTGCGAGTCATTGTATGGCATTAAGGTCCCAACTGGCTACTCATCGAATATGAAGTGATTTGTTACCTTAAATGGTGAGTTGAAGTTATCGAGTGTGAAATCTCACGATTGTCATGTCATGATGCAAGTATTCTTACCGATTGCAATTCGTGGGATACTTCCAAAGCATGTGAGGCACACCATTACAGAACTTTGCTCATTTTTCCATACAATATGCAACAAAGTCCTAGATTCGTCGACCCTCGATTCCTTGCAGGCCAGAGTAGTTGAAACTCTATGCAAATTTGAGATGTTTTCCCCTCCTGCATTCTATGACATTATGGTCCATCTCATTGTCCATCTAGTTCGAGAAATTAAGCTTCGTGGTCCAGTGTTTTTGAGGTGGTGCTATCCTTTTAAGAGATATATGGGCACTTTGAAGGATAAAGTTCGGAATCCTGCACAACCAGAAGGTAGTATAATTCAAGGGATTGTGGGTGAAGAGATCAGTAATTTTGTGGCTGAGTATTTTGCTAGTGTTGATCCTGTTGGACTTCCGACATCCCGACACGAGGGCAGACTTGAGGGCAAGGGTACAATTGGTTCAAAATTGATCACTCCTTCCGTATAAAAGCGTAAACAAGCTCACTTACTTGTATTGCATCACGTAGCAGCTGTTGGTGGGTGCGGCTTTGTCGTGTGCACCTAACCAAAGATAAATTTCTCCTACTCTCATACACACTAAGCTAGTATAATGGAAGTAGGGATCGTATCCACCGGGAAACAGGGACAAGTTTAATATTTAGCGTGAATCAGTACCTGGATTAAGCTAAGGGCCGAGAAACCTAATAACAAGGGGGGTTTCAAAAGAGTTATGAATAAACTACAACTAACTAGAATCTAAATAAAATGAGAAATCAATATGGGAAGATCTTGAATCCGATAAACATCCACTTCAATTCATTATCGATCCTTGAACCTCCATTCTAATTATTTCCATAATTATCTATTGTTGAGAATTAATCTCGTATTCTCCTTATGCTTAGTTGAATAGCACGATCAGCGTGACTATAAAACCCTAACTAAAGGATAACCTAGTCCGATCAGCGTCTAAGTTCAATCCATTAGCAGCAATAAACACAGAGAACCAATAGACCTGCTAATGTCATACACGCGATAAACATTCAACAGTTGATTCAATTTCCCCAAGAAATAACTAAGATGATCTGCATCTAAGTTACTTCCTAGTTTGCTACAAATTGATAAAAGAATAAAACAATCTGATTTTATTCTTAAATCTAGCAATAGATTCATCACACAATCAAACTAGTAACGTTCCTAGCATAATTATGCAAAAATCATGAAAGTAAATCATGGAAATTAAACCATAATCAGAGAAAATAGATAGAGAGGAAAGATCTCACAATAATGGTTGAAGCTTCATGTTTATCTTCTTCAAGAACAGTTCAAGCTACAATCCGATAGCATAAACCAAATCCAACATTGAAATCTCTAAAAACTAAACTAGAAAATGAAAACTAAAACTAGGAAATGAAAAACAAAGAAGAATAAAGAAGGAAAGATGAAGAGAGAAGAGTATCCTCTCTCTCCTCAAGTTTGCTGCACCAATTCCTACATTTCGGCTCTCCTCTTCGTCCTCTCTGTCGTCCCCTCGAAAATAGGTTTTTTTGGGAGGCTTTTAAACCCCGCACAAAACGTGGCCGCTGAACCGATTAAAGCATCGCGAGTCGCGACACTGATCGTGAGCCGCGACGAGCTCACTGTCATCCGCACAACATTGGTTGGGACAAGGGCGTCGCGAGTCGCGAAGCAGCTCGTGAGGTGCGACAAGCAGGGGTCGCGAGTCGCGAGGAGCTTCGCGGGTCGCGAGCCTGCTGTGCTGGTGCTGGGCAGGTGCTGCTGCTGAGCTTGCGATGCTGGGCAGGCTTGCGATGCTGCTGGCGGAGCTTGGTTGTGGCGGAGCTTGGTTGGTGAAACGATGTTGTGGAGTTGTTCCAACCATTCATGCTTCTAAGAGCTCGGAACTTACAACTTTAACAATAATTGATATACAAAATTCCAAACTTCCGCTAAGGTCGATTTATATGCAAACATTAACAATTATGAATAAATCCCTTAGCAAAGTGCACCTAAAATACCACAAAAACATCATATAACTTGGGCGTATCAAATACCCCCACACTTGAACTTTACTCGACCTCGAGTAAACTCAAAAGTGAGAATCACCAAATAAATCATCACCCAAGCTATCGACACCAACCTACATTCTCCATCAACTATATCATCATCATCACATCTTAACAACATCCGCTTAAAACTTAAACGTAAGGGACAATGACTCCCCCACACTTAGCTTCAAGCTCACCTGAAAAATACAAAGACGCGACAACAATAATAACCAGCAACACCCACAAGAATCAAAATGTCAGCTCACGACACACTAAACTATCAGCTCTCCCAAACCTCAAAAGATGACCTACTACTACTACAACTAACTTAGAATAGCAAGCCATGGAACAAAGACAAAAAGAAATAAATTCCATGCTTACTCCCAAAAACAAAGAATCAACCAAAAGAATGTGAAAGCCAAAACAAATCTTCACAAAATCAAGGATGAATTCACCAACCTTACCCGAAAACGCCTTCCGCCTTATGACACCAACTCCGGCAAATGAGTTTTCAAAATACATAATTCTCTCTTTAATCTCTCATTTTGCCTAGGAGCCCTTTCGGGTTTTCATCCTAGCTTCTCACAATTTTTATTCTCAGCTCACAAAACTCACCCGCTCTCACAAAACTCACCCGCTCAACTAGCCCTTTTTTGCATAGGCCGCCCTTTCGGGTTTTCGACCTATCCGAGCCCCCATCTTTGCCTGAGTCGCCCACCCTTGTGGGTTTTCAACTTAGCGGGTTTCATTTCATCACTTTTTTTTTCATTTTTTTTTTTCATTTTTTTTTTCAAATTGAAAGTAATAAATACAACATAGATACATGAGAATGAAAATACCCTCCCCCCTACTTAAACTACACATAGTCCTCAATGTGACGACAATTAGAAGAAAAAGTAAACTGAAAATGGGGGGGAAATAGAAAATCGGGTAAATCGAAGATCGACTGCTCAAAACTCATGACAAACAATCCGTCAAACTCAAATTTCTTAACAACACCAACTCAAATCTCATAAATCAACTCACAACCCTCTCCCTCGAATCACTCAAACAAATGACAAATTCAAATTTTGTTGAAATTTTTGAGATTTGCAACTAGCTTAAGAGATCGAAAAGATACAACAATCTCTCCGTTCCAATTCCGCCAACTCCTAGCGGTTGAACTCTTCCCAACGGGTTTTCTTTTGTGGACTTTGGCTCAAAGTGGATTAAGATTTGTTGTGGTTCTTTTGAGTGGGTGGTTAGTGGGTGAAAGAAAATTTATTGTGGTGGTGGAAATTTGATGAAAAATAAAGGAAAAGAAAGAAAATAAGATGGGACTCGGATTGCCTCCGGAGAAGCGCTGTTGTTTAAAGTCGTTAGCTCGACTTAGTACCTTAAGCTCAATCATTGGACTTGTGCTCCATGTGTGACAATGGTGGTTCCATGTCAATCTCCACTTCAAGTATCTGCAAAACTGATTGAGAAGAACTCTTGCAATGCATCGTTAGTGCTATGAGTGTCAACCATAAACAAAGAGCACAAGCAATACCATCCAAAAATCACGCTAAATACAAACAAGTAACACCGTCTCCCCGGCAACGACGCCAATATTTTGGTGGGTGCGGCTTTGTCGTGTGCACCTAACCAAAGATAAATTTCTCCTACTCTCATACACACTAAGCTAGTATAATGGAAGTAGGGATCGTATCCACAGGGAAACAGGGACAAGTTTAATATTTAGCGTGAATCAGTACCTAGATTAAGCTAAGGGCCGAGAAACCTAATAACAAGGGGGGTTTCAAAAGAGTTATGAATAAACTACAACTAACTAGCATCTAAATAAAATGAGAAATCAATATGGGAAGATCTTGAATCCGATAAACATCCACTTCAATTCATTATCGATCCTTGAACCTCCATTCTAATTATTTCCATAATTATCTATTGTTGAGAATTAATCTCGTATTCTCCTTATTCTTAGTTGAATAGCACGATCAGCGTGACTATAAAACCCTAACTAAAGGATAACTTAGTCCAATCAGCGTCTAAGTTCAATCCATTAGCAGTAATAAACACAGAGAACCAATAGACCTGCTAATGTCATACACGCGATAAACATTCAACAGTTGATTCAATTTCCCCAAGAAATAACTAAGATGATCTGCATCTAAGTTACTTCCTAGTTTGCTACAAATTGATAAAAGAATAAAACAATCTGATTTTATTCTTAAATCTAGCAATAGATTCATCACACAATCAAACTAGTAACGTTCCTAGCATAATTATGCAAAAATCATGAAAGTAAATCATAGAAATTAAACCATAATCAGAGAAAATAGATAGAGAGGAAAGATCTCACAATAATGGTTGAAGCTTCATGTTTATCTTCTTCAAGAACAGTTCAAGCTATAATCCGATAGCATAAACCAAATCCAACATTGAAATCTCTAAAAACTAAACTAGAAAATGAAAACTAAAACTAGGAAATGAAAAACAAAGAAGAATGAAGAAGGAAAGATGAAAAGAGGAGTATGAAGAAGGAAAGATGAAGAGAGAGGAGTATCCTCTCTCTCCTCAAGTTTGCTGCTCCAATTCCTACATTTCGGCTCTCCTCTTCGTCCTCTCTGTCGTCCCCTCGAAAATAGGTTTTTTTGGGAGGCTTTTAAACCCCGCACAAAACGTGGCCGCTGAACCGACTAAAGCGTCGCGAGTCGCGACACTGATCGCGAGCCGCGACGAGCTCACTGTCATCCGCACAACATTGGTTGGGACAAGGGCGTCGCGAGTCGCGAAGCAGCTCGCGAGGTGCGACAAGCAGGGGTCGCGAGTCGCGAGGAGCTCCGCGGGTCGCGAGCTCGCCTGTGGCTTGAGTCTTGGGCGGTGTCTTCGTCTTGAGCTTGCGATCTTTGGGCGGAGCTTGCGATCTGTCAGGCGGAGCTTGGTTGTGGCGGAGCTTGGTTGGTGAAACGATGTTGTGGAGTTGTTCCAACCATTCATGCTTCTAAGAGCTCGGAACTTACAACTTTAACAATAATTGATATACAAAATTCCAAACTTCCGCTAAGGTCGATTTAGGCCCTGTTCTTTTGGACTTATTTTCAGCAAAAATAAGTAAAAATAAGTTCAGTTCAGCAAAAATAAGTTCAGTTCAGCAAAAATAAGTAAAAATAAGTTCAGTTCAGCAAAAATAAGTTCAGTTCAGCAAAAATAAGTAAAAATAAGTTCAGTTCAGCAAAAATAAGTAAAAATAAGTTCAGTTCAGCAAAAATAAGTTCAGTTCAGCAAAAATAAGTACAGTCTTATCTAATGTTGTAATTATTATTTTTATTTTCAATATTACTATTAATATTGTTATTATTATTAATATTATAATTATAATAATGATAAATTTCTATTTTTTTTTTTACTTTCTTTATTTTTTTTATTTTTTTTATTTTTTTATTTTATTTATTTATTTTGTTTTTTTATTTTTTTTATTTTTTTTATTTTTTTATTTTATTTTTTTATTTTATTTTATTTTTTTAATTCTTTTATTCTTTTATTTTTTTTATTTTTTTATTTTTTATTTATTATTTATTATTTATTATTATTATTATTATTTATTATTTATTATTTATTATTTATTATTATTTATTATTTATTATTTATTATTTATTATTATTACTATTATTTATTATTATTATTATTTATTATTATTATTATTATTTATTATTTATTATTATTATTTATTATTTATTATTTATTATTTATTATTTATTATTTATTATTTATTATTTATTATTTATTATTTATTATTTATTATTTATTATTTATTATTTATTATTTATTATTTATTATTATTATTATTATTATTTATTATTATTATTTATTATTTATTATTTAATATTTATTATTTATTATTTATTATATTTATTATTTATTATTTATTATTATTTATTATTTATTATTTATTATTATTTATTATTTATTATTTATTATTATAAAATAATAATAATAAGTATTGATAATATTATGTTAATATTTATTGACTATTATAATAATGAGTATTGATAATATTATGTTAATACGAGTTTAGTTCAAAAAAAATAAGTTCGGTTCACCCAAAATAAGTTCGGTTCAAAGAAAAATAAGTAAAAATAAGTTCGGTTCAAGAAAAATAAGTTCGGTTCAAAGAAAAATAAGTAAAAATAAGTTCAGTTCAGCAAAAATAAGTTCAGTTCAGCAAAAATAAAATAAGTTAAGTTCAGTTCAGCCAAAATAAGTTCAAAAGAACAGGGCCTTATATGCAAACATTAACAATTATGAATAAATCCCTTAGCAAAGTGCACCTAAAATACCACAAAAACATCATATAACTTGGGCGTATCAGCTGTCCATCCTTATTTAAATGAACATATGGAGGAATTACGTGTTAACAATCCTGGAAAAGGAGTTAGGGCATTGACGCAAATGCATAACAAGATTTTCATTGATTGGTTTCATAAACGAGTAGTGAATGATTTGGATGAAAGTGTTCCTGAAACAGTCAAGTGTTTATCATTTGGTCCTCGTGAAGCTGTACGCTCTTATGAGGGTTATGATATTAATGGGTATACGTTTTGGATTGAACGTCAAGATCTGAAGTCAACATCGCAACAAAATAGTGGTGTTTCACTTGTGGCGTCATCTACACAATACGCAAGCTCGAAGGATAAGTCGCCTGTACATGCTGAAAGCAATTATTATGGGCGAATACAAGAAATATGGGAGCTGGACTGCTGTGCTTTTAATATTTGCCTCTTGTGTTGCAAGTGGGTTGGCGATAATCGACATTGCGTAAGAAAAGATGATCCTTGCGGATTCACTCTTGTTGACCTTAGTCGTCTACGTGAAACTGAGGAGCCATTTGTAATTGCATCACAAGTTAAACAAGTATTTTTTGTAACTGATCCTGCTGATAATAAGTGGTCAATTGTTGTACCTGGTAAAAGGAGTATCCTCGGTATTGGTGATGTTGATAATGAGGAAGAATATGATGCATTTGAGGACCTCCCCCCTTTTACCTATCCTGAAAATAGTATGGAAGATGATGTGAATATGTCGGAGAACTATATTGATAGGCTGTCGTACACCTGCCAAAAATAATTCCTGCAAAACCTTCTAACAATATAGTAGGGTAAGTAGGGTCGAATCCACAGAGAGATGGTCGTTTTAATCTAGCTTCTAAGGTATAGAGAAACTAAACAAGATCAGGAATATTGAATTAAAGTTCTAAACTAATCAAACTACGAAAATCAAACTAAAAAGGATCTAGGGCAATGGTTTACCATGTTTATAACTATAACCTATCAAAATATCATCAATGGTTCAATTAATCAGATATCTAGAGCACATGTTAATCCTACGGTCGGGCCTTAACACTCTCAAATCAACATATGCTAGTACGGTCGCTCAACATAATCAGATTTGCTAATTGTAGGTAAGCCTCTAAAGAGTACTATCTCTCGATCTACGACTCGATATTAGCAATATTTAATCAGACAATTGATCAGATTGCAAGATTAACAATAAAAACACTAATCAATTAGAAATAACAATGACTAATGAAACCATCAATAAACATCCATCAAGAATTATAACATATAAACATGGATTCCCAAACCCTAGAAATAAAAAACTACTCTATCATGAAATAAATAATAAAATCTAAATCTACAAAGAAAAACATGATCAAAGAAATCAATGAAAGAAAAGAGATGAAAATTATAAACTCATGAATTAATGAAGAAAAGAGAAACTAGGGTTTGCCATGAAAAACAAGAGAGAAAAGGAAGAAGGAAACTGAAGCTAAACCTAATAATACAAAATATAACGTCAGAATAAGAGGTCGGGCGACGGTGATTGAGGAACTACGACAGAACAGTAAATCCGCCCGGTCGGGCGCGCAAGCGATTTTGGCTCCTTTCTCGCCCGGTTGACCGGGCTAACATTCCTTGCATCATGTGAAAATTTCATTTCGCCCGGTCGGGCGGAAAAAACAGCGATTTTGCGTCAACTTGCGAAGGCTGTATCTCTCGAACCAGAAGTCCATTTGGGGCGTGTGACCTATCGTTGGAAAGCCCTTCAAGTCTAGTTTCCAACCCAACTGACTCCTTTTTCACATTTCTTCTAATGATTTTCCGCTTCGTTTTCGCTCAAACTCGTACTAAGACGTATCCATACTATCCTTATGCATCGTAGCTTATTTCCAAGTGCTCCTAATCCTCAAGCTCAGCTACATATACTCCAAATACGTTCTCATTACCTGAAATTCATCAAAAACAAGAAAACATACCGAATAGGAGTAGAATAACATAACTTAAGAATATGATGCAATAATGAACCTAAATATGAATCTAAATGCTCTAAAAATGCAACCTAAATGCACCTTAAAACTATATATAAATATGATTTATGAAACTCCCCCAAGCTAAACCATTGCTTGTCCCCAAGCAATAAGACATAGACATGGGAAAATTAAGACAACCTACAATATAGGACTAAAGCAGGGCTAAACACTCAACTGAAAACACAAGAGATATAATCACTACACAAACCAAGCATCGAAACAATCTCGAACAAAGCCGCATAGCATGTCATGTATCACAATCAACTCTCCAATCATACCACATACCATCTCTCCCAAGCTGGATTTAACCAAACCTGAAAGACCTTACTATAGTCATGTGCGCTCAAATCTCTCATATGTTTAAAGGATAAATGATTACACTCAACCTAAAATAAGTCAACTCAGATGAAACATATACTCTTTAACTTTGACTTTTTGACTCACTTAACACTCAACAATACAATACACAATGATCAAGAGGACTTTTAAGGGTTGCAATGGGGCTGAGGTTAAAGGTATGGAATAATTTGGGAATTGTGGTGGAAAACCCAAGAAGGGGGAGCATCATATAACTGAAAGCATAACCAAGAAAGATCATAACAACTCCACGCAACAACCAACAATCTCCAAATATAATCAACAACCTTATTCACTCAAGAAATTCAATCATAACCCTTTTTATTTCACTTTATTCACAACTTTTTTTTTTCACTTCTTTTTCATTTCATTTTTCACTTTTTTTTTTCGAACTTTCAATTCAATTTCAAAGCTCACTAAACATACTTTTCCATCCTCCTAAACCACAAATAGAGCATTTCAATTCAATACAAACCAAACCAAAACTAATACTCGCTCCCCCAAGCTAGGCTTAGGACAAATATCAAATGAGGTCAATGGCTTGTAATGTAGGTAGCAATCAAACATAGTCAGAAAGGCTCAGCGGGGCTAGAGGAAGGATAATATGAAAACAAGAGTAACTCTGGAGCTAAGATCATGAAATAAAATGCCTCAATCATATCAAAATGTATGCACTATCAAATATCAAAGAGTACCAAGTCAAAATCAAGATCAATGCGACAACTAAGGAACTAATCACACATGAAAGAACATAACTGACACAGATACGTCAGTTTATAGGCACAGAAGCTCACTTAGTTTAAGGTGTCTGCACAATAAAGTTAAATCGAACCAGAGAGAGATCAATCAATCTTACCATAAACAATCAATTGCGAAACAATCGTGCTATAAAGTATCATGCTCATGATGAATGACGCTTAGGAAATGTAGTAAAATATCATCAAAGTTCTCAAAGAGTGCCAGCAATAGTCCTATAGATGCAACTAAATTGAGATGAAGTCTAATATGAAATGAAATATGCTAATGCAACTAAGAAAGCAGTACAATGTTTTTGGTTACACGTAAACTCCCACTCCTAATGAGCAGTACAAACCGTGCAACAACCTATGAAAGCAATGAAAAAACTACTCTAAATGCAACTAACATGCGCTAAGTAATGATGACAAACATCCTCCCCCAAGCTGAATCACACATTGTCCTCAATGTGAGCAAAGAGGAATTAAATGAGGGAGAGGTACAACTTACAAAAGGGGCGGGTAATCAAAGGGAGTGTCAAAAAGCATCGACACCTCCACCACAATCGATAGTTGTAATGAGGCAGTGAACTTAGCCAAAAAAATTGGCTATGCTTGCACCTAGCAAAAGATTTCATCACACATTAGCAAAGTTAGTCAAACCCAAAAAAAAAAAATTTAAAAAAAATAAAATAAAAATATGAACAAAGTCGGGTTGCCTCCCGATAAGCGCTGATTTAAGGTCTAGCATGACCGTTTAAGACTAGTACATCACTCATAATAGTTCAATGCTCTAAGAAGCTTATCATATGTTCCTGCAAACATCTCAGAGCATATTATATAAGAGTGGAAAGGAAAAATGAAAAAAATTAGTACTAAAATATTACTAAGACTACCAAAAGAAAACTCAAAGGAAAAATTATATTTACAAGAAGAAGAAAAAGAAAAATCGTTAGTCATTTTACGAGACTCAAAAGAAGGAAAAGAAACCAATTGTACATTATTTACATTATCATGAGAGTCATTCAAAAGGGGAGAAAGAAGGAACGATGGAGGATATGATAAAGGGGAAGAAGGAATAAGATCAAGTTTTTGAGAGAAAGGAACATGAGACTCAAAAATAATAGGTGGTACCGATAAAGACTCATAAATCACCTCACTCTCAACTTGACTTTCCTCCAAAGAAGAAAATTCAACCATGGTTTCTTCCTCCTGCAAAACATCCATCACATTGGTCTTTCTCTCAATCTTTTCATCATCCCAATAGCTCTCATTCATTATCCAACCCTCCTCATCATCATAAATAAACGGTTTGGGGCTAGAATTTTGAGCAGATTGACATTCATATTGGGAAGAGGGGTCAAAACCATAAACTAAAGTCACATCACACGAAGAAAAATCATGTGAAGTAGACTAACAATTTGAACAATAAGGGGTTGGTGTCATGTAAGTTTGGGGTGAAAGAGCAGATGAAGACATCTCCCACTCATAAGTATCCCTAGCCAACCACACAATTACATCCCAACAATAATCAGGTGATCGGAATAGAAATTCCCTATTAGACATAGATTCTACCACCATCCTAGTTTCTTCATTTAACCCCTCATAAATCACTAGGCACATATCCCACAGTTCAATTCCATGATTAGGGCCAATATAATCACCAAGCCTATGGTAGTATTTCCAAAACGCTTCATTCTCATACTGAGGAAAAGAAAAAATTGCTCTAGAATTACTAGCATGTACATGGGGTTCATAAAACATATGAGGTAATTCAGGAGAACTCATGCAAAAATTGGGAGGATTTTGATATGATGCATCAAAACTGTAAACATGAGAATCCCAAGAATTATTACTATGTTGCCTAGCAAAAGAATTATCCCCATCATCAAAATAGCATGACTCCATGATACAGAAAAGTTATTAAAAAAAATAAAAAAAATATTCACAAAAGGGAAAAAAAAAATTATATATATATATACAGTTTAGTCTCACCAAATAATAAAAACTAAATAAAACTATACCGTCTCCCTGGCAACGGCGCCAAAATTTGATAGGCTGTCGTACACCTGCCAAAAATAATTCCTGCAAAACCTTCTAACAATGTAGTAGGGTAAGTAGGGTCGAATCCACGGAGAGATGATCGTTTTAATCTAGCTTCTAAGGTATAGAGAAACTAAACAAGATCAGGAATATTGAATTAAAGTTCTAAACTAATCAAACTACGAAAATCAAACTAAAAAGGATCTAGGGCAATGGTTTACCATGTTTATAACTATAACCTATCAAAATATCATCAATGGTTCAATTAATCAGATGTCTAGAGCACATGTTAATCCTACGGTCGGGCCTTAACACTCTCAAATCAACATATGCTAGTACGGTCGCTCAACATAATCAGATTTGCTAATTGTAGGTAAGCCTCTAAAGAGTACTATCTCTCGATCTACGACTCGATATTAGCAATATTTAATCAGACAATTGATCAGATTGCAAGATTAACAATAAAAACACTAATCAATTAGAAATAACAATGACTAATGAAACCATCAATAAACATCCATCAAGAATTATAACATATAAACATGGATTCCCAAACCCTAGAAATAAAAAACTACTCTATCATGAAATAAATAATAAAATCTAAATCTACAAAGAAAAACATGATCAAAGAAATCAATGAAAGAAAAGAGATGAAAATTATAAACTCATGAATTAATGAAGAAAAGAGAAACTAGGGTTTGCCATGAAAAACAAGAGAGAAAAGGAAGAAGGAAACTGAAGCTAAACCTAATAATACAAAATATAACGTCAGAATAAGAGGTAGAGGAGAGAAGTGAAACCTATTTATAGTTTTTACAAAACCGGCTAAAAAAGGCAAATAAACCCATCTCGAGAAACCGCCCGGTCGGGCGACGGTGATTGAGGAACTACGACAGAACAGCAAATCCGCCCGGTCGGGCGCGCAAGCGATTTTGGCTCCTTTCTCGCCCGGTTGACCGGGCTAACATTCCTTGCATCATGTGAAAATTTCATTTCTCCCGGTCGACCGGGCGGAAAAAACAGCGATTTTGCGTCAACTTGCGAAGGCTGTATCTCTCGAACCAGAAGTCCATTTGGGGCGTGTGACCTATCGTTGGAAAGTCCTTCAAGTCTAGTTTCCAACCCAACTGGAATTTATTGATTCTAAGAAGCACATCAAAAGTTATGATAATAAGAGTATACATGACTCCTTTTTCACATTTCTTCTAATGATTTTCCGCTTCGTTTTCGCTCAAACTCGTACTAAGACGTATCCATACTATCCTTATGCATCGTAGCTTATTTCCAAGTGCTCCTAATCCTCAAGCTCAGCTACATATACTCCAAATACGTTCTCATTACCTGAAATTCATCAAAAACAAGAAAACATACCGAATAGGAGTAGAATAACATAACTTAAGAATATGATGCAATAATGAACCTAAATATGAATCTAAATGCTCTAAAATGCAACCTAAATGCACCTTAAAACTATATATAAATATGATTTATCATATATGCGTGTAGATCACACGGAAGGGATACATGTACTTGAGGATCCTAAGAAACGGCGGAAGGTCAATAAATCATGAGACATAAACTCAGGTCTGTGTAATTTCTCCAATTTGTAACTATTGTGTAGATTTTGGTCGATTCGCGTCATTTAACCCCAAATTCTTTTTGAACATGATTATATGTGGTATAATGTAACTATTGTGTAGAGTTTTAGGCTTGCATTTGTTGTTGGTTGCATTTCGGGAACGAAAAGGTCATTTTAGGCCTAATTTTGCCTTTTCGCTTCCAAATCGTACTTATTGAGTCATTTAACCCCAAATTCTTTTTGAACATGATTATATGAGGTATAACATAACTATTGTGTAGAGTTTTAGGCTTGCATTTGTTGTTGGTTGCATTTAGGGAACGAAAAGCTCATTTTAGGCCTAATTTTGCCTTTTCGCTTCCAAATCGTACTTATCGAGTCATTTAACCCTAAATTCTTTTCGAACATGATTATATGAGGCATAATGTACCTATTGTGTAGAGTTTTAGGTTTGCATTTGTTGTTGGTTGCATTTCGGGAACGAAAAGGTCATTTTAGGCCTAGCATCGCCGCCACCCCCTCCCAAGCCCCCGCACATGCCCCCCCCCCCCCCGCACACCCCCTCCCCTCCCCCGCACACACCCCCCCGCACACCCCTCCCCTTGCACACGCACCCCATCCCCCGCACACCCCTCCCCCACCGCTGCCCCTTGCACACGAACCCCCCCTCCCCGCCGCCCCTCCCCTCCCCCACCGTTGCCCCCTGCACACGTAACCCCCCTCCCCACACCCCACCCCCCTTAGTGGCAATGTGAATTTTTTTTTATATTAATGCATATATTTGTACAATTTCAGGGAGATGGCGGAGGTGCATACAGATAACAAAACGAGTGCTGCTGAACACACTACCGAGGATGAGTCTTTCGATGCGAGAAAGGAACGGGGTAAATTGGCTCGACCTCGCCATGAAGAAATAAATGCACAAATGCCTAGGAAGTCATTGGCGACGAAAAAGATAAAAGGAAGAGGACCTACAAAGTCACTAGGGAAACACACAAATATGACTTTGGAGTACGATAATATGGGTCAACCTTGTGGAAAGTGGCGTCAAAAGTATGGCATGCAAGTTGGCATTTGCATGCATAAACTCTCCATTCTGCACTCATGGAAAGAGGTGCCCGAGGGGTTGAAGCGGTGTCTATGGGAAGATACTATGGTAAGCTTCACGTACAATAACGTTTAGTTTCTTAATTATTTAGTTAAATATATGTGTAATATTATTTATAGCATATAAATTACAACATTTGCGAAAACTAATTTGTGAACTGCGTTTTTTGTAGAATCAATTCAATATCGAAGATGATGAAGCCAAGAAGAATGTATTTCTATCCGCGGTTGCCCAGAGATTCAGATATTTCAAGGCTAAGTTAGTGTCTGGGTGGATCACTAAGCGGAGGAAAGTAGTAGGTACAAAGAAGAAGAACATCTACGGCGGAGAAACACAAGCCGGTCCTGAGGCTTCACCGGAAACATCATCTGGACCATCCAAATTACCATTTCAAATATGGAAAACTATCAAACCTGAAGAGTGGGAATCATTTGTTGCCAAAAAAACAACCCCACAAGCTATTGTAAGAATATTTTATTAAGATTTAATACACTTAGATCCAGTATTATTGTATAACACCGTACCCAACCTTTGTTTATAATTGTGTATTTTAGGAAAGTCGTGAGAATAGTAGCGCGAGTGCAAAAGTTAGGAAGTATTATCATCATTTGGGTGCTCATGCGTACAATGAGGCGAGAGAGAAGTGGATGTTCAGCCATTACCCCACAATAGGGTCGACAACGGCAACGGGGACTAGCTCAACGACGACAGTTGCACAGCCTCGTCAACCAGATAGAGTCCTCGATTGGTGGTGTTCGATGCATGGGGTTGATGCAAAGGGAAAAAGAGTCTTGCCTGATCCCGGAACACAACAGATAGCCAACGCCATTGTAAGTACAGATTATATGGTTATATAAGGTATATATAATATAACTTGTGCGCTCACGAGCATTTCTCTCTTATACTTATGTAGATTGGCTTGAAGGAAAAAGAGGCAACTGGTGAGTTCACTCCTAAAGGACACATTGATGCATTGCACGAAACTTTAGGAAAGGACCACAGTGGACGCGTGAGGGGCGTAGGAGGTGTCCGCCTGGGTTTGAGAAAGGTATATGGTGATCAATACACTACAGCGACAAAATCAAGTGTAAGTAGTGTGAATTCGGCAACGTCAGTAGATGTGGAGGCTATGAAAGCTGCAATTCGGGAGGAGCTAAGGGAGGAGATGACACATAACTTCAACGCCATTTTGGAGCAAATGGGTTTACCGACTTTTGCTGCATTCAAGAAGGGTAGTGATATTACACCTAGCCAGCCGACCAGTGATCCACGAACATCTATTGATCAGATGATACCTTTACCTGATCCACCTATAGTACCCGAGTTGAAGGTAACCACTTAATCTCTTTGCTTTGTTAAACAACTATTGTTCTTAAATGCATGAAATTCTTACTATATGTTGTTTCATAGACTAACTATAAATGGAGTTATTTTTAAAGGAAGAGACACCATGTGAACTATTAGCTCGAGGAGATGGTTATGATAGTTTCATTCTCGTAGCTTATGGCCATGCACAACCCCCAAGTGACCGAGTACGATTGCATAACCAGTTAGTGGATGATAATCACTATGTGGTCACCCTCAATGAAATTGTGTCTGGTTTCGAAGAATTACCTCTTTCGCTGCCGAAGCCAGAAGTTGGTCTACAGTTACTGAATGATGCCCTTGGCAGTTATGTTCAATGGCCGCGTGCATTGGTGCGGTTTTCAGATGAGGTACAATGATTAACATACATATATATATATATATGCGTGTTTTCTTTTATAGTTCCTATGATAGTCAGTAATATCTTTACTTTTAACTAATTACTAGGTTTGGGGGAAGGGAGACTCACATGACAGGAAGGGAAAGAAGGCATGTTCACCTGATAAGAAAGCAAGTTTACGTGATGAAGGTGAACGAAATGTGGTGAAGGCAAATGTTTCTATGACAAAGAATCCACTTATTATCGAGCCAGAGGTGGTGCGAGGCCTTAGTATTCCATGCTTTTGGTTACATGAGTGTGCTAGCGATTTACCCGATCATAGTACAATTGAGGTTCCTTTGGGGGACCAACAATTCCACTACTTTGAGGAGTCATCGACATTCATTTCTAAGGTCGATATTAAAGAATTCTTATGTGGGGTAGAGTTGAATGTTTCCATGATACAAACATTCATGAGGTAATACATAAGTATATAAATTAAATATACTTATACATATGCCTTAAGTAGTTTTCAATTCAACTTCCATAATAAGTAAGTTTACTTTTAATCAATATGTGATTTCTCAGGTTATTATACAATGAATTCATTGCAACATCTAGTCATGAGTCAATGTTTGGTTGGTTATGTCCAAACATAATACGAGATGACAATTGCTTACAAAACAAAGCCGAAGTGAAAGAGTATCTCGATATGAGTTTCAAAGCATCATCTCGTTTTGGATATCATCATATCATTCTTGTTCCTTATATTGAAAAGTATGCTTGTTAAACTCGCTTTACTTTTATTATTCGATAATTAAATTGACCTATTAATTGTTCTACGATTAATAATAACTATATTTTCTTGTTGTAGGGCTCATTGGACACTGCTTGCGATATGTTTGTCACGTAACGAAGTCTACCACTTTGATTCTTTGCGTCGACAACCACCACGGTCCTTACTAATCAAATCATTGTTAAATAGGTAGCCTAATCGAAACTCAATATATGCGCACTTATTAATATTACACATTATTCATCATCTTTATATATATAAACAGTTAGTACATCTAATCTTATAATAATATATTGATGTAGTGTGATGAAGCATATTAGTGCAACAGGACTTCGAGCACCAAAAGCTCCTGTTTGGATATCAGTTGAGGTAACATGATTAATTTATTTGTCCTTATATAGAAACACTTTTAGTCACATACTACACATCTAACATTGGATGCATCCTTTGGTGAACATTTAGTGTCCGCAACAAGATGATGGACTTGCATGTGGCTATTACGTGCTGAGGTACATGTTCGATATCGTCAACCATTGCACTAATGTCGATGATCTTCAAAAGGTATGTAACTTATTAGTATATGTTAGTTTAGATTAGATCGATTGGTAATAGGTATTAATTGGTTTAGAAACCAAAGTAGCACATGCATATATTTGGGAACGAAAATGTCATTTTTAGGCCTATTTTTGCCTTTTACGCTTCCAAATCGTATTTATCGAGTCATTTAACCCCAAATTCATTTTGAACATGATAATATGAGGCATAATGTAACTATTGTGTAGATTTTTAGGTTTGCAATTGTTGTAGGTTGAATTTTGGGAACGAAAAGGGCATTTTAGGCCTATTTTTGCCTTTTCGCGTCCAATTCGTACTTATCGCGTCATTTAACCCCAATTTTATTTTGAACATGATAATATGAGGTATAATGTAACTATTATGTAGATTCTTAGGCTTGCATTTGTTGTTGGTTGTATATCGGGAACATAAATGTGATTTTAGGCCTATTTTTGCCTTTTCGCGTCCAATTCCTATTTCTCGAGTCATTTAACTCCATTTTCTTTTTGAATATGATAATATAAGGTATAATACAACTAGTGTGTAGAGTTTTAGGCTTGTATTTGTTTTTGATTGAATTTCGGGAAGGTATATGTCATTTTTAGAACTACTAACTATGGTAAATGATTGAATTCTTATATTATGTGTTTATTCCTTGGTTGTTTTGCAAGGTTTATATGTATAACACACCACGTTTGAGGGCCTTCACCACAGACGAATTACATGAAGTTCGGGATAAGTTGGCGTCCCACATTTGTGATGATTGCTTATCATACATTTTGGTGGAATTCGTGATATAATTAGCTACATCTATTAGTTTGTATCAATTCTATGTACACTTTTTACATTATTAAATATACATATTTAAAGTTAATTATTACGTTCAAAAACTTGTCATATATTATTGCAATTTGATCGTTTTTTTTGTGTCGAAGGGAGGTTTTGGGTGGGGGGTGGGGTGGGGGCCGCCACGGTGGGGGTCATGGGCGGGCTATGGGGCTGGTTGGGTCTTTGGGGTGGTGGCAAGAATGGGTGGAGGGGCCGGGCAGAGGGTGGGCTAGGGTGGGGGTGCAGGGGAGTGAAAGGGGTGGGGGGCTGCGGTGGGGGGTAGGGCATGGGGGAGTGCGGGGGTGGGCTGAGGTGGGCATGACATGGAGGGAGTGCGGGGGGGGGGGGGCTGGGGTGGGCGGGGCTTGGGGGAGTGCGGGGGGTGGGGGCGGGTGGGCGGGGGTGGGGCGGGGGTGGGAGGGGAGTGCGGAGCGCGGGCGGGTGTGGGGCGGGGGTGGTGGGGGCGGGGATGGTGGGAGTGCGGGGGCGGGGCGGGGGTGGGCTAGGGGTGGGGGGCTGGGCTGGTGGGAGTGCGGGGGCAAGGCGGGTCAGCTGGGAGTGCGGGGGTGAGCGAGGGAGTGGGGTGGTGGGTGGGCGGGGCTTAGGGGAGGAGTGCGGGGGGTGGGGGCGAGGTGGGCGGGGGTGGGGTGGGGTGGGGGGAGTGCGGGGGCGGGCGGGTGTGGGGCTGGGGGGGGGGGCAAGCCTGGTGGGTGAGGTGGGAGTGTAGGGGCTGCAGGGGGGGGCTAAGGGGTGGGGGCCGGGGGGCGGTGGGCGGGGGGGGCGGGGCGTGGGCGTGCGGGGGGGCTAGGGGTGGGGGTGCTAGGGTGGGCGGGGAATGCAGGGCAGATTTAATTTATTTTTTAAAAAAAAAATATGAATTTGAAGGGCTGCGGTTTTAAGCCGAAAACGTAGCCCTTCGAGCTAAGAAGGGCTGCGTTTTTGGCCTGAACCGCATCCCTTCTTTTCTATTGAAGGGCTGCTATGGAAAGGGCTGCTGGCCAAAAACGCAGCCCTTAGGGCTGTTTTGACCGCAGCCCTTCCTTATTGTTCCACTAGTGGTAAGATATTCGTCGAGTTCGAAGTGTGTTGAAGTGAAAAAAATCCGTTTTTTTATCTGTACGAAAATCAAGCCTGTTTATAGGGAAAACGACACTGCACCTCACGCGCCAGCTGCGTCTGGCACAGGATGACGTGTCAAGCGCATGACGCGGCATGCCCAATAAAAAGTGTACACGTGGCACACATTTTGAAAAAGATAAGAAAGAAATTTCGCGTCTCACGCCAGAGAACTGTGCCTGACGCAGGACTTTGAATGAGTCAGAAATCCACGTGTTAGATGCGGATTAGTGCACCTGACACAGGTGAACAGAGCTGCGCCTGACGCACATACGCCAGGCGCACCAGCGTGGCTCCTAACGTGCCTTTGCCAGCCTTTTAGGAAACGCGTTGTAAAAGATTTCTTTTATCCTTTAATTACGGATATCTGATTTTACGAAATAATATCCGATTTTAACCTATAAAAAATATCTTTTGAAAATATTTATTTATTAAAATAAATCAATTAATTATTGTTAAATAATTAATTGTGATTTTCAAATAATTGGGCTCAAAATTCAATTAATTATCATGAATAATTAATTGGGCTTTACAATAGGACTTTAACACTTTTTGAAATGGTTTTGAATGACTTTTTAGATTGCTCGGCCCTTGGGTCGGACCAATTGAGACCACGGTATGTTTCATCATCGGATCCTTAAATGGGGAGATACGATTATGTGTCTACAATATGAATAGCACAAAATAAGCAATCCCACAAAACGTCACTGGAAGCAAGTCTGCTTTGGAAATCCCCAAGTATCAACATGAACAATTTCAAAACACTTGGAAGTAGTAGAAGTGCTAGCATGGAAAGGAAGTCTACTTTGCCTTGCTTTAGGACATATTTGGCATATTATATCACAAGATATATTGCTAGAAAATCTGAATTAACCAAGTGAGACTTATTAAAGGGCATATGTCCTAATTTACGGTTTTTTCACCATATATCCCTGACAAATTTTTTTTTTGCATCATATACCCTTTCGAGTTTCCAAATTCACCATATACCCTCGACGTTTTAAAAAATGCATCAACCTACCCTTATGAATAACGAAAGTCTAACACCGTTAGTCATTAACCCTTAATCCCCCCCTCTAACACTAATTAACTGGCCTAAATTAAACCTAACTATAATCCTAACCCCTAATCTAATACCCTAACCCTAGACACCCACCCACCACCCCTTCCCCCCACCTCACCCCTTTCCCCCACCACCCACCCACCACCCCTTCCCCCACCCACCCCTTTAACCCACCACCCCTTCCCGCATGACCGCGCAACCCCTCCCCCGAAATGAAAAAAAAATATCGAAAAAGTTGAACTTTAAAACGCCTAAAAATCGAACCAAGCGAGGGTTTCAAGGGTACACGACTGCAAGGGGAGGGGAGAGGAGAGGGTTGTGCGACGGTTTCGGAGGGGAAGGGGAGGGAAAGGGGGCTACACGATCGCGGGGGGAGGGGGAGGGGGTTGCGCAACCTGGAGAGGGACGGGGAGGGGAGGGGTGCGCGGCCGGCGGGGAAGGGGAGGGGAGGGGGGCTGCGCAACTCGGGGGGAAGGGGAGGGGTTGCGCAAGCGTGGCTGGACCCTTACCCATACCCTAACTTTTAGATGTAGACCCATACCCGCAGGGTAAAAGTTTTTAGGACCCTTACCCGTACCCGTAGGGTCTGATAGGGTCTGGGTAGGGTCTAAGGTCTAAAATGGGTCCAACACAAAATTATATCCGCTTACATTTTCACATGTATATATAATCGTTAAGCACAATTTCATATATTAATTTTGCAATTAGCACACATAATATCACGTACATTCCATACCAATACATATTTTTTGCACATCCCAAAAGTCTCATACATCAAAATATAAATAAATATATTTTTACGTGATTGCGATTTGCGGCTAGGGTTCCTAACAGAGGGAGGGTTTTAAGTTTATTGGAAGTCTGCTGGAAGGATATGTTTATATATATATATTTATTTTAATTTTTTAAAAATAAAAATATATATTTTAGTTTAGATGGGTCTATGGGTAGGGTTTGGGTAGGGTCTGGGTATTTGAGGAGTGGACCCTTACCCTACCCTTACCCGATAGGACCAAGACCCATACCCTACCTTTACCCATAAGGTCCAAAAAATTAAGACCCATACCCTAATTTTAGGGTAGGATCTGGGTGGGTCTAGGTAGGTCGTGGACCTATTGCCATCCCTAGGTGGAGGGGAGGGAAGCTTCATGGGTGGTGGGGCAGTGGGGGAAGGGTAAGGGGTGGGGGAGGGTAGTGGTTAGGTGGTTAGGGTATTAAATTAGGGGGTTGGGGTTAGGGTTAGGGTTTGGGTTAGGTTTAGGTTACTTAATTAGGGATAGGGGGATTAGGGGTTATTGACTAACGGACGTTAACGCCTTTAGTCATTAAGGGTAGTTTGATGTATTTTTTGAAAAGTGGAGGGTATATGGTGAATTTGAAAACTTGTGAGGGTATACGGTGCAAAAAAAAAGATTGGGAATTCTCACTGGTAACCCTGTACTATGGAATATTTGTAATGGTAAACCCTTTTTTTTCAGTTTCAAAAATAACCCTATACTTAGTAATATTATACAATCGTGACATTAATAATGGTTAAACCGTTAATTCAACTGTTAGTGTTATTGTTTACCTAACCTAAGTTACCCCCAACCACCACCACCCAGCCCACCGAAATCCAACCCAACCACCGTTGTCCCACCCCTCCACATGAACCCCACTCCACTACCACTGTCCCACCCCTCCACCTGAACCCCACCCCACCTCCACTGTCCCACCCCTTGAAACTAAAGACTCATCGAAATCCCAACCTAGCCTTGAAACCACCACCCATCAATTTGAACCCCACTCCAGCCACCAAAAACACCATTTAAGTACTCAAAACCACCATATCTACAAGATAGAGGAAGAGATAATTAGGGGCGCAGCGAACCAAGCAGAGGAGGAAGGAAGACTCGAGCAAGAGACAGAGGGGGATAGCACAAACATCGACAAGCCACAGTCACAATAAGAGCAGCACCACCATCGAATTAAAGAGAAGAAATATGCAACAGCACATCCGACCCCACGAACATCACCAACAACATCAATGTGAAGGGGGAGAAAACAAAGTGAGGTGAGGATCTAGGGAGGCATCAACGAAAGAGAAAGAGAGATGAGAAGAGAAGTCACGGGGAGGGAGAGAGTGCCGAGGACAGAGAGAGAAAGTCACAAAAAGGGAGAGAGTGACGGGAGTATAGTGTTTCCGGTGGAAGAGTGATGGTGGGTGGGGATTTAGTGGATTAGGTAGTGGTTTGGAGTTAACTTGGGTTAGGATAGTAAATAGGTTTGACGGTCGAAGTAATAGTTTAATCATCATTAATGTCACGGTTGTATAATATTACTAAGTATAGGGTTATTTTTGAAACTCAAAAGAAAAATGGTTTACCATTGCAAATGTGGGTTACCAGTGGGAATTTCCCAAAAAAAATTGTCAGGGGTATATGGTGAAAAAACGACCTAATCTATGATGCCAAAGTTTAACATCTTCAAACTGAACAACCAAAGTTGAATTACTTGTAGCTTGAGCTAAGTGCTTGTCATATGATGCTTCATCAATAACATATAAACCAGATGTAAGTTTACCAAGAACCATTGAATGATAGAGAGAAGGAACTTGGAGCAAGTACAAATCAAAGGTGAAGGTAACTTCATAATTCATGTTCCTTCACAACTTATGTATTTATAATAAGTTGAATTTAAATCCTGGAACATGTAAAACATTCTCGAAGGTGATGCCATTGTCAATTGTCCTATATGTTCCACTGTTACTTGTTTTCATCAGCAATAGTAATAGTATTAGGGACTTTTGGGAACTTGTCATAAACAGTAAACAAGTTCAGATTGTTAAAGATGTGGTATGTTGCTCCCCCTCAATAATCCACTTAGAGTTGGAGCAAGTACGCAAGCAAATACCTGCCATATGTGCAACACTGTTGGATTAATCTTGCTCACTCTACTTATGTGTGCTAATCAGCTTCATCAAATTGCCAAATTGCTCCACTGTGTAATATGCTCATCTTCTTTTGTAGCATTATCACCACGAGCAAAAACTGCAATGCCTTTCCCTTTGCTTTTATACTGAGGATATCCATGTATCTTCCAACAATTGTCAATAGTATGTCCTGTTCTATTACAATGATCACAGTAAGGCCTCTTAGCTTGTTAACATTTTCGACCACAATCTTCTTCCCTCAATTCTTAAATACAAACTTAGGCTTGTAATTATTGTTAGAATGTCCTGTATTCTCTTCGTTATTGTTAGTTGCATTAGCGGAAAAACAATTTAAACAGATGTAGGAGTATTACTTGTCTTTGCTTTTCATCTTGTACAAGTAACTTGTATGCTAATGAGATCTTTGGCAAGGGGTGCATCATCAAAATATTATATCTAACACTAGCATACTTCAAATCCAGCTTCAAGAGCAATTGAATCAACCTGTCTTCATCTTGTTACTCCATAAAATTCTGAGTTAGATTACATGTGCAACCATCACATGTACTGAAGGAATATGTTTTTAGACATCCCGGCAATTACTATATATAAATAGGAATAATATAATGAAGATAATAAAGTTAATTATTTTAGTAATCTTATTTTCTTGCTAGAGAATAAATATGATTAATAGGACAATATTGATTGGGCCTATAACTAAAATATATTAATCCTATGAGGTCACACATTGTAGCACAAGTTGGACAAAGCAATCCAAATCCATTTAGGATTAGGGTTGGGCCGGTCCAATGGGGAATAGGAGGAGAATTAGTTCTCCTAACTAGCCTATGACTCTTCTATTATATATAGGATATAATATTAGGGTTTAGGTGATCAATTCATTTAATCAGTTTCTTTTCACAAGAGAGAGAAAGTGAAACCCTAAACTATTCTCCCTAACCGGCGCCTATACCACCTAAAAGCAAGAGATTTCTTCTCTTCCGTTCTAGCAGGCGTTGGTGTTCAACTGGTGCTCGTGGACTGATTAGAGGAGCAACACTTGGGGCTCTCGGATCTTGAAAGCTTGCATACAACAGGGAAATCAAGCTACAAAGGTTTGATATTTAATCCCTATTGAATGATTCATGTGTTTGATTATGTTTGCGATCCTATGATAGATGTTAGGAAATTGTTTCCTGAAATTCCGCTATATGCATCTATATATTCCTACAGTGGTATCAGTTTTGCCTAATTCATAATATTCATTTGATCATGTAATTGTATGCAAAGTTATTATTTTTATTCAATTAAGGGAGGATTTATTTATGGCTGGAATTTGCATAATTGATATTTGATATTAATTGATTGGAAATTGTAAATATTTGATTTATTTGTGATTTATGCTCTAATAATTTTATAAAGGTTCGAATTTTTTATATTATGGACTAAATAAATTGTTTAATTCACTCCAAAATTTTTGGAATTTTATAAATATATTTGTTAGATTTAAAATTATTTAATGTTTAATTTGATTAATCATTGAAATAATTTGTTAACAATTAAAAGATTTGATTTTTACTTGTTAAATAAATCTAATATTCATCACCCATATATATCTACAATAATATGATGGTTGAAAATAATTTGATTATTTTTCCCACTAATTTTCGAATTTTATCATATTATTTATGAATTTTGGTTAAATTTTATGTTTAATTTGATTATTCATAGAATTTAAGGATAACAATTAAAATATTTGATTTTATTTGTTATGATAATTCAGTAGATCATCCTAAAAATTATTTTTCAGAATTTAATTGTTGATTTTCTGAATTTTTTGGATAATATTTGATTTCTTGCCCTAAATTTGAATTCTTGTTGGATTTAATGTTAATAAAGATTATACATTGAAATCTAATCTCAATAAACTTAAAATTTGTTTAAGATTTGTTGATGGGATTCAAAATTTTTTGCCCTAATTTCGGATTATTAAAACCTAATTAAATCCTTAATCTTTAAACAATTGTTGGATAAAGATTAGTTTAATTTTAATGTAAATTGTTACATAAAATTAAAAGGAACCCCACCATGGCTAGGTTGCACCACCAAGAAGAGGTGGAGGCACGGTGGTGGCGGGAGGAACCGGAAGGAGGGGAGAAGGGGTGTCGGGCTGCGCGGCGGCGAGCGCGCGCAGCCGCGTACGTTGACATCTTTGCCGCGTCTTCTTGCGTGCTACTGTCGGGTTTTTTGTTGCCGGTACTTGCAGGCGGCAGGGTATGACCGGCGGTGATTGGGTGACGCGACTCCGGCAGGCGGTCCTGCTGGGCTGCTGCTGGTGCTCGTGTGACATGTGGTGGTTGGGGACGGTTTTGTGCGTGCCGTGGTATTGGCTGTTGACTGGCAGCCTTGTGCTGCTGGTCAACCAGTCAATCTTATAAATAAATAAAAAAACTGTTTTAAGGAAAATCTGATTTTCCAAACTTGAGCATAAATCCAAAAGTTTCCTATCTTGCAAATGTGTGAATAATAATGATTATTGCCATATTTAAATAAGTAATTGAATGAAAATAATAAAGTTTCCTAAATAATTTCTAGCTTAAATTTGTTAAGTTTTATAATTATTATGGAAAGTTTTATTTGCTTATTAATTGTGTTATAAGTAAATAATTTGTGTTTATTTTATTTTGATATTATAAATGCATGTATGTTTAATGTAATATGTTTGATATTATATTTTGCATGTTATGACTAGTATGGCCCAAATTAGGATAGTAAATACGATCTGCGAATCATTATATTTGAATGTAAATTAAATACGATCTGCGAATCGTTTGTATTTTTGTAATTTTAAATTTTTGTTATTTATTTAATTCAAATTATGTAATCAAGCATGAGGATCCAATGAGTTTCAAGGATGGTGATCCATGGAGATTCAAGGGAGGATTCATGAAGACTAGTTATTTTCCTAAGTATAGGGGCCATACTAGATCATTTAGTTATTGCTTATATAATTTTCTTGCATTTATTTTGTTTAAATGCTTGCTTCTAAGTTTGTTTGTGGTTAATTAATTCATGTGTTCACTTTTGATTGACCATATTAGCAAACTTAGGTCCCCAAAAGTAATATTGAGTTCAATTGTTTTTCCAAACAACACCTATAAAGCCTTAGATCATGAGTAATAGGTTCTGCCAAAGCAGGGTATTGCTCATAGTTCCGGGGATAGTAGGGTAGGTTTTTGAAACTTACATGTTAATGTTTGGTTTAACTCAACAAAATCATCAAAAGACAAAGTTTTGGGTTTTGAAGCTAAGAGATAGGAGTAAACAAGGAGTTGTTAACCTGTCTACCAAGAATTATAATTAGTTATAATTAGTAAAGTGTTTACTTACCTCAACTACTATAAATTGAAGGCAGGGTCAAAGTCCGTTTGATTGTAGTGGGAAGGGATCTTGGTTATTTCTTTATTCAATAGGGGACTTTCATTTTGAATAAAGGGTAGTAGTAATTAAAATTTGTTTAATTATTACTTTCTTGATAAACATTGATTGAATCTTGTTTTATTATTTGTTGTAGTAATTATGTCTAGTAGCAACAATATCAACACCAACAATTCCACTTGTAATTTGCGCTCCGTCCTTTCGAAGGACAAATTGAATGCTGAACGTTTCATTGCATGTGAAAGGGATATGGGAATCGTTACACCAAAACCAAAAGTTGCTGATGAGCACTATTGTTACACCTGTAACAAGGTTGGTCATTGGAAAAGTAGTTGCCCCAAGTATCTGAATGATCAAAAGAAAGGAGTTTCTAGTTCAGATATGTATGTTATAGAAGTTAACTTAGCAACTTCTGCTTCTTGGGTATTTGATACCACTTGTGGTTCGCACATTATTTGTAATATGCAAAGCCTCAAAAGAAGTAGAACATTGGGAAAGGGAGAAGTAGATCTTCGCGTTGGCAATGGAGCACGAGTTGCTACATTGGCAGTGGGAGTATATAGTCTACTATTACCTTCAGGATTAGTTTTAGAACTTAATAATTGTTATTATGTTCCTGCTATCACAAAGAACATTATTTCGATTCCTGTTTTGGATTTCGAAGGTTATTCATTTACAATAAAGAACAATTGTCGTTCTGCGTATTTGAATGATATGTTCTATGTCTCCGCTAAGTTATCAAATGGTTTATATGTGCTAGACTTAGAAACCCACATCTATAACATAGACAGCAAGAAACATAAAGCAAATGATTCTAACCCTACATACCTATGGCATTGTCGATTAGGCCACATAAGCTCAAAGCGCATTGAGAAACTTCATAAAGATGGAATTCTCAAATCATTTGATTTCGAATCATTTGATACTTGTGAGTTTTGCTTGATGGGGAAAATGACAAAGTCTCCTTTCACAGGTTCAAGTGAAAGGGCCAATGACCTTTTATCCCTCATACATACGGATGTGTGTGGACCTATGAGTACGTTGGTTAGGGGAGGGTAGAGTTACTTCATTACTTTTACTGATGATGTGAGCAGATTTGGATATGTTTACCTCATGCGGCATAAGTCGGAATCCTTTGAGAAATTTAAGGAATTCCATAATGAAGTACAAAACCAACTTGGGAAGAAAATTAAGGCATTACGATCCGATCGTGGTGGTGAATATTTATCTCAAGAATTTGGTGATCATTTGAAGGAATGTGAAATACTTTCACAATGGACTCCACCAGGAACACCACAGTTAAATGGCGTTTCTGAAAGAAGGAATTGAACTCTACTTGATATGGTTCGATCCATGATGAGTCTTGCTGATCTTCCCATTACATTCTGGGGATTTGCGCTTGAAACAGCAGCATTCACACTTAACAAAGCACCATCCAAAGTAGTGGAAAAGACTCCATATGAAATGTGGACAGGAAACGTTCTTAAATTGTCTTTTCTAAGGATATGGGCTTGTGAAGCATATGTAAAACGTTTACTTTCCGATAAGCTTTCACCCAAATCCGATAAATGTCTTTTTGTGGGTTATCCAAAAGAGACTAAAGGATACTACTTCTACAACCAAAGCGAAAATAAAGTGTTTGTTGCTCGTAATGGTGTCTTTTTGGAAAAGGATTTTATTTCCAGAAAAACAAGTGGGAGAAATGTATATCTCGAAGAAGTTCGAGATGAGCAACAAATGGATGAGGTTAACACCTCATCAGAGGCGGCTCGGCATGAAAATGCTTAGGAGGTGGTGCATTCAATTCACGTACCTCCTACCGTCCCACTTGGAGATACTCCATGCGAAGTCACTCAACCTAGTGAGGTAGAAACTTCTTCTGTTATTCCCCAACGTAGGTCTAGTAGGACCATCATTCCGTCAAAGAGATATATTGATTTCTTTTTGACTGAAAGTTTTGAAGTAACGATTTTAGAATCAGAAGAGCCTACTAGCTACAAAGATGCTTTGGATAGTCAAGACTCCGAAAGATGGCTTGAGGCCATGAAATCTGAAATGGATTCCATGTCTGAAAATCAAGTATGGGACTTGGTTGATTTGCCTGATGGGGTAAAACCCATTGGATGCAAATGGATTTTCAAGTTGAAAACAGACAAGGATGGAAACATTAGTGTTTTCAAAGCAAGGTTGGTGGCAAAAGGTTTCAAAAAAATTCATGGTATTGACTATGATGAAACCTTCTCACCAGTAGCCATGCTGAAGTCCATTAGGATAATCCTTGCGATTGCTGCCTTTCATGACTATGAAATATGGCAGATGGATTTCAAAATCGCTTTCTTGAATAGGTTCCTGAAAGAGGATGTGTACATGACACAACCTCAAGGTTTTGAAGATCCAGAAAATCCAGGGAGGGTATGCAAGCTTAAGAAGTCCATTTATGGACTAAAGCAAGCATTAAGGAGTTGGAGCCTCAGATTTGATGAGGCAGTTAAGAAATTTGGCTTTCTCATAAATGAAGAGGAATCTTGTGTATACAAGAAGTTAAGTGGGAGTAGTATTACTTTTCTAGTCTTGTATGTGGATGACATACTTCTCATAGGAAATGATAAAACCATGCTTGAGTCAGTCAAGGAATGGCTTAAAAATTGTTTCTCTATGAAAGATCTAGGAGAGGCTGAGTACATATTGGGAATAAAGATCTATAGAGATAGGTCGAAAAGGCTGATTGGACTTAGTCAAGAGACTTATATTGATAAAGTTCTTGCAAGGTTCAAGCTGGAAAACTCCAAAAGAGGTTTCATTCCCATGCAACATGGCATTGCACTTGGCAAGACTCAGTGTCCTTTGAGTCCTGATGAGGTCAAGCGTATGAGTAATGTTCCATATGCTTCTGCAGTAGGATCCATTATGTATGCCATGATATGCACTCGACCGGATGTTGCATATGCTTTGAGTATATGCAGCAGATACCAGTCAAATCCAGGAGATGCGCACTGGATTGCAGCGAAAAACATTCTTAAGTACTTGCCAAGGACTAAGGATAATTTTTTGGTTTATGGTGGAGATAGTGAGTTGGTTGTTACTGGATACACCGATGCAAGCTTCCAGAGTGACAAAGATGATTTCCGATCTCAATCTGGTTTCATATTTTGTCTCAATGGAGGAGCTATGAGCTGGAAGAGCTCTAAGCGAGTACCATCGCGGATTCTACAACAGAGGTTGAGTATATTGCGGCGGACGATGCAAAGAAAGGAAGTTGTTTGGATCAAAAAGTTCATTGGTGAGCTTGGTGTAGTTCCTAGCATTGAGAATGGCATTGAGTTGTATTGTGACAATAATGGTGCCATTGCTCAGTTTAAGGAACCCAGATTGCATCAAAGGTCTAAACATGTGCTCAGGAAATTTCATCTCATTCGAGAAATCGTTGGTAGAGAGGATGTGAAAGTAAGCAAGGTTCATACTGAGGATTCCTCTGACTAAACCGCTTGCTCAACCTAAGCATGAGTGTCATACTAGGTCTATGGGGCTTAAGCATATGGGAGAATGGCTTTAGGTTGCTTATTTCATGTTTACAATTGTAAAGACATTTATTATGCTTTGAATGTTTATCAATAAAAAATTCTTTTCTTATTTAATTGTATGGTTTAGTATTAAATAAAATGTCCAAATAATTTGTGTTTTCAAATAGGATTATCGAAAACGTTTTAATAATGGAGCCCTATAAAGTGAACTGAAATCACAATTTATTTAAAGTCCCTAGTCTAAATCACTAAATTGGACATAAGTGATTTATTTAAAAGGCTAGTATATAATTAATTGATAGCGCAGTTCCATGGGCTATAGAGACATAGAGATGTCTAATTGATTATATAGATGTATAGTTGATACATTGAGACTTGACCTAATTAGATTCTAAAAGTAGAATCAAACTACTATATTTAGTGGATTCCTTAGACATGAGTATGTCTTAATAACCACAATATAATTAGTTTAACTTTGACACTGTTAAACGCCACGCCGTAAAAGGAGGTTATAAAGGTAGTGATCAGGTGGGCTAAGAATTGAGTGGGAGTTATGGTCATACAAGAGTGGATAAGTCCTCCTATTAAATAGGAATGGTGTCTGGGCCTCTTGATGAGCGAGAACTGGAAAATTGCATGGCCATGCGAAATAGAATTAAAGAGTTAATCCTCATTTGAGCAGTTCGAACTCAGCGATCAAGGAACATAAATTTGAGAATAACATTGTGTTATCAAATTTGACATTAAGTGACTTAAGGAATTTAACATTGCGCTCTTGTCTTCGGACAAGTGGGAGATTGAAGGGATATGTCCTTAGACATCCCGGCAATTACTATATATAAATAGGAATAATATTATGAAGATAATAAAGTTAATTATTTTAGTAATCTTATTTTCTTGCTAGAGAATAAATATGATTAATATGACAATATTGATTGGGCCTATAACTAAAATATATTAATCCTATAAGGTCACACATTGTAGCACAAGTTGGACAAAGCAATCCAAATCCATTTAGGATTAGGGTTGGGCTGGTCCAAAGGGGAATAGGAGGAGAATTATTTCTCCTAACTAGCCTATGACTCTTCTATTATATATAGGATATAATATTAGGGTTTAGGTGATCAATTCATTTAATTAGTTTCTTTTCACAAGAGAGAGAAAGTGAAACCCTAAACTATTCTCCCTAACCGACGCCTATACCACCTAAAAGCAAGAGGTTTATTCTCTTCCGTTCTAGCAGACGTTGGTGTTTAACTAGTGCTCGTGGACTGATTAGAGGGGCAACACTTGGGGCTCTCGGATCTTCAAAGCTTGCATACAACAGGGAAATCACGCTACAAAGGTTTGATATTTAATCCCTATTGAATGATTCATGTGTTTGATTATGTTTGCGATCCTATGATAGATGTTAGGAAATTGTTTCCTGAAATTCTGCTATATGCATCTATATGTTCCTACATGTACAACAAAGGTGTGATTGCACTCAATTCATCCTCGGTAGCTTTAATCTATGTGAAATAATCACTCACTGAAGTTGATCCTTGTGATATCTCAGACAATTGTTGCTGAAGATTATATAATTGTGGACTAGAAGTTTACGAAAACCTCTCTTATAAGTCCTTCCATATATTAGCAGTAGTGGTGAGATAGATCACAATTCGAGCAATGTTATGTTCTAAAGACCCCAATATGTATGACATGATAATATCATTACGTCTTGCCTATGCTTTGTGATTAGAATTATCAATGCTAGGTTTCTTTATGCTGCCATTAATAGATTAAACTTTGGCAGAAACTTTCACCAGGATCTAATTATGATCTTGCTCTAATACAATAAAGAAGTTCATAGAGCTTTAATCACAATCATTTTGATGTAAGGAAGAAGAAAGAGACAAGAGAATTGTGAGATTTTGTATTATGATTGCTTAATGATTCCAAGGCTTACAATGAGTATATAAAGTACAAAAATGATTGTCCTAATTAATCAGATTTTGCTTACATCAATTACAAGTTACAACCAATCATAATTAAGTTAGCTCTACAGAATCAACTAACTTGTTGATGTAGCAAAGGTTGTTACAAGTCTGCTAAATTAGTTAAGTTGAGCTGGTGTTATCTACTATTGTTCTTGTTAGCTGAACCTCAATAGCTTCAATAATCTCGTAATTCCTCCGTAATCAAATAAGTGCAACAAAGGGATATTTATTTCTGAGGTATAAAAAATTCCTTTGTTGTACTTAGTTGGTTAGTGCATAATTTAAAATTCATAATTAATATTGCAACTAAATAGTATACTAAATTCTTTAACAAACAAAAATGTTCAACTCACCCCATTATATTTAGATTTGTTCCACTGGTTAGGATGACTTTACTATTATTTAATCAGGTTGTAAATACTTTTACAATCATTATATTTGTGGTCACGAAGCAAATATCCAGAAATAACAACTACAAAATATAGTACTAAACTAATGAAATAACTTATAAACTAATAAAATAGTTGATAAATACTACAAGTTTGTACAGTAATATTTTCATCCTCTTTTTATTCCACGACTTCTATCATTGGTTTAAACTTCGTAAAATTTGGACTTGAAAAGTTCATACTTTATAAAAGCACTTTTTATATATGAATATCTAAATTATTTAGTTTTAGTTTTGGAGGTTATATTTTTTATTCTTTTTAAAGCTATAGCATTATTCTGTTTTAGTTTTGAGTTGTACAATGCACATTATAATAAGCAAAAATCTGACTGTTATAAGGTAAACATATCTGAACTTTGTTTTGACTTCCAAGACTTTATTTCTATAGATCATGATGTTATATTGACTTTTGCTACATTTTCTTTGCTGGTGCAATATTTAATCAGTGGGAGTTTCACAAATGTTTTGAATATGATGATGTTTTGATTAGTTTCTTTTACTCTCTTCTATTTTCATTATCCTCCTAGATATTTTTGCATCCATTGGTGCGTTGATCAGTTGATCATATGACATATAAGAATTCAAGAGTGATCCATGGTATAAGTTAGATGATGGGCTAGCGGAGGAAATAGAAGTAAAATGGAAGATGGTACAATGCCTACTTCTCTAAATGATTTCTTCTGTTCAAGATTAGTTACAGAATGAAAGAAATGAAGTGAACATGATGCATGCCACCGTAATTTTATGTACTACTAGCTCCACATAACTCCAATCTTGATGGAATGATGGGATGCACTTCAAGCTCCACATTACTCAATCTTTTCGTTGATCATGCATTATACTGATTTTTACATCCTTATGCAATTATGATTATGGAGTTCCATTTCATTGCTGTTTAATTTCAATTTATTTGAAGATCTTATAATTTAGTGATTTCATTGAATCCTTGAGTGTCAAATGTTTAGCACCAAATAATGATGGAGCAGCCATTTTTTACATGGCGTACATGGATATTTCTAACAATCAATTGTAGGAGATGTATATATATCGAAAGATATGCGGGAAATAAAGCCTTTGACTAGTAAGCAATTAAAAAAAGAGTCCGTTTTTGGAGAGACGATCTCTAACGTGAGACTGTTGATGTCATGCTGACACCGCGCGTGCATCAAATCAGCAGTAGAATTAGTTAAACGCTTGCACCTATTAGTTATGCTAGCCTTAAATTGCTTCTGGGTGAATTAGTTAAGCGCTGAAGTATACTAGTTAAACGCTGAAGTATATTAGTTAAGCGCTGAAGTATATTAGTTATATCATAAAATCATATTATAATGCATTTTCTTGGCCATAATTTCAGTATCACGCATAAATAATTCTCTCTTTCTCAAAAAACTAACGCACTAATCCTCTCTTTCTTAAATAACTATCACATTGTTGCATTAGTTATGCCAACCTCAAATAACCAATGCAAAAACAATGTTTACTAATGCATACAATAAATAAAACTAATGACCATCCATACTATCATTGTTACTCATGAAATTAATAAATAATTATTCATATGCTATAATTATAATCTTTCAGTTATTTTCTAGACTAAAACTATTAGCCATAAAACGGGAACTAAAAAACAAAAAGTCATAACTAATATAAAAAACAATAATAACTAAATACCCAAATATCATAACCAATTATTAGAAAACAATAACTAATAGCTAGAATCACAACTATCAACCATAAAACCATAATTATTAACCACAATTAATAACTAATAACCTAAAAACCATAACTATATATCCGAATTTCATAACTATTAAGCAAAAGCTAGAATCAGAAAACCATAACTGAGAGCCAAAAATATGTAACTAATTATTAAAATTCCATAACTAATTGGAAAATTATAACTATAACTTGAAAATGACAAAATAAGAGGAAGAGGAGAGAGAAAACCTCACGAATGTCGTCGGAATCAACAGTCCAAGGACCGTATGCACCTTGATAAACGCATGTCCAAGCTACGGCGTCGATTACCTCCGGAACTTCCTCCGAACCCACGTCGACATGGCGGTCTACTTTGAACAGATGGTTACCATGGACAAGAGGTTCGAGATCGTCGTCCCTCGGAGTTTTTCTCTTGTTTGCTTCCGCCTCTTTGCGGCGGCGGTTCAGGCCAAAAGATCATAGAAGAGAACACCCTCAATGATCTCAACTCGGAGCCCACTCGCCGACACTGACATCACCGGCGTAACTTCGCCTCCAAGCGACAACCCCTTGAGCCGCGCCTCCATCTCTTTCCCCCACCCGGACGTCGCACCTCCATCTCTTTCCCCCACCCTGGCGTTAAACTTAGGCGGTCTCACGTTAGTGTTAACATGAGACCGTCTTTTATAACACTTTGTGTTAAAAGAAAGGAACCATTAGTATGTTCGAGATATAAACCAAATATAAATAAAACATTATAATTCTCTAAGTCATTATGTTAAAAGGAAATCCTAAACTAAAATTTCCTTATTTATTTATCGAATAAATATCATATGAATTATTTTAAAACTACATACTTAGGCTATGTTTAGTTCAAATTATTTAAGCATTGCAGTGCTCATTTCAAAAACAATCAGATTAGAATATTTAAGATCAGAAAAATTTAATCAACACATAAATTTTAAGATCATATCAGAAAATACTGAGAACAAAAAACAACTACAATAAGTTGTGATCAAATCAAATATGTAATAGAAATATATTCCCATTTTTTTAATATTCACTTGCACAATCTCTCTTCATATATCAATTGGAGTAGTTATGAGCAATTCCACATGAAAGAAATATATCCTATATTTATGCACGTATAGTGTGCACTTATTACAACATAAAATTTCTTCTTTGTTAAATTAGAATAATATATTTGTTGTGTTTAATTTTTTGGTTGACGGCAAAGCATTCATAAAAGGAAAATTAGTTCAGCACTTAATCTTTAATATTTTGCAAAGCATACGTGCATGCATTGAATGCAACTCTTACTTTGTAAATGTAAAGGCAGCACCATACATATAAGATATTGTCATGATAAAGCTCATGTCAAAAAAAAAAATGCCATGACAAAGCTCGATACACACAAAAAAGCTTCTACATATTTAATTGCCATCATTTGACAAAAGACATTAATTACCAAAAAATCATTGTTGAAGCAAAGTACAAAAGACAAGAGTATATCAGTATCTCTTTGGCTCCAAAAGTTTCAAAAGTTTAACTAACACTATCATGTGAAAGCGCACCCCATAAGCTTACTAACGCATATACTTGTTCCTTTAGGCCTTTAGGGTGTAATGACAGAAAAGTTTCTAACGCTTGCCTGGGCAAGCTAAAGCCAAAATAACAGCTTCATGTCCAGCTCCCTGCGATCTGCAAGAAGAACGAGCATACGCACACACACATGTGAAGTATTAGTATCCCTTCATACTAACAAAGTAACGATGATTTGTACTTGGTAGTGTTTGTTCGTAAAAAAAGATCATAATGACTTCATACCTAACTTTCTCTTGAACAAACTCTTTTTCCTTCTGTTTCTTTGGTTTTTTAGCTTTCATGGTATCGATAGGATGATCTTCCAGAAGGGCACGTCCAGAGCTTTACAGCCAATATGCAAGAGTAAAATAAAAACACAATTAACTAGAAATATATACACATCAACTAAAAGCATATATATATGCATGTATACTAGAATAAGCAGAAATATCACTAGTATTTGCAATAAAGTAACATGGTAGTATTTGTACATCAAAGAAAATCACAATGACATCATACCTAACTTCCTCCTGAACAAACTCCTTTTCCTTCATTTTCTTCAGTTTTTTAGCTTTCACGATATCAACTGTATGATCTTCCAGGGCCCTAGGGGGAGTAAAAACACAATTAACTAGAAGTGTATGCAGTTATGCACTTATCAACTAAAGTATATACATATGAATATATACTAGAATAAGCTGGAATACCAACTAGTAGATTGATATATCAACTAGAGAAACAACTATATCAACTAGAAGTATATCAACAAGAAAGATGATATATCAATTAGAACAATCACCTATATCAACTAGATGTACATATGCTTGAAGATAAAAATAAGCTTAGGCGTATTGTGTATTCCTTATTCTTTGTTAAACTCATCCAAAGAAACCAATTATTACATGAATATTTACAAGACAACTGGCCCAAAGATTAAATAATGGTTTTGAGTCAAGACAGGGAGAAACCTTCGGTACTTGTACTAAATTTTTTGGGTTACAAAAAGACAAGTAACATAAATAATTATCAATAAAAATTCGTTATGATCGATAACAAACCAAGTGTACTTCCATGAGAAATGCAATACCAAAAAATACTGAAGCAATCAAGAGGTTATAATTAAGGATAATAAAAGGAAGCAATTATAATTGAAGTCACATGAAACTAGCAAGATACAATATGAACATAAGGGCAACACACCTATTATAAACAGCTTCAGCTTGTTTCAGTTTTTTTAATTTCCTTTTCAGCTTCTTAGCTTCCTCAAAATCAGCTTCAACGATTTGGAGAGAGCCAGGCTTTTCAGATCTTAGCAGCAAAAGGTAAAAGGATATATCAGAACATTAATCAACATCATTGTAAAAAAAAAAACAACACCATAAAGATTACATATAGGATAGCTAATTTAGGAAATATAAAATAAGACAAAAATAAAAATCAAATATTAGAAACTTATCACTAGAGAATTGAAGGGTATTATGATATTATCATGATCTTCACTTCTTTCAGAGATTGAACTTAGCAAAAGTCAAGAAAAAGAACACAAGGAGTGCTACAAGCTGGACCTTATTAATGACAAGATGACAAAATGAAGACTAATAGAATTTCAAAAGATCAATGTGAACTATGTTTCTTATGGAAAATGCATGGATTGTAAAGCAGATGATATAGGGCATGAAAAAAACATCTAAGAGTAATAATGCAGTGACTAAACACACCTCTTCTGATCATTTTCATCCTCATCATTCTCCTTCTGTTTCTTGTGCCTTTTGTTTTTCTTCGACCGAAGCACGTGATATTCTGGAGAGTTATGCCTTGTCGATCTGATTAGTGAGAGCATGCAAACACAACAATAAAATTTAAAATTATTAGTTGTATATCTAGAGTATATTTTCACAAAACTCTAAATTCTACAACGTTGACATGCCTTTGATAAGCATAAGTGAAAAGTATATTATTTGTTACCCAAAGGCCAAATCCTAAGAATTTAATTTTGATTTCTAACATAAGAAGTTATCTACCTTTGAAAAATTTCTTGTAAGTAAGAAGCATCAAGAAAAAGATAGTACCTCTTTACTCGATTCACATCAATCTCACATTCTTCAATTGGGACAATTGCTTGAGTAGTCGTCTCATGGCTAGCATCTTGCTCCTCTCTTGCTCCATTCTCATTCTCAATGAGGTAATCTAGCTTCCGTATCGTTGATTTTGCGCTACAAGAAAAATAAATAATAATGGTGAAGTTAATAGTCCCATAAAAGGTAACATAATGGTGAACTTAAGGCATTGGACTATTAATTTAGAAAATAGCAATAGCGGAATATGAATTAAGAAGATAAGTCAACATCACTTGAAGATAACCAAGCATATGGAACATAAAATACTTAATTTCTATTCTCTTCACATGAAAGGAACTTTTTTGAAAACTTGTATCATAATTTGTTTAAATATTTGGCGTTATGAAGTAAACTAACGGTAGAAAGCAAATAGTAGCAACCTATATCTACATATTTACATATGACGCACTCCTTGCTCAAGAGATGGTCTCCATTACATATTTACATACTTGGCTTCATTTGATATAGACTAAAAATATGCATACTGATTATTTGTTTTCACCTCAAGACATGAAAAGATAATATCTCACCCTTTCACTTTGTCGTTCATGCTTTTACTGAAAGCTTCAATTTGAGCTTGAGTCACTCCTTGCAACAGGATATTGATACTCTTATCTTTGCAGACCTTGTTCAATCTATTTGTAATGCTATCAGCTATGGCGAAAAGTGATTGTGGTCAATAAATGGATGACAAAGATAATTGAGAATTGTGTTTAAAATAATATGAAATATATTATTATCAATTTCACAGTTATGGTTCACAATTCAATATTGAGATATGAACTAGCTAACTTGTTCCCCTTGCTTCTAAGAATATATTATATAAGACAAATACTTGTTCCCTTTGCTTCTAAGAATATATTATTAAGACAAATTTCACCTTAATAGAATTGTTATGCAATGCTATCGAATAATAGTACTTTAATTACTGATTACTCAGTAATTATTTGGAAGGAGTTCAAGACAGAGTGAGTAGTTTACCAGGCAGATTAATCAAAGTAGGAACGTTCATGTTTAGCACAAGCCTAGGAGAAGATATGTGTGGTTTTGGAACATATTTTGTTGTGTTTTCAAATGTCTCGTGTTCATGTGAGCAAGAAGGTCGATCTTTACCACCAACATACACTCCTTGATTGCTACAACATCAATATTTAGATAAAAACAATCAATATCTAACAACATCAAGTTCAAGTATATATAGTATAAAAAGAAGAAAGATGATAATATACATTACATTTGGGTGGGTATGGCATGATCATCATATAGATAACCACTAAGATGGATATCTAGGGGACCTTTGACTGAAAAGACAATGTGATTTGGCCCTTCAAAAATCTGGTTCAAACTGCTCATTTCTCGATGTTTTAGCCGAAGCGAGCATAGATATACCTCCGATTTGTCTGCAATTTTGCAAGAAAGTATACTTCTACTTTTGATCAACTCATCACTAGACAACCCCAAAGTGGCCTGCAATTTCAAAGCCAAATCATTCTTATTCATTATAGAACAGCTTTTCTTTAGTGTTAATAATTAGATAAAGGAAAATGATAAGAGCAATGTAAAAAATGCTAAGATTTAGTTAAATCGAATATTCATTACACCGATTTACATGTGATCGATCTTGTCATGCATTCCCATAATTTTACCACTTTAGAAGGTATATTAAATGCTTCTATTACCCTTAAATAAAAGCATACAAATGGTATCTTAGAGAATAAAAAAACAAGATAATCTGATTTCTCTAAAAATCAATCATTTGCATCGCCACTTCTACTCCAACACAGTGGCCTAAGCATACTAATACAAGATTACAAGTTTAACAATGCTTCTAAGTCCTCAAACACGGGAAATACAAACACACTACACACCCCCCCTTTCTCCCTTTAACTTGGCAATTTTGCAATACACTTCATCACATGTAAACCAATTTTGGGTGTCATTGCATTGATTATTTAAGTTAACATACCACTATATTATCTCGTCCATAATTGTATAAATATTACCCAAACTATTCATACCGATTACAGTTTCTACTCATGTCGTTGATGCAAAAAAAAAAAAATAAGATTAATTGAGAGAATAAGCTAGAACCAAAGAATCATACTTCCTCTTTTTTTCCGCATCATTTGTCAATATATCACTATTTAAACAATTCTCTTATAATCAAATTTGTGACTTGTATAAGGGGAAAGTTTGTCAAAACCACCACAGACTTCTCAACTTTATAAAATAACCACCAATTACCTTTTTTTTTTAAAAAAAAATAATCATGGTTGCTAAATACAAACTTTATTTACTAAACATAACCCTTTCTCCCTCTACCTGATCCTCGCTCCTTTTCCCCTCTTCTTGTTCCTCTTCCTCTCTCTTTTCCCTAATCTGTATTTCATAGAATTGCTATCTAAATTTCAAATTTTACCCAACATCTTTCCGTAATTTTTACCCATTTTCGTTTTAATCAACTTTACCTAATATATACTGATTCTTCCAAAATCTGAAGCCAATTTGTGTGTTAATTTTGGTTAAGTAATCTTATGCGAATTACTTACCCAGTAATTCGGTGTAGAATTTAAACAGAATCTCAAAAGATAATTAATACCCAGCAAAATAAAAAATAAATTCTTAACTAATTGTAACAAATTTTGTTTTGTACCCATCATTGATTTTGAAAAGTGAATACGGCCAAGCAATCCGAACCAACAAAATAAAAAAAATGTATAATAGAAGAGTAGGAAAGCCATGTCGCACTTCAAGATTAATTAGCCAGTTGACAAGTATTGCATCACAGAAAAGTTAACATGTTGCGTAAATATTTCCAATTTTGGGTGTCATTCTCAATTATCTACGACGCCTAACCAAATCAAAATTCTTTTTGTCTCTTTCACCCAATTTTTTTTATCCAAGAATTATGCTTCATAAATTTCTTTTTTTTTTTTTTTGAAAAATCACAGAAATACTGACCCGATTAATCTGGAGGCGATGGCGAAAAGTGACAGTTTGGGGCTCTTCGGGCGAAACTTTGAGACCTTGATGGAAAAAAGAATACAATAAAAATGAAAATTAGTCACGTCGAAAATCATTAGAATATACAGTAAAGAAGTTTATAAGAAAGTGATAAGTTAACATGCAAAATTAAAGAATTTAAAAAAGAAAAAGCCAAAGAAATTGAAGAGGTGAAAGAGAAGAGGAATAAAAGACAAACCCCAGAAAGAAGGAGCAACAGCAACATCTTCATCATTCTCCTTGTTATTGATGTTACGATTATGATGACATTCGATCATTGTATACTACTATATAGTAATGGTACAAGATAGAGTGTTGCAATGGGATTTTTCTTCTGATAACGGAGGAGGAAGATAATGTAGTACACTAGTACTAGACTAGAACTCTAGAAGTAGCAAACTGACATGAAGTGATGCCTATTTCCGACGTTTGAGTTCAACTTGTTTATGTGTCTCTTCACTTTACTTGTTCCTTCGCATTTAGGCTATGTTTAGTTCAACTAAATTTTTTGATCTGAACTTAGGGCCTGTTCTCCCCAATTTATTTTCAATTCAGTTCAATTCAGTTCTATTCAATTCAATTCAGTTCAGTTCAATTCAATTCAATTCATTCATTCAATTCAATTCAGTTCAATTCAGTTCCTAAATGATAATCATTACTATTAATTAGTTATAATTTAATTCGGTTCGGTTCAATTCGGTTCGGTTGATTCCCGTTCAATTCGGTTCGATTCGGTTCGGTTCAATTCGATTCGGTTCGGTTCGATTCGGTAGTTTTATGCCGAAGAGAACAGGCCCTTATCTGATCTGATCTGATCTGATCTGAACTTATTTTTTCTGATCTGATCTGATCTGATCTGAACTTATTTTTTCTGATTTGATCTGATCTGATCTGATCTGAACTTATCTTTTAAAAAACATATTATTACTAATATTATTATTACTTTGTATTTCATTACTAGTATTACTATTACTATCATTTTATTACTATGCACAACTTTCAATAATAATACTTCCTCCGTTCCAAATTAAACGCAACAGTTTCCATTTTTGGCAGTTTCAAATTAAATGCAACAAACTCATACTTTCCTATTTTAGTATGAATTTTGAATGTGATATTACAGAAATACCCTTACTTAAAAATTAAAACACATATTATACAACCCAAATAATTTAATTACTAACCTAACCAATATTAATCTACCAAAACTTCACCCCCCTCTCTCTCCAACACCCACCTTGACCACCATCATCATCAGTTCATCACCTTCAGTCCTTCATCCACTACCAGCTTCCATCTTCATCACCCAACACCTATATCCACCATCATCCACCACCACCAACTTCCATCATCATACCGTCACCATCACCCACCACCACCACCACCATCTTCATACGCCACCATCCTCCTATCTCCTGCCTCCGCGTTTTCGGACACCATCACCGTCATCACAACCATCTTCTCTCTCCTCACCACTCCCAGAAATCAACCCACCTCCACAAATTCAAACCACCAGGCACGATTTCCACCAACACCCACAACTATCAATCGCGATTTTCCGCCTTCGATCTCCTCCCCCACCAACCCAAGACCACCGACATCCTCCATCCTCCGTCACCTTCGCTCTCCTCTACCGGCGCCGACAACAGTCTCTCACCTCCATCTTCTTTCGTTCTCTCTCCGCAATTCTCTATCTTCTCGATCGGTTTATGGGTTTAAGGAAGCGGCACATAGGATTGATGGTAGTTTGGGGACACTCTTTAACTCTCTTCACCATCACATCTTCATCTCCCTCTCTTCTCTGCTTTTTTTGGTTGATTTAGGGTTTGGAATTTTGGTGGTTAAGGTTGTAGTTAGGGCCTTGTGGTGGTGTTTTTAGGTTTTTTTTGATAGATTTCGGTGGTGTTAGTGGTGAAATTGGGGTTTGGTGGAGGATTTTGGTGGTGTTAGTGGTGAAATTGGTGGTGGTTTCGGTGGTGTTGGTAGTGTTTTGATTGTGGTGGCGTTTCGGTGGTGTTGCAGGTGCCTTGGTGGTGGTGGCGGCAGTGTCTTGGTGGTGGTGGTGGTGGCGAGTGTCTCGGTGGTGGTGGTGGTGGTGGCAATGCCTTGGTGGTGGCAGTGCCTCAGTGGTGGTGGTGCCTTGGTGGAGTAGGTGGTGGTTGTATTAGGTGGTGATGGTAGTTGGTGGTCCTTAATTAAACTAAACATTTATCCTCCCTTTTTCTAATCACCCCTTAAGAAATTTCAACTAGGAGTCCGTGCCATGAGAATTGTTGCGTTTAATTTGGAACGGAGGAAGTAATAATAATAATAATATAAATAATATTATAATAATAATAACAATAATAACAATAATAATAATAATAATAATAATAATAATAATAATAATAATAATAATAATAATAATAATTATAATAATTATTATTATTATTATTATAGCATAATTAGTTTTTTTTTTTTTTTGAAAAAGAGCACATTAGTATATGAACATATAATTAAAAATAAAAGACTAATGACTCTTGGGTCCAATAGTATGGCTTCTTACCTCCCACATGGGAGACCAATGTTCAAATCTTGGTGGAAACATATATTTCAATATTGTTGTGGGTGGGGGAGGGGGGTTGGGGCTTGTTGGGTCTTTAGGTGAGTGGCCACATGCGGGCGGCAGCCCGGAAGAAAATTCATCTTACCACGGAATTCCCGAAAGGGGCCCAAAAAAATTAAAAATAAAAAAACACTCATGTTCAAGGTTCGTTAATAATAAGAATTTAGGTAGTAATGAAAAGAACATATAATTATATTTAAAAAAGAACATATATTGAAAGAGCATACAAGATCTATTTAAACAACACATTTTAAAAATAAAAGATAGATGTTATTTTTATATTGATGACATGTTTGGATTTAACTAACAACATGTTCTTTGTTATATCAATAAATTGTTCTTTTTTATTATAAATAAACCTATAAATATATATAATCATATGATCTTGAACAATATGGTTAAATATTCTTCTTATATCGTTGTCTTGTTCTATATAAACTTTGTTTTTAAGGATAAGTTGAAATCTTTTGTATGGAAAATTTTGAACGTGATGACAACACCATTAGGTTATCACATGCTACCCATGTTTTATATAAACTAGTAATATATAATTTATATTATTCTACCAAAATTGTTTTAAAAAATAAACATCATATACTATTGTCATGTTCGTTACATGTACAACATCAAAAAGAATATCACATATCAAAATTATTAATTAGAATAAATATAAAAAAGAATACTTACAAATGCCAAAAGAACATTCTTCTTCTTGAACACAAATAGCTTCAAATAGTGATATCAATGACATTTATAATAATAACAACGATATTAATAATAATTACCAATATTAATAATTAATAAGTACAACAACGACAATAATAATAATATTTTTGAACAAATGTACTAGTAAATAGTAATATTAATAGTAATAGTAATTGTATAAAGTAGTAGTAATAATAATAATAATAATAATAATAATAATAATAATAATAATAACAACAACAACAACAACAACAACAACAACAACAACAACAACAACAACAACAACAACAACAATAATAATAATAATAATAATAATAATAATTACAATAACAATAATAGCATTAGTAATACTAATAATCATAATAATCATGATGATAATAATAATAATAATAAGTTTTTAAATATAAGTATAATCTGAACTTATCTGATCTGATTTGATCTGAACTTATCTGATCTGATTTGATCTGATCTGATCTGAACTGAACTTATCTGATCTGATCTGAACTTATCTGATCTGATCTGATATGAACTTATTTTTTCTGATCTGATTTGATCTGGTCTGGTCTGATCTGATCGATCTGAAATAAGCAAAAATAAGGTGAACTGAACATAGCCTTAGTCCAGACTGAGAACTCTTTCTTCATTCTATGGGTAGAGCCGTAGAGTCATAGTATGATTAGGGTTTTAAAAAAAAAAGTTTATTCACCTTATTTTTACTTGTCTAATTTAAACTTATTTTTTCTGATATGATATGATCTAAATATCTTTTTTTATATGGTCTTATTTGATCTGAACTAATTTTTTACAAAAAATATTTTAAAACTAATATTATTATTACTTTGTATTTCATTACTATATATTACTACTATCATTTTATAACTATCACATATTTTTAATAATAATAATAATAATAATAATAATAATAACGGTTTTTTCACCATATACCCCTGACAAATTTTTTTTTGCACCATATACCCTTTCGAGTTTCCAAATGCACCATATACCCCTCACTTTTGAAAAAATACATCCAGTTACCCTTAATGACTAACGGCGTTAAACTCCGTTAGTCATTAACCCCTAATCACCCTCTAATCCTAATTAACTAACCTAAATCTAACCCTAACCCTAACCTAACCCAAACCCTAATACCCTAACCCTAACCCTAATACCCTAACCCTAACCCCATCCCCTACCCCCACCCCCAACCCCACCACCGCAGGTCCCCTCCCCCACCATCCCCGAACCCCCTCTCCGCCACCCGCATCGGCTCGCAACCCCCCCCCTTCCGCCGCGCGCATCAACGCAACCTCCTCCCCCTTCCGCCGCCGAAGAAGAACACAACCCCCCTCTCCCCCGCAAAATCGCGCAACCACCCCTCCCCCCCGTAAAATCGCTGCAACCCCCCCCCCTTCCGCCGCGCGCATCAACGCAACCTCCTCCCCCGCCGCCGCCGGCAAGAACACAACCCCCTCTCCCCCTCGCAAAATCGCGCAACCACCCCTCCCCCCCCGTAAAATCGCGCAACCACCCCTCCCCCCCCGCAAAATCGCGCAACCTCCTCCCCATGTCAAGTTGTTTTCTCGTCAATCGGTGGTCACAATAGGTGGTGCGAAGGGTTTTTGGGGTGGTGCGAAGGGTTTCCGGGGTGGTGTGAAGGGTTTTGCGGGATGGTGCGAAGGGTTTCTCGGGTGGTGCGAAGGGTTTCCGAGATGGTGCAAAGGGTTTCGGGGGTGGTGCGAGGGTGGTGTGCCGGTTTCTCGAGGTTGTGCGAAGGTGGTGCACCGGTTTCGAGAGGTTGTGCGAGGATGGTGCGCCCGGTTTCGAGCATGTTGTGAGGGTGGTGCGCGGGTTTCGGGGGTGGGGGAGTGAGGGAGTGGGTGGGCTTCGACGGTGGGTTTCGGGGGTGGTGTATTTGGGGAGGCGGTGGTGGAGTAAGGGGTGGAGGAGTGGGGGGAGTGGGTGGGGGCTGCTGCCACTAGGGTAAGGGGTGGGGGAGGGGTGGAGGAGTGGGGGCCGGGGTAAGGGGTGGGGGAGGGGTGGTGCAAAGGGTTTAGTTTAGATTTAGGATAGCTAATTAGGATTAGAGGGGGGATTAGGGTTTAATGACTAACGGCGTTAGCCTTCCGTTAGTCAAAAGGGTAGTTTGATGTATTTTTTAAAAAGTGGAGGGTATATGGTGCATTTGGAAACTCGAAAGGGTATATGGTGCAAAAAAAAAATTTGTCAGGGGTATATGGTGAAAAAACCGTAATAATAATAATAATAATAATAATATATTATTATTATTATTATTATTATTATTATTATTATTATTATTATTATTATTATTATTATTATTATTATTAACAATAACATAGTTAGGTTTTTTTAAAAAGAACATATAGTATATGAACATACAATTAAAAATAAAATACGGTAGATAAAATAACATATTATTTATGGTAAAAGGAAGATATAAATTCATGAATTATTATTATTAGTTACCTAGTGGGCTATTGGCCATTGTTGATGGAATACTTGATAGCATGATTGTCATTGATAATTTTATTTTGATATATTGGGTAAATTGACTTTGTAATGTTAATTGTTAGTTAGTAGGAGTAACAGATAAAACTTGATTGACACAGTGGATAATTTACTTACTACTAATAGAATTTAATAGTAATTAATAAATTTTTTTAAGTATGTATTAGGAGTGAGTAATCTTTTTTTTAGGTAAGGCAAGATGAAAGACCCTACTAAACGGACACTTCACTCAAGTTTAACCAGTCAAGTTTGCAGGTCAGAATACTTGGGAGGGAGGTAGGGGATGGTAAGGGTGAGGTAGCCCTAATAGAATTTGATACCATGGCCTTTAAGTCATGAAGCCAAACTTTTACCAATAAGTCAAGCCTTACTTGATTAGGAGTGGATAATCTACCCAGTGAATAAATGTAGTTATGTACGTTAGTAACATGATACTTTCATTTTTTTTGATAAGGAAAGTAAGAAAGATATTTTATAAAAAATTAGTTCAGATCAAAATGAAGAATCGAATGATGCAATTGTAATTTTATTTTCAACTTCATATCTTGGGTTGTATGGCTTTATATATTTTTGGATTATTGGTTGTATGACTCCATATATTTTAGATTATTGGGTTGTAAGAATTTAACTATTTTGGATTATTATGTTGAAAGACTACGTATGGAACTATTTATGCGAGCAAATTTATGCTAGGTGTTTGTCGTACATCCATACCCCTATTTTCTAATTCCTGGGTCCGCCACTTGCGCACTAGTATAGCTTTACATGGCAATAACAAATTGAGCTATAAAACCCAATTAATGTCAGGTTCTACGGACATTATGGTACAGCTGTTGTCCTAAAATATAATGAATCTTAACAGCTTTTAGCTGGCAACGGGTAAAGGAAATGGGACAATATAAACAAAAACAAATGAAGGGGTTGAGGGGGAAGTTCTGTTGCAATGCACAATTCTTTTATAAGTTAAGGCAAGAGTTCCCCTTATGATAAAAGATACACATCGAATGTACATTATCTACCCAGCATTGCTAGATCCACCAAGCTGTAAATGTTAGCTTGGACTGAATCTAGCCCACTGCACGACACCATGGACGAGCTATCAGAAAATTCTTTATCTTCTGAAGGACCACTGAATCTCCTCTAATGTCCTCCCCTTTGTCTCGGGGACCCAAATGACCACAAAGGCCACAGTGAAAGCACAAACAACCATGTAAAGAGAGAAAGTACCTAGAAGGGGAAAACGAAGCAATTAGCCACAACATATCTGATAACATGACTGGAGTTGTTGATGTTCTCCATCTCTATAACGAGAAAGGGGAAAGAACTATTGGAAAACAAGGCAGAAGAATACCTCCACTATTCCACGACAACATTATGTTTGCAGTCATTGTCACAATCCATGCTACGAACCAGTTGGCAAGTGTAGCAGTACTTCCAGCCAGCCCCTTGATGTTAATTGGAAGAATCTGCCAGTTTCAAGCGCATTTAAGTTTCCAGAAAAAGATATAGATTTCAAAGAGCTAAACTATGTTGCTCAGAATCTTCATTTCACCTATGCCGGATAATCTAACACTCAGACATGGATGGACACTTGGACACTTCATTGTGGGCCAAACAATTGAAAAAGTTCACCAAAATAGCCGAGTTGAGCACTTGGACATGTACTCGTATCGGACATGGGTACCCAGTCCGAGCAACATAGGAGCTGAATACTGCCAAATCCAAGTTCTATATAAAAATTTGTAGTTTTCATGGATTAGGGAGAAGTTTTAAATTCTGCATCCGACACATGAAAGAAGTCAACACAGGTGCTTTCCTCAACAAAGAAATGGTACTCAAGACCATGACATAAAGCTTCTTTATTCAAATTCTTCGATATTTCTCGTTTCCTAAATGAAACTTCATCAAGTTCTCTTTCTTGTCTTGTGATTAATGCATTGATAAATATTACACAAAAATTTCCTTTTCATTTTTGATAGGGAGAAGGGAGCTGTTGACTCTAACATGCAAAGTAGGGACATAAATTCCTTTTCCCTTTTCAGAAAATTCCATAGCAGGGAAGATTTAGAAGAAATGAGAAGATTGCTGTTGAATTTGGTGTGTAGATTCATAATGAAACTTCTCTACTCTCTCACCAAGACTTCCAAATTTGCATGCAAGCCAACTGATGTGAAGAAAATGCCGAACCATCCTGACAGCTGCAGGACGCAGGGTCATGCAATGCAAGAACACGTGATCTTCTCAATTTGACAAGAGATCTTTTCGGATATAACTTACCCTTTTTGATTGTTTATGGTAGTTTGTAGATAAAATCAGATTTTAGATCCTTTTTTTAGTGTATATATATTTTAAGTTTCTCGTTTCCGTTATTTTCATTCTAATGTATGGGTATTTTAACCTCTGCTACATGGACACGAGTACGAGTGTTGGATACGGGTACGGATTATTTTAAAATCGGTATCCAACTTTGAAATCTAATGCTTATTTTAAAATTGCATGATACAAAATAAAATTGATCAATACATTTTACTGTAATTCTAGCAACAAATATGCGACGCAAATGAACAAAAAACATTCTCAAACAACTTGTGGTGGAGCTCCACGAAAGCTCAATCAAAGCCCATTCGTTAAGTAAACAAATTTGAGAATTTTAGCTCATTATATTTGTGTGAAGCTTAATCATATACTACCTCCGTTCATTTTTTTTTGGTTATATTTAACTTTTTTTTTTTCAGTCTCCAATGCACATCTTTGACCATTGATATCTCTAGTACATTAGGACATTTGATTATAAGTTACATTTTTGAACATATATAAATTAAATGAAACCACCAATATCCTACATTATAATATTGTTTTACTTATAAATAAGTCACTACATATGGTCAAATTACTTTGACCACATGAAAGTAACTATAACCATAAAAAATAACTAAGGGTTATTTTTAGAAAAATGGACCAAAATTAATCTCAACTATGACCCGTCCGCTTTTAATAATCCCAACTATGGGTTAGTTCTGAATAATCTCAACTATTCGAAATGTCTTCCAAATATACTCCAGTGACCTACATAAACCGATTTAAGAGGTGAACATATGGCGCGACGCAATTTTATAGGTCAAATGTACAAAGACATAGCCAATCTAAACCAACCACCTCCACCCATCCTAGCACCTACTCTACCTCAATCCCACGGCCCCAACACCTGCTTCACCACAATTCCACCACCATAGCCTCTTGCCGAACCATTGACTGATAGAAGAAGATACTTGAGAATCTTACCCATGAGGTTTACAATAACGGGTATGTGGTGGAAGATAAAGAATTAGAAAATGTCATAAAAAGGAACCAAATACTCAAGTTTCTCCTCTCCATTAACTCATCTCCTTAAAAAAATCTCTGATTTTTCCTAGCAAGCTCTCAAATGTCGGCGACTGCAGTGAAATCCGTCATCGCCTTCATCATTTCTCGCTTTGCGCAATAAAGAAATTTGATGCTTTCGGAGTTTGAATTCCGGGTCCAAAGATTTGCTTCCCACTTCCCCTAATAATAATTATGAAGTATAATCTTGTATTTAACACTCTAATTAGTTCTTGTTAAATTGAATTTTTCTGAGTTGATCATTGGAGTTCTAAATTTTGGAGGTTGAGTTATGGATGGTTCATGTTAATTTGGATGGTTAAATTTCATTTTCCATTTATTAAGAACACAACTCATACTTATGGTGGGTTCAAATTCATTTTCTGTTCAGTTGTAAATTGGAACTTTGATTTTAAAGTTTTGGCTTGTTCATGTATTTCTCGGTTTGGGTTGATGATGTCAATTTTCAGTTGGTATTGCTGAAGGTCGTCGTTATTGTTGTTGTGGTTGAAGGATTGAGGAAGGAAAAAAGTGAAGTTTACAAGCAGATTGAGGTTCCGAGAGATTAGGGAACCATGGAGATTGAAAAGAGGAGGTATTCAGGTTGAGCTTTGGGAAACGGAAGAAGAGAGAAAGAAATAAAAAAAAAAGTTATCTGTTTAAGCGGTCATAAGTCATTGCGGAGCATTTTTAGAAGACATTCCCAATAGTTGGAATTGTTTAGAAATAACCCATAGCTGGGATTACTAAAAGCGGATGGCCCATTCTGGTGCATTTTTCGTTATTTTTTTCTGAGCACTTTTTTTTGGTTTTAACAATGATATTGTTACCATTGAGAATTTTCCTTTATTTTTTGTGAATAAGCACTTTATATGTTCGACTAAGGGTACGTTAATGCCACTCTCGAGCCAAAAATATCAACTTCTCGATTGTTTGCAGTTTGATTATCTTTTCCAACCAGTTTCTTCTCTTCAAATTATAACTCCCACCCAGAAATGCGAAACTCAAACTTTCTGCCATTGACACCAACTTCGCCTCAACCTCTCAAACCACACCCTTGAGTCCCCATCCCCATGCCCCCTCTCTCAATCCACCAACCTCCTCTCATAAATATTCCCCCACCCCTGCTTTTCCACCTCCCGGCCCCAATCTAGAGAAGCCAAGCTTCTTTTCCATATAACCTCATCCAAGTCTTGGCATATTGGCTCAGTCTCAGCCAAGTAATTGGCATACCATAAAGCAAACAAAAAAATTCTGATGTACCTAAATGTTTGCAAGCCTCCAAGGGTGCGAGGTAGCTCAAGGAAGCGACAATCAGATTGTCATGTCATGGTGAAAAATGAATAAAATTAGATGGGATAGTAATCTATCATTTTTCATAGGAAAGGAAATATGCAACTTGTCGTTATTTTTTCATAAAAAAGATTCAAGTCAATGACTAGTTATTTCACTATATTGGTGAACTTAAAAAAAAATGGGGATGATGGAGATGAAAGAGAGAAGATGGCATAGGGTGTGTATGGTTGGCAGGAAAGTGCCTCAACAACATGCCTAATTTTTCACATATAATACAGATATCTATGCGTAGCAGATCTGAAGACAGGATCAAAACACAAAATTCCAATAATTGGAAAGCAGAACACAAAAATTATAGTTCTGTAGGAAATTGATACCTCTGACATTATAATCCACGGAATTGCTCCAATTCCTAGCGAGAAAGTAACCACCATAGCCTGGGTGAAAGATCAAGCAACAAAGCCTATAAATCAAAATGTTTCAGAACTTGGAAATTGCCACAATTGTTAGATGAGGAGCAGACATCAACATACCACAACTCCGACAACTGAAAGGATGGAGAATACACTGTACCATGTAGATTCGTCTGATACAATTTCCTGACGTCAATAGCAACATTTAGAACATTTGAAAAATATCGGAAAAATTCATGAAGAAAAAGCAGCATTAATGAGGCATAAAGTTCCTTCTGTCATCACCTTTAAAAAGAAGGACATTGCGACCACTAGAAGACTCAATGTCATCCCAGAAGAAGAGACCTAATGCAATTTGAAACCACAGGCAGAAAAGAGAAATCACATTAAAACTTACAAATCTGAATAAAATTAGTATAATTTGAAACTAACTTACAATTAGAAGAAGTCTGCGTCCTGATTTATCCACCAACCAGGTAGTCACGACAGTTGCGATAACCTATAAGGATAGAAATACCCTCAGAGATCATTTTTTGAAAAAATAGGAAATGGAGTCACAAGTTAAATAATCAATTTAATCAGGATACAATAGGCAACACCTGAACAGCACCAAGGCCAAATGTTGCAGCGTTGCTTGATGTGACCCCTATTCAGAAGCAATTAACAAGCATGAAGTGCTACAATCGAATTTTAAACTTATCTTGACAAATTTACCCCGTCAGAAAAGAGGGGCTTTATATGATTAATCATATACTTCCTCTGTTTTTTTAGATGCAACATTTGTCTTTTTAGTGAGTGGATTAAAATAATCAAATGTTGCACTAAAAAAACAGAGGTCACTACATTCTTGCCCCATTAGTCCATAAATTACATAATTTTTCCTTTCACATTCTCGAGTATGTATACTTTTCTATACTCCCTCAGCCCCTCAAATTTCTTCGCTCTTTCTTTTGAAGTCCGTTCCATAAAGCTATTCCCTCTTTTGCTTAATTCCATTGTCTAATGAATAATACTATTCTATCCCGAGTTAAGCAACTATGTGGAGTTAGATTTCTTATTGCACTCTATTTGTCTACTCTAAGAGTAATCACAAGGACCCAGTTACATTACTGTATTCACCTCGAATTTGGATCTATGATAGATGGGAAGAACATTATGGGGAGTAAATAATATTGGGGTTCCATACAAGAGCATCTATTGAAAATGCTCAATATTAACTCAACAAATAATGTTCAAGTAAATGGAGGAATCTGGCAAACAAAATTTGTATTTGGACTGGATACAGGAATATGGTACATTTAGGAGAACTCCGACATTGCAGACATATATAGACATCTAAGTGCGCAAAAATTGGTGCAAATATAGTATTACCAACGTACTTACCAGCCTCTTTAAAGATGGTACTAGAATAGAACAGGACACCATTGATTCCACTGAGTTGTTGCAAAATAAGTAAACCATTCCCTATCTGCAAGAGTTCAAATATTTAATCTCTTATGAATTTGAAGTTCATAACTGAGATGAAAAGATGGCAGAAATAGATATTACCATCAAGGGTAACCAATATCTTCTTTGTCGTAGTTCTGCAAATCTTATGGTGGTTCTTTTGCTACTTGAAGCAACAGATCTCTGCAACATTAATCATAGCAATGAGGTAAAACACAGGTCTTCTACATCAAACTCCAAACATGTAGCAGAACAAACCATTTGAGCAGGCAACATAAGTCTCCTTGAAACAAGGACAAAGCATATAGGACATCTAATAGCCAGAATTTTACCTTGATTTCATTAACTTCAAGAGATATATCAGTGTCAAAGCCCCGGAGAACTTGCAAGGAAACCTCAAATTCTTCCATCATACCCATTTTCGCCTGCGAGTAAGACCACATACAGATTTCAGTACCCGTAATCACATGTTCACTCACGAGGCAGAAGCAAGAAAATTTAAGTAACATACCAACCACCTAGGAGATTCCGGTATGAAGAACAAGCCAGGTATCAATATAGTGCATGGTAAAATTCCTGAAAAGCACAACAACTCATCAACTCAACCACTCGTAGTCTACCTAACTAAAAGGAGGGTCCTACAAGGTGTGTTTTGACACCAGATATGATGCTAGTATCCCATCCTCCTGTCTAAAGAGCACTATTTTGTACATTTAACTTATCATGATGTATGGCAAGGTATCTATGAATACAATCTTTTAGAAGAAGTCCTTATCATCATGATCATTATTCTCAAAGTTCACAATGGCACCTTCAGAGACAACACTGTTACTACAGTATCAAAACAGAGATCATACACAACTGCACAAGATAGAGCGAACCATTCTTTTTTGAGAGAGAAGCATTTGTGACGAGGCTTTGGGAAAACAAAAGAAGGATAACGATAGCATTAAGTTCTAGAGCAGAGATTATTCATTCAAACATATTCTATAACCAGCCAAAGAAAATTAAAGAAATAGAAAAAAGAAAAACACTACACTCTACAGAACGATAAGGCGAGCTAAGCAGCACGAAGAATTACCTAAAACTGCAAGTATCCTCCACGGGACAAAAAGCCCCAGCATATACGATAGCATTATACCGATTGTAACCGATAGCTATATATAAACCACCGCAAAAATATGACCAGATCAGAACCACGTGTATGGTAAATTTCTAAATAGCTAAATAGTCAACAGGAAATAGCTACACAGGCAGCAAGAAATAACCTGGTTTACTGAACCCAAAGCTCCCCTCAAATTCTGTGGTGCTATTTCAGAAATGTACACAGGAACCTATATAAGCCATAGTAGCTCATAAATCCAGAGTCCTTGTTTTTTTCATAATTCTCCATGATATTAACACGACATAAGCATAGACTTTACCGTGTAAGATATTATTCCCACGCCAAAACCTTCCAACATCCTTCCCATATACAGAAATGAAGAATCCTAATTGAGCAGAGAATTTACAGCTTAAAACAGGGCAATATTTTACATACAAAACAAAGTCTTGGGCATATTAAAATTTCAGAGTTAAGATAAAAAGGGAAATTCTCCTTGAGTTTTGGCTATGTATCTTAGATAACCAATAAAATAAATTTATTTTATAAGATCGTCCTTCTATAGCGTGACATCAATGAAAAAAAAATTATAAACATTCTGTCTACATACTCTTGTAAGGTTAACTAATTTCATCAAGGCACAAAATTGCACAAGAAAAATATCGTACAAATTAATCACAAAAAAACCAATTTGAATGGCCTATATTATTCTTATTTATATGATTTTATACTATTATTTGTGTAATTTTGTGCTCTAACAAAATTGTTTAACATAAATTAACCTTAAAAAGAGGGTAATTAGCTGATAAAAGTTAACAAATTTCATCAATAATGTCATACTATAGATTAAACAATGATATAGGTAAACTAATAAATAATTATTCTTTACCAAATTCCAATAGCCAAAACACAAGGTTACCTATAAGAATTTCCCCAAAAAGAACTCACTTTGGCAAATGATATAGCAAGCCATCCAATTATGTTGGGTATAGCAGCAATCATCAAAGACTGTGATGAACAAAGGTCAAACATGAAGATTGCACAAAAATGTGGTGAAATTATTAATGGTGAAGTAATAAAGGAATAGAGTTTGTTACCCCTTTTCTTCCAATATACTCAGATATTTGACCACTTGCAATTGCCCCAACCATGGCACCCACATTGGATAGAGAACCAAACCATGAGTACTATATATCAATTACATGCCCAGAAAACAAGAATGAAAAATAATTCCAAATCCAACAGTAAATCAATCATGTTTTATACTAATAAATCAATACCTCTGCAACAGAGAGACCAAGTTCATCAGTAATTGCCGATTGAGTTGGAGATGAATAACCAGCCTAAGAAAATCAGCAAGGACATCAACAGTAGTTGAACACCAAAAAAAAAAAAAAAAAAAAAAAAAAAAGGAGACATACAGTAAAACCAAATTGAATAGGACCAAGAGCAACAATAAGAACACAAGCAAGGACGGAGATGGAGCTTTCTCGAATAACTTGAGAAGAACCCATCAAACTTGATTGCCTGGAACCCATTCTATACCAACTTCCTGTATGCAAAAACGGTTTCCGCAGATCTCCTCCTCCTCCTCCTCCTCCTCCTCCCTAAACCTGCTTCTGAATCTGAACTCATTTCTTTTGGGTGTCAACTGTCAACAACCAAACCAAACCAAACCAAAGTAATGTTTCTTTTCACTCAGTCTTCTCTTCGCCTCAGCTAATTTTTGCAGCTGCGATGTTTCTTTGTTGCCTTCTACGTGCTTTTATTTTCTTTTCTTTTTTTTATGTTTTATTGTGTTCTTTTGGTCTACCACAATAAGGCTGACCACTTAGTACTACATAATACATAATTACATATCTTTAGTTGAGATATGCTCGACACATCTATTTCTTATCGTCACTATTTCCCAGGGATATTAAGAGTTGACCCAATGTGGGCGATAGTAAAATAATATTCTCTTGGTTCTAAAATACTACTTGAAATGTTTTGACTTTTATATTATTTAATTATTTGGGTTTGATCGTATTTTGCGAATTCAACGTAATGGAAAAAAAAATAGTGATGTGGGATTTTGTTACATTCATTTTGTCGTATAGTTTCAAAGTATTCACTTTCTATTATTTTTGCTTAGAAGAAAATTAGAAATATTAATGATTAAAGTTACGTGTTGGTAAGTGTACTTGGAGAAAAGTTTCAAGTAATATGAAATGAAGGAAGTAATTGTTTAAATGCTTAATATGTGCACCCTAATTACTCCCTCCGTTTTTTTTAATAGCTATATTTTCCTTAAATGGTTGTTTTTTTTAATTGCTACATTGTTTAAACTTTATTTGGAGTACTTTACCCACCAAAAAATAATAATATTATATTCCCTCCGTCCCATAATATAGTGCTTGTTTTTTTTTTACCCGGTCTTCAAGACGTAACTTTGACTGTTAATATCTTCAATTCCGTATTAACAAAAAATATAAAAAGTTGATATTATGAAACTACATATTGAGACGAATTTAACAAGATCCCACATGATTATGTTTTTTTATATATACAAATGAGAATATTCGATCAAAGATTTTAAAGTTTGACCCACCAAAAATGAAGTAGGCACTATATTATGGGACAGAGGGAGTATTTATTTTTCTCTTTTTCCACCTAAAATTACTCTTTTTTTACCCCCCCCATTTTGCATTAAATGGGTCAAAAAGTACCCTCCAAAAAGCTTGAAAGTCACATTGTCTAAACTCTTGTGGAAAACATAATGTAACAATTAAAAAAGACGATGGGAGTACATGTGAAAAGATGAATGTACTCTTATCGGAATCAAGCTTCACTAGCAGCATCCTTTTAAAAGGATCATAACATCTAGAATTACTAAAATATGCTAGTAGCTTATAGGCCAGTTGCGTATCTAATGAAAATAAATCATTATTAACCTCCCAAAGTCCTAACTATGTAGAAGGTTAAGTCAAGATCGATCCTACATAAACAATTGGTTTTAATTATTAGCTATTTTCGGTCCAGATATAAGCAAGCATATAACAAGACAATGATAAATTATTCTAAAACTATAATGTTATGAATTATGATAACTGATTAAAATCAATGAAATAAAAGCATCCCGAGTTGAGTATCACCCTCCTCTGCCCCCCAAGAATGCTAAAATACAAAAAGTTGATGTGCTTTGGCCCAAAAAGGACATGCTAGGGAGGTGAACATAGGAGGAGTGATAAAGCCATAGCAGCTAGTGGCCAAAATGGTCACTAGCAAGGACTTTTTGCCAAAAAAATATTTGTTAGAGAATTCCTTATTTACTTTTTTTTTCAAAGATTTACAATTGTACTTTTTGACAAAAAGTAAAATTTAACATACACAAATATGGGTTAATTTATAAATAACAAGTGTCTCAAACACAAACAAAAAGTTGGTTTATAAATAACAAGTGTTTTAAACACAAAAACAAGGGGTTTTATAAATTGCACTTTTTGGGGGGGAAATCTAGCAAAACACGCGAATCGATGCAACCTTTTACTTTTTCAGATTACAGTTGTACTTTTTTTACAAAAAATAAGATTTAATGTACAAACTTGGGTTGATTTACAAATAACAATTGTCACAAACGCATAAATATAGGTTGGTTTATGGAGTACATAACAAGTGTCTTAAACGCACAAACAAAGGTTTTTATATATAACCAATTACACTTTTTGGTGGAAAAAAGCTGACGAAACACACTAATCGATGCAACTTTTACTTTTTCATATTACATTTGTACTTTTTATCAAAAAGTAAGATGTAACACACACAATCACACATACATGGATTGATTTATAAATAACAAGTGTCTCAAACATATAAATAGGATTTGGTTTATAAACAAGTGTTTTCAACATACAAACAGGGGATCTTAAAGTCATTTTTGTTTATTTCACAATTTTTTTATTGATTTCCGTACGGATTTGACAACTTATTGTATTATGCTCAATATTTTTTCCAACATTTCAGCCTCCCAACTGACAGTTCCCTTTTATTTTATACTTAAACCCTTCAACATTTTTTTTGTGTTTCAGTCCTTACTAGTGGTCATTTGGCCTATAACTGCTATTGCTTTATCACTCTTCGTGAACAGAGTTAGTCTTGCGTGAACCTGGTCCACAATAATATTATTGTGGACCAAAACCACTTACTACCTCCGTCCCAGAAAGATCTGAACACTTATTGGGACACGTAGTTTAAGGTGATAAGTTGTAGTGTGGTTATCAAATGTTATTTTATTTAAAAAGTAAATGTGATAGAAGTTGGTGGGGTATTTTTTACTCGTGAACATAGAGCCAATGCTAAAATTAAGAACTTTGGCTGCTAGAGACATCATCAATACCCGAAAACTCACGAGGAATACGTATGATGGTTTCTTGTCCAAACGACAAGAAGTAGCAGAGGAACTGTCTCGGCCTCAACATCCATTATATCCACAAATTCCTTATTTGGACTTTCATAAAAAACGAACAAGTCTTGTGATAACTCTTCTCTAATAAACAAGCATTCTCAACTAATCCATCATCATGAAGGAACATGTAGCTCCATGGACTGGTGAATAGAGCAACTACTACTATTTGGATCACTTCCAGTCAATATTGGATAAGTCTATTTGATTTGGGGTTGGATTTGGGTCAATCAAATACGTGTCGTTTTGATTCGGGTCACTTTGGGTATTGGCAAAATGACTGGACGAATCGACATATTATTGGTAGAATGTCAATGACAAATTGCACACCATTTCGTCGCAGACGGCTGACATAACCGGACAAATTTATAGGACGGAATGACGGACAGGTCGACATTCCGCTGACAGACTGGTCAGTATATCGTGTGGATAGTTTCCAAGTATTCAAAGTAACATATTTAAATTTCAGCACATAGATCAATAAATTTAAAGAGCATCTCTTGAAATGAGGAGTCAAAAATTATCCCTTGAAAGGAGGAATGAGAGAAGAAAGCAAACAACAAATCAGTTGGCAAATCTTGTTGAAAAGATCAAGGAGAATCCCTGAAATGTCGGAACTAACAAGTTGAAGACAAGTTGACCGATTATGCTTAAATCGTAATTCTTTCTACTATAAATACTCCTATTGTAAGCCTTGTAAAAAAAACATGAACTCTCTCCCACTCACTCATAACCCTAAAATCATTGATACGCCTCTCTCTCCCCATCATATTTCTTTCATCTTCTTAATCCGCCATCTCTCTCTAGAAGACCATGAATTACCAACAGATCGATCAGCTAAATCATTCTTTTCGTCAGGCAAAATAGTGAACTTGCACTACAAATTGATATTACTATAGTAGATTGGGAGTCGATCTTCCCCGTGGTTTTCCCATTGTCACAAACTCACTCCACCTTATAATACTTCATTCTTTTTTATAATTGCGTCATTTTCCACTTTAGGGTTTTTTTTTCAATTGCACCACTTCTATTTTTGGCAAAGATTTTGGAGCTATTTTACCTTTTACCCTCATTTCACCTACCCCTCACCCAATTAATTGCCAAATAAGTGGATAAATGGTCTAAATTTTTTCTCTCTCCTCTTTTCTTAAAATTAGTGCAAAAATCAAATGGTGCAATAAAAAAAAGAGGAAGTATTTGTTATTACACTAAATAGGGAAAAAAAATTACAACGAGTAATGGAGCATGTAGCTAACTAGCCAAGTAACATTGTGCCAAAGTTGGGCTATATATACAAGCTAATCCCTCGAAATAAGACTTAAATACAAAATGCAATAATTTCCTTAACGCAAATAGGATCAAAAAAAACTTATATGAACCTGGTCCATGTTTAATTTAGGTGGACCTAATGCTAGCACGTGTAACTATAAGTGAAAAATGTTGATTATATGAAAAAAGAAGATCACTATGTTAAAAAAATAGATATAAAAGAAGTGTAATTATAGGTTAAAAAAAGTGATATTTGAAAAAAAAAATGTCACTAAGTTAGAATATAGTAGATATAGAAGAGAAGTAACTATAGGTTGTATAAAGCAGTGGCGGAGCCAGAAGGAGGGACATGGGGACAGATGTCCCCCCACATTAAAAAAAAAAATTTCACGAAAAAAAAAACAAAAAGAAAAAACGAAACATGCAGGGTCGCGAGAATTGCCAAGAAACAAACACAATTACACAAAACATAAAGCGTTTGAGAAAAAACGAAGAGAGAGAAAGTTTGAACTTCAAATTTCAAAACCCTATCTTACAAACACGGCGCCCGCCGGAGCCTTAGCCGTCCAGTCGCGCAGTCGCCGGAACGAAATACGAAAAAAGGAGAAGAAACAGCCACGAAGGAACGAGCAGAGGAAGTGAGGAGGCGGAGGAGCGAAATACGAACCACGGAAGACGGAACCAGCCTGACTGTGCCTCCACGAGCCGCCGGAAGCCCGGAATTACGCCGCCCAGACGCCCAGTCACCACTCACCAGTGAGTTTTTTTTTAATTTAACAAGTTTTAATTCCACAAATTTTAATTTCGTTGTTTTGATTTGAGGTAATATATACTTATATATCAATGTTTGGTTGTGAATTTGTGATTATAGCTGAATTAGTTCATTAGTTGAAATGATTTTTTGTTGGATATTAGAATGTTGGCCATGATTTATTGAATTGATTTGTTGATTCATGTTTTAGGGTAGGTAGTTTGTAATTTGTAATTTCTAATTTAGAAATTGTAAATATGAGTTGATTTATAATTGAATAAATTGATTAGTTTGGTTTGATAATGTAATTGATTCATGTTTACCAATTTAATTAGGAAAATGTCAAGTGGTTCACATTCACCTAATTCAAACAAGTCCAAGGCTAAGGGAAAACAACCCGATCTTCGACAATTCATGTTTAAAAGAATGAAATCCCAAGAAACATCTTCACCCGCTCATAGTGAAACACCTCAAAATGAATCTCCTTCATTTAGCTATCCCCAAACTCAAGATGTTGATATGAATGTTGGTGGTTCAAGTACTAGTAATGCACCATTAGAGGAGGAGGAGAAAGAGGAGGAGGAGGAGGAGGAGGAGGAGTCGGAAGGAGAAGGATTAGTATATGATGTTGAATTACTTCCTCATGATCCGGGAAAAAGAATGAACATAATGAGTTACCCCTCAAATCAAAGAAATGCGGTGAGGAGAGCTTATATTCTTAAAAAACCATGTCAACCAAAAACTCATGCATTTCCTCAAAAAATGGTGTCCGGTTTACGTCGTTTTAGTGTTAATTGGTTCAAGAAATGGGATTGGCTTGAATATAGCATTGAAAAAGATGCCGCATTTTGTTTTGTTTGCTACTTGTTCAAAAAGGATGTTGAAAACAAATTGTGTTGTAGTGTTTTTTTTTCTAATCTTTTTTTTCCGATTTCCCGACGTTCGGATTTTGTCCCCCCGCTTTGAGAATCTTGGCTCCGCCACTGGTATAAAGTAACTATATACAAGAAAGAAGGCTACTACGTTAGAAAGGGTATAGTTTACATGGTAAATCTATACAAATATATTAAAAGGCATATCTAAGGAAGCCGATGTGCCACGTGACACTCTCCTCAAATTTCTAATGCAAATGCTTTATGTCCCATGTGCACCCCTCAATAAAAAAAATATAAATATTGTGTAACTACGGTTCTGTTTTTCCTAGCTTATTTTCAGTTCAGTTCAGTTCATTTCCTAAATTATTATCATTACTATTAATTAGTTATAATTTAATTCAGTTCAGTTCAGTTGTTTTATGCCGAAGAGAACAGGCCCTACAAAGTATCGAACACGTGACCTTTGAAATGAAAAGTAAGAGCTTAACTATCAATACACTATGGTTTTATTATCTAATGTTTCATATACAATATGATAAAGTTTTTTAATAATTATACTTAAACAAAAAGACTTAAACAAGTATATACATCTCTAGCACTCTTATTACGTAACTAACAAGAGAATATTGATGCCATATTATCTTATCACAAATTCTTTTTAATCTATTATTTTCAAACTCAAACCTTTCAGAGATTTTTTTTTACTTATCACATCATGACGTGAATTTTTCAATTTCTTAATGGACGAAAAATCCGAAAAGTATTTGTTTATTGTAACTTACCCGATGCATCGCCCGGGCCAAAATACTAGTTAGAGTTAAGAAGGTGACTATACTTTAAAAACAGAAAGAATATACTAGCATGTATAAAGGTGAGTAACTATAGGTTGAAAATGGTTAATGTATGAAAAAAAAAGATCACTTTGTTTGGAGGGCTAGACAAGGCCTTTGTTCTACACTAATATTAGTGTGACCATGTCCACGCAAACATTATTGACAGGAAATTTATTAAATTTATATATTAAAAAACAAACATCAGTTGCATAAATATCACTTTAACCGAAAAAGAACGGAGGAAGTAGTAAATAAAATGAACTAGGTGTAATATCTTGAAACTTTAAATATGTTTAATTAAGCAATTAAAAAGAGTAAAATTTTATTTAATAATAATTATAAGCTAAATGAACATGTTATGAAATTTGTGGCTAAATGAAATTAAAATTTAATGTAAGTAGAGTTGGGCTAACAATCACAATAATAAGAATTTTGGATTTAACAACAACAAAGAAAAAAAAAAAGAAAGAGAGAGAAACCCCCCTAATTTTCCCACGGCAATTCCACCCAACACCCCCACAGCCAGTGGCGGAGCCACCCTTAGTCCTGGAGGGTCACGTGATCCACCATTATCTCAGAGAAAGATGAAGTTCAATTTTTCATTTTTTTTCAAAAAAAAAAAATCTTGGCTTTTTTCGAAAGACATGAAGAAGAGCAAAAAAAAAACCTAGATTAAACACCATAATCGTGCTACAGGAAGAAGAAGAGAGGAGATAATAGGAAAAAAAAAAGCCATAACTTTGAAGTTTAGACTTTTGAGAACCAAAAAAGGAGAAAAGACATAGTAAGAATAAATAGTGGTAAAAAAAATTGAGAAGCCAAGGAGAGGGAGAGAAGGCATGTGAAGAAGAGGAAAGAAACAGATAATGCCATTGTTGAAGAAAACAGGAACAAGAACAACGAAGAAGAAGTAATTGTATCTGATTATTTTTTTTTGAACAATAGAAACATAGGGGAGAGAGAGAGAAGGTGGGTTGGGAAATGGGGAAATGGGGAAATAGGAAAAGGTACATGGGGTAGGTAATTATCTTTTTCTTCTCTTTTTCACCTATTTGTTTTGTTCTTTTTTTACTCTATATATTATACAAGTACTTATTGAATAATAAATTTGGCCTTATTTTTTTATTTGATAACAACATGGATGAACATTTGAATCATACAATATTTAGGATTTTTTTATTTTTTCATGTACTTCTTCAGTTATTTTTTACTTGCAACATTGAAATATGTCATAAAAATTAAGAAAAGGAGATGAAAAAAAAGTGATTAAAAAAAGGACCTTTCACGTGCTAGGAGAGAGATAGAGATAATATATTGCCAAAAATGTCAATATCGCAAGCATATATGCAACATTCTAAAATGAAAAATGTTGTAAGTAAAAAAAGCGAAGAAGTAATAACTAAAATAAGTATTTTCTTTTCCCGAACATGATTAATAATGAATCTTGTTTCATGATATCTAGTACAAAAACTTAATAGCACTTGAAAACATTAAAATAAATCATGCCACACGGCAATTGCGATGTAGTTTGTGATCAACTTATCCGTTCCGACTCCATTACCATTTCTAATTTCATTATTTTCAAACTGTGGTGGTGACTCACCATCCGTAAAATCCTGGATCCGCCACTGCCCACAGCTCACCTCCCCTATTTTTCCTCTTATGTCCCGTTTGATTAGTGGTACTAAATGATAGTAATGGTAATGTTTTTTAGTGTAAATTTGTAAAGACTTCCCCACATTAACATCCATGGTAATGAAACTTGATGTCAAAAACATATGTTTTCCTTCCTAAATTTCCATTACCACCCAATACCACCTTCCCAAGTGGTAATAGATGGTAATGAAATTTTAGAGAGAAAATAGGTGTTTTGGAATAAAATAGCATTACCATGGATGTTGACATGGGAATGCCTTCATAAGTTTGCACTAGAAAGCATTACCATTACTACCATTTAATACCGTTAACCAAACGGGCCATTAGTGTCCTACTTTATGTTTGCCTATGTGAAGAAACACCAGTAATCTTCAACCCACCTTCACCTTTCTCTCCAAACTTTCATCCATAAATTGTCTAAGGTGCTGAGTATTGAATTCACAACTCAAAGAGAACAAATATTACAAAGTCTCTTAAAATCTCTCTTTCTCGTGCTCTGTCACGCTGCTCACCGAAGTCCGACGAACATCGCGCCACCACCACCCGCGCAACGACTTTCCTCCGATCACTATTCACCCTCTCCGGTGACCCTACGTCGCTGTTGCAACCCCGTCACTTCTCCCTCTTTCTTCTTTCGTTTTCTTCGGTTCGTCCTCCCCTGCGCTGCCATACTCGCTGCTGCTGCCTCGCTCGCAGCCTCGCACCACCCATCTGATGCCGTAGCGTCTCCGAAACCACGCCGCACCACCAGCCGACCAGTTCGCCGGAGCTCCGTCACTTTTCTTTTCCTCCTGTGTTGCGTTGTCTTCGCTGCTCCAAGTAGAGCAGAGATATAAACGTACAGCTTCCCTCCCGGTTTCAGGAGGTCCTGGGATCGATTCTCACCCTTGGCAAGTTGGGATCCCCTTTGTTCCACCCAACTTGTCAAGGTTTCTCTTTACCTTATTTAAAAAAAATTAATAAAAAAAAATTTAAGCCCAAGTTTCCTTTATTAATTAGATACAAATTGGGCCTAGAAACTGATTTGTTTAGCTAAACCATGTTAGCTTAATTTAATCATATTATTGGGCTTAAAATCATAATTACTTAGTTAAACTACTTAGTTAATGAGTTGGGTTAACATTATATTAAGGACTCAACTGATTTTGCTATGATACAACTAGTTAATTATGATTACTCTTATAATATGAAATTATGATTGAACATTGGAAACACTTTAGTTTATATAAATGACTCTCAATGATAACTACTATAATATATTAGTGTTAATGTTTTTGAATAATTAAATTAATGATAATAATCTAGCTAGTTTAGTAATAATCATGCCGAATTGGTAGTTGAACATAAGCGGGTATTATATTGACGATAATATAAACTTCAGTCATTAGTTTAGATTGGTGATTCGTATTTAAAATTAGAATTCTAATGTTGTTATAACGATAATTAGTGAAATACTCTTTATGTACTTATAATTTATTAAAGAAATGAAATAATTAGATTATGAAGGTCATGGTTACAAATTATTGAACATGAATTATAAATCAAGATTATTTATTTATTATTATCACTTCAAGGTAGCTTTTATGTTTAAGAGATGTCAAGAATAATAAAGTGAATTATTTAATTAAGACTATGATTATTTGCACCTAAGTATAACTTATTTGATTAAGGAAACTTTATTAGTAATGACACAAGTACCATAATGCCCTAATGAAAGAATAATTAAGAAAAGCCTAAATTTAATTAACGGTTTTTTCACCATATACCCCCGACAAATTTTTTTTTGCACCATATACCCTTTCAACTTTTGAAATGCACCATATACCCTCGACGTTTCAAAAAATACACCGACATGCCCTTATGACTAACGGCGTTAGAGTTCCGTTAGTCATTAGGCCCTAATCCTACCTCTAACCCTAATTAACTAACCTAAATCTACCCCTAACCCTAACCCTAACCCTAATCTAATACACTAACCCTAACCCTAACCCTAACCCTAACCCTAATCTAATACACTAACCCTAACCCTAACCCTAATCTAATACACTAACCCTAACCCTAACCCTAACCCTAACCACCCCCCCCACACCCCCTCACCACCACCCCCCCAACCACCACCCCCTCACCACCGCCGACCCCCTTCCCCACTCCCCGCCGACCCCCTCCCCTTCCCCACTCTCCCCGCAACCCCGCTAACCCCCATCTCCTTCCCCGCAACCTCGCCGACCTCCTTCCCCTTCCCCACATGCAGCCCCGCACCCCCTCCCCTTTCGCCGCTAACCCCCTCCCCTTCCCCGCTAACCCGCAACCCCCCCCCCTCCCCTCCCCCTCCCCTGCCGGGTTCAATTCGAAATCAATAACCGAGTTCAATTCCCCGCAAAATCGCGCAAGCTTGTGAACGCCTCCATAACCGTATTTCAATGTTGCGAGGTTGTTTTTGAACTCAAAATCGCGCAAAAGGACCGCGAAACGTTAGGAATTCCCAAACAAATCGTGATTTAGGATGTTGAAACGCTTCGTCATCATCGGTCTTGGGATGGATTGAATTTTCCGGTGATTGCGAAACCCTTGGTTGCCGATGGAGCGCGAAATCGCATAAAATGTCGCCGGTTTACAATCATGGAGGATTGAGTAATCTAAAACCTCCAATTGTTCTGCAGGAGTTTGTTAATCATGGAGGAGTGATATCAAGGCGTATGTAGTAGGAGAATGCGTGAACTGTGTGAAGAGGAAGGGGAGGGGGGGGTCACCGGGAAAGGGGAGGGGCGACTGCGAGTGGGGAGGGGGGGCTTCGGGGGGTGTTGTTGAGGGGGTGGTGGGGCAGTGGGGGTAAAGGGGTGGGGTGGTGGTGGGGGGTAAGGGGTGGGGTGGTGGTGAGGGGGTGGTGGGGCAGTGGGGGTAAAGGGGTGGGGTGGTGGTTGGGGTAAGGGGGTGGTGGGGGGTGGGGTGGGGGTGTTAGGTGTTAGGGTTAGGGTATTAGGGTTAGGGTTAGGGTTAGGATTAGGGGTAGATTTAGGTTAGTTAATTAGGGTTAGGGTAGGATTAGGGCCTAATGACTAACGAAACTCTAACGCCGTTAGTCATAAGGGCATGTCGGTGTATTTTTTGAAACGTCGAGGGTATATGGTGCATTTCAAAAGTTGAAAGGGTATATGGTGCAAAAAAAAAATTGTCGGGGGTATATGGTGAAAAAACCGTTTAATTAATTAGTAATAAATTTTATTATTTAATTCTTGATTAGATTACAGGAAGGAATATTACAAGCCTCCCCCGGCTATCAAGAAACTTAACTACGATACCAGGTAACGTCTACTGCTAGCACCCGCATTCCCTTTCTGAATATGTTTTATGATATGATTTCTGTTGATTTTTATCATGGATTGCGAGATATGAAATGTTTCTTATGAAATGTTTTATGGAATCCTGGTAATATGAAAAGTATGTCTTTCTACTTGAAAGAATTATGATAATGTTATGTTATGACTCTGCTATGAATTATGAAAGTTACTTAAAAGTCATGAAACATGATAAATAAAAGTGAAAAACGGTTATTGGCAGTATTCTGTACTTTTGGTCGTGCACGTTCCATTGCGGCGGTATTTGTCACCTTCTGCTGGGGAACATAGTCTCCCGTGACACCCACGTACGGCTATGCTACCTTCTGTAAGGGGATAATAATCTCATGTGGCACCCGTATTCCGTTAGCCACCTTCTGTTGGGGGACAATAGTCTCCCTCGTGGCACCATCAGTCGGTTATGCCCCTTCTGTTGGTGAACTAAGGTTTATTCGTGGGTTACCTTCTGTCGTACACGCCAAGTTACCAATATGATTTAAGTAAGATGGAAAGATAATAATGAAACATATGATATGATATGAAATGATTTGATATGTTTATGAAATGATTTTACCATTTCTTTCCTCCCTGATTACTGACAAAATGAATTGAAATGCTTTATAATGTTAGAGTAGTATGTTACTGAGCCTCGGCTCATGACATTTTGTTTTCTGTTTTAGGTACTGATGATGATAACAGGATGGCGTAGATGTGAGGAGTTGTTTAGTTTTAAGCTTTCTTAAAAACACTTATGATCATAGTTTTAAGTTTATGTCGGACTGTATCAGTTGCTAAGTTTCAGCTTAAGTTTCACTAATGGATGATTATGATGTTTTCAAAATTATAATATGTTTAAGTTTACGGTTATTTCACCATATACCCTTGACAAATCAAGAAATTCACCATATACCCTCAATGTTTCAAAAATTCACCATATACCCCTAAGTTTCCGAAAATGTTCACCAAACACCCTTTTTCTAACGGACGTTAGGTTACCGTTAATGTTATTTACAATATTGCCATCATTAACCTCTAATCCCTAATTCTAATCCTAATACTAACCCTAATTCTAACCCTACCCAAACCCTAACCCATCCTCTCCTCCCCTAAACCCTAACCCACCCAGCCCACCACCCCTCCCCCTCCCCTCCACTCCACCACCGCAGCCCCCTCCCCCCCACCCCTACCCTCCACCGCCGCCGCCCTCCCCATTCCCCGTCGACTCCCCCTCCCCCCCCCTCCCCTTCCCCGACGCCGCTCCTCCCCTCCCCCCCTTTCCCCGTCGCCTCCCTCCCCCCCACCCCTCCCCGTCGATTTCCCCCTTCCCCGCTGAATCTGGTTAGAATTCGAAATCCACCCCCACCCCTCCCCGTAGAATTCGAAAATCCCTCCGCCCTGAATGAATTAGGGTCGAAATCTAGGGTGGCTATATTTCAAATGGTGGAGAGAGAGAGAGAGAGCACGTACGAGAGGAGCGTGGGTTGGTTCGAATGGTGGTGCCGGGCTGGAAGGGGGGAGGGGCGGAGGCTGCGGCGGGCGGAGGGGAGGGGAGGGGATGGGGGCTGCGACGAGGGGATGGGAGGGGGTGGGGGTGGGGGCTGCAACGGGGGGAGGAGGAGGGGGCCGGTGAAGGGGGGGGAGGGGGTGGTGGCCGGGCTTAGGGTTTGGGGAGGGGGTTGGGCTTAGGGTTAAGGATTAGGGTTTAGATTTTAGGGTTAGGATTTAGATTAGGGTTAAAGTTAGGGTTAGGGGATAATGGTGGCAAAATCGTAAATAAAACTAACGACGAGTTAACATCCGTTAGCAAAAAGGGTACATGGTGCACAGTTTTGAAAACTCAGGGGTATATGGTGAATTTTTGAAACATTGAGGGTATATGGTGAATTTTCCAATTTATCGGGGGTATATGGTGAAAAAGGAATTTATGTTTTTCTTGTGCTTTCTAATCAGAAGGTATGGCAGTAGCGCGTCGACAATCTAGGTTCCGCTGCTAATGACTCTCTAATTAACCTAATAATGATGTCTAGAGGTCGGGGCGTTACACTAGGAGGGTAGGGGAATTCACCAATTACTTCAATCATGAAAACAATTAGGCAAATAAGGGGGTAGTCTAATGGGAATGAATCAAAAGGGTCATATAACAAATCCCTAATTACTCTTTCAAGCTAAAGAGAGTTACTCAAATTGGAGATTACGTCCTATTTTCATGCAACAAACCTCAACTCAAGAACATTAATAACAAGATGACTAAATAAATCCCTTAACTAAAACTCCTATTTTCATGCAAGTTTAGTTAAGTTAACAAATAGGAAGTCGACTCTTCAATTAATTCATCTTTCAATCCTTCATTGAAGTGACTATTAATTGAGTTGTCATGGAGGCCAATCACAAAAACCAACAATAAAACCTCTATTGCTCATTTGATTTTATTTTGCAAAATAACCCCAAATATGACCCCAAAGGCTCATAATATAATTACTGGCTTCATCCCCTACCAAGCAAAATAACTACTCACAAATCATAACAAATTTTAAATGAAATAAACAACAAGTAAAAAACATGAAATCAAACACTAATCTAGGATGAAAGTAAATAGAGTGAAAATGACATGAAAATAAGTAAATAAAGCAACAAAATATGAGAGAGAGTAAGAAATTCTCATTAAAGTTGCAAGGATCCTCCAAATATTCAAGTTTCCTTCTTAGATTCTTCAAATTCCAAGCTTTCAACAAGTTTCTCACACTTCTCTCTCTAGAAGATGAAAGTTTCTCTCTCTAAAAACCCTAAGTAAAACCTCTAACTAAGCTTCTGGAGGCTAGACCTCCTTCCTCCCCTTCAAAAGTTAGGGGTTCGTCCTTTTAAATACTTAAACATTACATCGTTAAACGAGTCGAAAAACAGCGATTTCTACATAATTCAAGTGGAGCGGGCACTCCATACAGTTTGGAGCGGGCTCTCCATAGAATTTCGAGCAGGTAGAAGGTTTTATGGGCCTCTGGAGCGGGCGCTCCATTCTAGCAGACACGCCTGACTTTAAGCAGCCATATCTCTTTTATTTTTCATGGGAATTGGGATTGTGACCACTCGTTGGAAAGATATTAAGCCAAACTTTCATCTGCAACTTGAATCACTTAAAAATATTGTGTGTGGGGAATGTTATGACCGTTTGAATATGACCCTTGTGCATAAATCCTTCCAAAAGCTCTTATTTTACCAAAATTGCTCCACTCTGTGCCTGGTGTGTTGTATGGAGACCTCTAAGGTTGATCCTACATCATCAAACACCAATAAGCATTAACAAACCCTATATAAATAGCCAAAATAACTAATATTCTCAAATAAGCTACAAAAAACTCAATTACTCTAAATTAAGCAAAATAAGCTAGAAAAGGATAAATGAAGAGGAAAAATGAATCTAAACATGAGGAAAATAGGCCATTTGAGCTCGTCTTGCTAAAGTTCAGCTCGCGATGGGCGACCTTATCGATAGCGTTGGGGTCGTCGAACAAGGGATCAAAGAGCTTAAATCCTCTTCGGAAACGGTTGGGCAAAGCATCGATCGAGGGGTTTGATACCCATGTCCAAGTGCTGGAGGTCGGAATGTCTGCAGCAGCAATGGAAGCCAAAGAGGTTGTCCAATTCCTCGTAAACGAGGTCGCCGACTCGATTCGGATGGAGTTGGCGCAAGTCAAGGAAAGCCTCACGGCGGAGTTCCAAGCAATAAAAGAACAACTCGAATCCGTCGAGGCTGACGTGATTCTTTGTAAAGCGGTCATGGCCGGGGGTTCCACAATCCGGGAGGGTCCAAAATTGAAAGTTCCGGAGACGTCAAAGTACTATAGGAAGCACGATGCAAAGGAGCTCGACAACATCCTATGGAGCGTCGAGAAATACTTCGACACACTACGCTTGGAGGACGATTCTTCCAAGATCAACACCGCCACTATGTATTTGGGAAACGATGCCATCCTATGGTGGAGGAGGCGCGAGTCAGACGCAAAGAAAGGTCTTTGCTCGCTCAAGACGTGGGACGAGTTCAAAGCTGAATTTAAGAAGCGTGTCTATCCGGAGAACGCCAAAGAGATCACAATGAAGTAGCTACATGGGTTGAAGCATACGAGATCGATCAAAGAGTACGTCAAACAGTATACTTCACTCATGTTAGAAGCATCGGATATGCCGGAGAAAACTTAGCTTCTCTACTTCATAGATGGTCTACAACGATGGGCCGAGCAAGAGTTAAAGCGACGCAACGTGCAGACACTTGCGAAGGCCATCGCAACTGCGGAGTCTCAGTTCGAGTACAAGCAAGACGCAAGGAAGGACAAAAGCGGCAGCAGGAAGTGCGGTAACAAAGAGAAAGGTGGGGGAGCCAAGTCCACCGAGTGAAGTGGTTCAAGCAACGCCAACCCGTGCGAGAAGAAGGACAAAGTTAAGGACAAAAGCTTTTCTGACGGCAAGCCAAAGACTCGTGATTGTTTCTTGTGTGGAGGGCCGCACTTTGCACGGGAGTGTCCGCAACGACAAAAGCTCAACGCAATAGTTGTTGCACATGAGAAAAGGTTCAGGGATGAGACGCAAATGGGCACTTTGCGTCTACTTAGCAGTGTCAAGGCTATGATCGAGAAGCCAAAGGGAGAAGGCGTCGTAGCCAAGGTAAGTGCGCTTCCTCGTACCAAGAAATTATCACTTATGTTTGTGGAGGCTTTCGTGAACGACAGGTTCTCCAAGGCACTCGTTGACACGAGTGCATCTCATAACTTCGTAGTCGAAAAAGAGGCCACAAGGTTAGGGCTACGATATGCCAAGGAGCTCGGCACAATGAAAACCGTCAGCACCTCACCAGTGCTGATCCATGGCATAGCTCGTAAAGTTTCCCTTCGTTTGGGCGAATGGAAGGGAACGATTGATCTCACCGTCGTCCCCATGGACGACTTTTCACTAGTATTGGGCATGGAGTTCATGGACTCAGTGATGCCATGGACGTTCGAGAGAGACGGAACGATGATGATCACCAAGGGCTGCGGAGCATGTTCCGTCTTAGTCACTCGAGAGGTGGTCGAAGCAAAACTCATCTCGGCGATGCAAGTCAAGAAGGGTTTCCAAAGGGAACAACCGATATATCTAGCAACGCTCGTCGAGAAGGGGGCTAAAAAATGCGACATCCCGAAGGAGGTTTTGGAAAACTTGAAGGAGTTCGAGGAAGTGATGCCTCCGGAATTACCGAAGAAGCTCCCACCAAGACGAGAAGTGGACCACCAAATTGAGTTGGAACCAGGAGCAAGGCCTCCAGCCATGGGGCCTTATCGAATGGTGCCACCACAGTTAGAGGATTTGCGGAAGCAACTCAAGGAACTATTGGAAGCGGGGTTCATCCGGCCATCAAAAGCGCCCTAAGGTGGACCAGTCTTATTCTAGCACAAGCATGATGGGTCCTTGCGCATGTGCATTGACTACCAAGTACTCAACAAGGTGACCGTTAAAAACAAGTATCTGATTCCCTTGGTTGCCGGCTTGTTCGATAGGCTCGATAAAGTCAGGTACCTTTCTAAACTGGATCTCCAATCGGGGTATTGGCAAGTGTGCATAGCCGAAGGAGATGAGCCAAAACGACATGCGTCACTCGCTATGGATCAAAGGAGCTCTTGGTGATGCCTTTCGGTCTCACCAAGTCCCCGGCTACTTTTTGCACCTTAATGAATAAGATTTTCCAGCCGTTTTTAGATAAGTTTGTAGTCGTTTATCTTGACGATATCGTCGTGTATAGCGATACATTACAAGACCATGTGCAACACCTACAACAAGTTTTTCAGGTTTTGCGAGAGAACGAGCTTTATGTCAAAAAGGAAAAGTGCTAGTTCGCACAAGGCGAGGTGTCTTTCTTGGGGCACCGTATCAAGGCTGGAAAGATCATGATTTAACGCTATAAGGTGCAAGCCATCAACGAATAGGAGCCGCCAAAGCACATATCGAAGCTACATTCTTTCCTTGGGCTCGTAAAGTACTATCCAAGATTCAACATGAGCTATTTAGCGAGAGCATTGCCATTGACTGATTTGCTAAAGAAGAAGGTGCAATGGCGATGGAGCTCAAAGTGTCAGCGAGCATTCGAAGATTTAAAGGAGGCAGTTACGGAGGAGCTAGTCTTAGCATTGCTCCGATTATTTCAAGTCGTTCGAGCTGCGCACCGATGCATCTGACTTTGCCATCGGAGGGGTTCTCATGCAAGGAGGACATCTAATCTCTTACGAGTCGCACAAGCTAAACGACACTGAGCGACAGTATCCGGTGCATGACAAGGAAATGACTGTAATCGTCTCTTGTTTGCGGATATGGAGGCATTATTTTGCTTGGAAGTCGGTTCACTATCATGACCGACAATGCGACAACAACTTACTTTTCAAAATCAGAAGAAGCTCACACAGAAGCAAGCCCAATGGCAAGACTTCTTGGCAGAGTTCGACTACGTCATGGAATACAAGTCGGGCAAAGCAAATGTTGTCGCCGATGCTCTTAGCCGTAAAGCAATACTCGCTAGCGCAAGCAGCGTTGCTAGCAACCTTCTTGAAAGCATCAAGGAAGGCACTAAGTAAGATCCTTTGGCCAAGGGATTCATGGAGATGGCCAAGGAAGGGAAGACGATATCGTTCTGGGTAGAGGATGATGCTCATATACCGTCGGTCGGAGAGTCTATGTGCCTAAGTGGGACAACCTTAGGCTCGATGTCATGAAGGAGTTCCACGACTCAATGTGGGCCGGACATCCGGGGATTCATCGGACAATGGCACTCTTGGAGGAGACATATTATTGGCCTCATATGCGTGATGATATCGAGGCATATGTGAAGACTTGTCTTGTGTGCCAACAAGACAAGATCGAGCAACGTGTGCCGGCAGGACTCTTAGAGCCTTTGCCAATTCCGAAAAGGCCATGGGAAAGCGTTTCGATGGACTTCATATTAGCCTTACCCAAGTTTGACGGGTGTTGCTCTATTATGGTGGTGGTTGATCGCTTTTCCAAGTAGGGAATATTCATCCCAGCTCCACGGGATTGCACTGCATAGCAAGCCGCCCGACTATTTTTCAAGAATTTGGTAAAGTATTGGGGCTTACCTCGGAGCATTATTAGTGATCGACATTCGCGCTTCACGGGCAAATTCTGGACGGAGTTATTCAAACTATTGGGGTCGGGTCTCCACTTCATAACAAGCTTTCACCCACAAAGCGATGGGTAGACGTAGAGGGTGAATGCATTGTTGGAGCTCTATTTACGGCACTTTGTGAGTGCCAACCAACGAGATTGGGCCAAGTTGATGGATGTCGCTCAATTTTCCTTCAACTTACAACGGCTCGGTCGTCATGGTTCAACAACCTCTGACACCACAATCAGTTGCATCGGGCTACACAGGAAGCTGTTCTGCTGCATATAAGCTCGCAAAAGGGTGGCACGAGCAACTTGACATAACCATGATATACTTGGACAAAGCGGCCAAGAAGATGAAGAAATGGGCGGACAAGCATAGGAGGCCGATGGAGTATAAGGTAGGCGACATGGCTATGGTTAAGTTGCTGGCACAACAATTCAAAGCCTTTCGATCGGTGCCAAGGGGCTAGTACATAAATATGAAGGACAATTTCCTCTCTTACATAAGGTCGGGAAAGTATCATATAAGCTTGAGTTGCCACCTAAACTCAAGATTCATCCGGTGTTCCATGTGAGTATATGCTTAAGCCCTACTATGGAGATAAGGATTATACAGAAAGGGATGAGTCACAGCGAGCACCAACGGCGGTCGTAGCATCATTTAATCGCGACATCGACAAAATACAGGCAAAACTTCAAATCCGATGTAGGGGGTGTGCCAAGTTACCATGAGTATCTTATTCGTTGGAAGGGACTCCTGGATAACGTGGCGACGTGGGAAAAGAACATGATTTGTGGCAATTCCGGGACAAGATTGCAAAATTCGAAGAGCATTCTTAACGAGGACGTCAAGAGTTTTAGTGGGGAAGAATGCTCTTCGAATTCCGCAATCTTGTCCTGGAATTGCCACAAATCATCTTCTTTTCCCATGTCGCCTAGCTATTCGGGTTTCCCTTCCAACGGATAAGATACTCATGGTAACTTGGCACACCCCTCCGTCGGATTTGACGTTTTGCCTCTATTTTGTCGATGTCGCGATCAAATGATGCTACGACCGCCGTTGTTGCTTGCTGTGACTCGTCCCTTTTCGGATCATCCTCATCTCCATAGTAGGGCTTGAGCATACTCACATGAAATACCAGATGAATCTTGAGTTTAGGTGGCAACTCAAGCTTATATGATACTTTCCCGACCTTATGTGAGACGGGAAATGTCCCTTCATATTTCTGTACAAGCACCTTGTGCACCAATCGAAAGGCTTTGAATTGTTGTGGCTGCAACTTAACCATAACCATGTCGCCTACCTGATACTCCATCGGCCTCCTATGCTTGTGCTCCAATTTCTTAATCTTCTTGGCCGCTTTGTCTAAGTATGTCTTGGTTACGTCGAGTTGCTTGTGCCACCCCTTTGCGAGCTTATATGCAGCAAGACTACTTTGTGTGAAGCCCGATGCAACCAATTGTGGTGTCAGAGGTTGTTGACCCATGACGACCTCAAACGGACTTTGTTGTGTCGACTCGGACTGCTGTAAGTTGAAGGAGAGTTGAGCGACATCCATCAACTTGGCCCAATCTCATTGGTTGGCACTCACAAAGTGCCATAAATAGAGCTCCAACAATGCATCCATCCTCTCCATCTGCCCATCTCTTTGTGGGTGAAAGCTTGTTGAGAAGTGGAGACATGAGCCCAACAGTTTGAATAACTCCGTCCAGAATTTGGTTGTGAAGCGCGGATCTCGATCACTAATAATGCTCCGAGGTAATCCCCAATAATTTACCACATTCTTGAAAAATAGTTGGGCGGCTTGCTCGGCCGTGCAATCCCGTGGAGCTGGGATGAATGTGTCGTAATTGAAAAGGCAATCGACCACCACCATGACAGAGCCACACATATCAGACTTGGGTAAGGCTGATATGAAGCCCATCGAAATGCTTTCCCATGGCCTTTCCGGAATTGGCAAAGGCTCTAAGAGTGACACATGTTGCTCGATCTTGTCTTGTTGGCACAGAAGACAAGTCTTCACATATGCCTCGATATCATCACGCATATGAGGCCAATAATATGTCTCCCACAAGAGTCTCATTTTCTACTGTATCCCCGGATGTCCGGCCCACATTGAGTCGTGGCAACCCTTCATGACATCACGCCTAAGGTTGTCCCATTTAGGCACGTAGACTCTCCGATTGACGGTGTAAGATCATCATCCTCTACCCAGAGCCGTCGCGTCTTCCCTTCCTTGGCCATCTCCATGAGTCCATTGGCTAAAGGATCTTGCTTAGTGCCTTCCTTGATGCGTTCAAGAAGGTTGCTAGCAACACTGCTTGCGCTAGCGAACATTGCTTTACGGCTAAGAGCATCGGCGACAATGTTTGCTTTGCCCAACTTGTATTCCATGACGTAGTCGAACTCTGCCAAGAAGTCTTGCCATCGGGATTGCTTCGGTGTCAGCTTCTTCTGATTTTGAAAGTAAGTTGTTGCCACATTGTCGGGATAGTTAACCGACTTCCGAGCAAATAATGCCTCCATATCCGCAAACAAGAGATGATTGCGGTCACTTCTTTGTCATGCATAGGATACCGTCGCTCCGTGTCGTTAGGTTGTGCGACTCGTAAGCGATTAGATGTCCTTCTTACAGGAGAACCCCTTCGATGGCAAAGTCAGATGCATCGGTGTGCAGCTTCAACAGCTTGGAATAGTCGGGCAATGCTAAGACTGGCTCCTACGTAACTGCCTTCTTTAAATCTTCGAATGCCCACTGACACTCCGGGCTCCATCGCCATTGCACCTTCTTCTTTAGCAAATCGGTTAATGGCTCTGCTCTAGCTGAATAGCTCATGATGAATCTCCAATAGTAGTTTACGAGCCTAAGGAAAGAACGTAGCTCCGATATGTTCTTTGGCGGCTCCCATTCGTTGATGGCTTACACCTTATCGCGTTCCATCATGATCTTTCAAGCCTTGTTCCCCAAGAAAGACACCTCGCCTTGTGCGAACGAGCACTTCTCCTTTTTCACATAAAGCTCGTTCTCTCATGAGACCTGAAAAACTTGTCGTAGGTGTTGCACATGGTCTTGTAATGTGTCGCTATACACGACGATATAGTCGAGATAAACGACTACAAACTTGTCTAAAAAAGGGCTGGAAAATCTTATTTATTAAGGTGCAAAAAGTAGTCGGGGAGTTAGTGAGACCGAAAGGCATCACCAAGAACTCGTATGATCCATAGCGAGTGACGCATGCCGTTTTGGGCTCATCTCCTTCGGCTATGCGCACTTGCTAATACCCCGATTGGAGATCTAGTTTAGAAAGGTACCTGGCACTACCGAGCCTATCGAACAAACTGGCAACCAAGGGAATCGGATACTTGTTCTTGACGGTCACCTTGTTGAGTGCTTGGTAGTCGATGCACATGTGCAAGGACCCATCATGCTTGCGCTGGAATAAGAATGGTGTGCCGTAGGGCGCCTTTGATGGCCGGATGAACCCCGCTTCCAATAGTCCCTTGAGTTGCTTCCTCAACTCCTCTAACTGCGGTGGTGCCATTCGATAAGGCCCCATGGCTGGAGGCCTTGCTCCTGGTTCCAACTCAATTTGGTCTTAGTGGGAGCATCTTCGGTACTTCTGGAGGCATCACATCCTCGAACTCCTTCAAGGTTTCCACAACCTCCTTCGGAATGTCGCATTGTTGAGCCTCCTTCTCGCCGAGCGTTGCTAGATATGTCGGTTGTCCCCTTTGGGAGCCCTTCTTGACTTGCATCGCCGAGATGAGTTTTGCTTCGACCACCTCTCGAGTGACTGAGACGGAAGATGCTCCGCAGCCCTTGGTGATCATCATCGTTTCGTCCATCTCGAACGTCCATGACTTCACCGAGTCCATGAACTCCATGCCCAATACTAGTGAAAAGTCATCCATGGGGACGACGGTGAGATCAATCGTTCCCTTCCATTCGCGCAAACGAATGAAAACTTTACGAGCTATGCCATGGATCAACACTGGTAAGGTGTTGACGGTTTTTAACGTGCCGGGCTCCTTGGCTTACTGTAGCCCTAACCTTGTGGCTTCTTTTTCGGCTACGAAGTTGTGCGATGCACCCGTGTCGACGAGTGCCTTGGAGGACCTGCCGTTTATGAAAGCCTCAGTAAACATAAGTGATGATTTCTTGGTACGAGGAAGCGTACTTACCTTGGCTACGTCGCCTTCTCCCTGTGGCTTCTCGATCGTAGCCTTGACGCTGCTAAGTAGACGCAAAGTGCCCATTTGCGTCTCATCCCCGGACCTTTGCTCATGTGCCACAACTATTGCGTTGAGCTTTTATCGTTGCGGACACTCCCGTGCAAAGTGCGGCCCTCCGTACAAGAAGCAATCACATTTCTTTGGCTTGCCATCAGAAAAGCTTTTGTCCTTACCTGTCCTTCTCGTACGGCTTGGCATTGCTTGAGCCGCTTCGCTCGGTGGACTTAGCTCCCCCACTTTTCTCTTTTTTCCTCCCTTCTTGCTGCCGCTTTTGTCCTTCCTTGCGTCTTGTTGGTTCTCGAACAAAGACTCGGCAGCTGTGATGGCCTCTGCAAGTGTCTACACGTTGCGCCGCTTTAACTCTTGCCCGGCCCATCGTTGTAAACCATCCACGAAGTAAAGAAGCTGAGTTTTCTCCGGCATATCCGATACTTCTAACATGAGTGAAGTATAATGTTTGATGTACTATTTGACCAACCCCGTATGCTTAAACCCAAGTAGCTTCTTTATCGCGACCTCTTCGGCTTTCTCTGGATAAAACCGCTTCTTAAAATCAGCTTTGAACTGGTCCCACGTCTTGAGCGAGCAAGAGGATACCGGTTGTGTCGACATCGTAACAACACGCACTTAGTTTCGTACACAACAACTAGCACACCAAAGTCAACAAGACCCCTAGTGATCGTCGTTGCTCTTGTACCACGTGTCACGTGCGGATTAATTTCTTCGTCGTTGCAAGTTGCCTACTAGCGTCACACTCTCGTCGGACAACTAGTCAAGCCACCCGATATGCTGGCTAAACTATGTGGCTCCGAAGTTGGCTAAGTGAGATATAAGACACAAGAGGAATGCTTTGGAAAGAATACTTTGTATTAATAGCAAAGGAATACAAGTGATGATCTCTCTTGGATGGTTTGTAATAATGAATGGGGATGCCTATTTATAGGCCTCCATCCTACCCTACCCTAAATCTCGAAAGTTCCATAACCTTCTCAACTATAGGCTTCTACACAAGGCTGTCTAGAACCTTCTACACACTCTACAAGCTAATGTACAAGGAGGAGCATTCAAGGCTTCTCTAGAAGCTTTCCATGCACCACCAAAAATGCACCATCATATGATTCTGGGCCTCAATTCCAAAATGCGGCGCGACCATTGTCTTTATCGGCCCAAAATATGACAGACCCCCAAGTTTGAGGCCATTTGAAGCTCGGTTTGGGCCACCAAATGCCTTATGGAACAAGGCCATCGTTGGGCCCAAAATATAACAGGCCCCCAAGTTTGAGCCCATTTGAAGCTCGTTTTGGGCCACCAAATGCCTTATGGAGCAAGGCCATCGTTGGGCCCAAAATATGACGGACCCCCAAGTTTGAGCCCATTTAAAGCTCGTTTTGGGCCGCCAAATGCCTTATGGAGCAAGGCCATCGTTGGGCCATCGCGGAGCACCCAACCCACTGCTGCCGCCCAACGACGCTGTAGGGAATTTTAGTGATGAGTCGTGACACAAGATTAGATAACTGATCACACCATCCATACTGTCATTTGATGCTGAAATTTATTTGCAGTGCCAACTTGCAAGAGCTTGAACGTGTACACTATTTTCTAAAGGCAAACATGGGATCAAAGTTCTGCACAAATAATGTTCATTGTTCACCTATATTTTTATGCTTTTGATAGTAAATTGTTATTAACCATCTGATAAGATAAGTTAAGCAGCTCTTACTTTAGGGGTTAGCCAATGTTCTCCCTCAATCACCGAAAAGAAAAAGAGAGGACTTCGGTGGCTGATCATACTAGAGGGTGTTTGAAACCATGACTGCCTGCAACCGCGAGATAAATACTTCAAAGAAGCAATTGTATTTTGCATCACCAGTTCCCCCCTTCCTCCTACTACATGTATTTTCTATCTTAATATACTTAGTCCTTTTTTTTTGGGTTGAACTAAACTAAATTAAACTGAATTAAAACGAGCTGAACCGAACTTGACTAACACTATAAGAAGAAATTAGCTGGACTGAAGTGAGCTAAACTGAAATAAATTATACCCAAAAGAACAAAGCCTTAGTTAACCAAAGGTCAACCACAGTCAACTTTGTCAATGTCGAAGAAAACACAAAAACTATGTACAGCTTTTTTTGGATAAATTGGTAACTACAGTAGCTTGTTCTCTACATAGCTGTTTGCCAAGTAGTATTCTTTACCAATGACTAAAGTTCAGTAACACAGTATCCTATGACTATAAGCAGGTCTACATGTACAGTCTGTGTGTTCAAAATACCCTAGCAACTAACCACACACTACGATTATGCGCAAACAAATATGTTAGACGCACAATTAAAATTAAACATTTCAACAATTACCCCCCTCCCTTTTCCCCAAAATTCTAATTAGAGAAATCGAGAGCTAATAAGAAACTCTCTCTTCATATGCTTGAACTAGATCCGACCTGAAAATGTAGGTTTGGCAGGCAGAGAGGCTGACAACTACTCCCAACTCGTGCAAAGTAATTTCAGCTAAACTACATGCATGATTACCACTTTACGAATTGCCAATCAGATGGTCACTACATATCTAAATGAGGCACGAAAAGAGGTCAACAAACTCAAGGAGCCAGCTTCTTTGGAAGCAGTGTCACCGGTAAGTCGATAACGATATTAGCACCATCACCCGCCTCTTCAATATAACTATTCTAAATACACAACTGAGCTATCTCTGATATGATACCATCTACCATTTCCCACTAAACATCATCATTAGAACATTACAGGATGAATAATCAATAGAATATAGCCATAACCATAACCAGAACCAGTCAGTTAGAGCCAGTTTGTTGTAGTTGCACACCAATTCTTCTCAATCCTCTCATTCAATCAAGATTATCTGAGCACAGGGATTTCCCATGTCAAACTACCTGTAAGTGAATGCAGTTAATAGCCGGTAATACAATTAAAATAATAGGTAGTGTCTTATATAACAATTAGCAATTTACCCATGGTTTTGAGCCACTGCTTCAACAGTCTTCATCCTTTTTGCTGTGGGCAAGCTACATATTCTCCCTTCATCATCTCCTTCATCAAAATTTTGGCCGGAGAACTCTGCAAAAATATAATGAGATTCGGAAACTTCAATAAAGTTGAATACAGATTTACATGAGTTAACAAAATTGCTAGACTGTCAATTCATCGAACCTGTTCAAGGATCGGATTAACAACACTCAGATAATATTGATCAAATCTAAGGCCCTATCAGATAATATTGATCAAATATTCAAATCTAAGGCCCTATTGTATATAAACAAAAAAATATTCAAATGTTTCAGAAATAACCTCGTACAAGCGAAGTGAAGGCTACCAGAATCATCAAAAATATACACCACCAATACCGGAGGGGTATAAGAGGGTATTGAAAAGCTATAATCACATAGTTTATCATCTTACAGTCAGTCTCTAATAGAAGAAGTATATTGACATCCTACTGTTCATTCCATTTCGATAATAGGTGTGACAATACATCTCCCTAAAAAAGCCTAATTTGTTGACAGATCTCTTCCCATCTTCAGCCATAAAGAACTTCCCTTTTTCCTCATCAAATAATAAATGCCTCAACAATGCAATATCCATTTCCTGAACACAGCAATCCCTACATTGATTAGGGATCATTTTTGGTTCCGCAGCATAAGGTCAGTTTACACATCAACTAGTTTGCGTATCAGCACCACCGGAACTCATGCAACTAACCACTTAAAAACAGAAGAATACCAATAACAGTTAACAAATTTCACATATTAAAGCCATACAAGATTATTATAAAATGGCCACACTCGACTTTTGTGGTTGTATCTATTGCCTATTATCTAGTGTACTTTGTGATTTTTTCACGAAGATATGTCTAAACATGAATTCAAAAATATTATTTTCACATCAAAACATTCTTTGAAAATTTATAATTTAGCAACCACAGTCATAGTATATGGCCCAAGTTAGCAACACGTAGAATGTTCACATACAATCATTAACACTCATAAAATGGTCATCCAAACCACCAGACATTAAGTTTTGCCCCGTGGTCTAATGCACCAGCATGGCAGCATAGCTAGCAATAAGCCATTCGTTGATGGAACTGCTATATATGCATATGCCATAATCCTCCATGCCAATGGTCTGTTTCAAAACGCAATGGGCATCAATGATTCAGGTGATCACTTTCAAACATAGTTCTCAACTACTCATAGATAGGAATTACAACAGAGAAGAGTGACTTTTACTTTGATAGCAATGAGAATGAGACTCCTAAAAGGTTTGAAATTTACCTTCATCAACGCTTGGGGCTGCGATAGTTTGACAAATAGGAAAATTGTCTGATATATCTGCAAATGTACGTGTATATGTCGCCCTTTCCTCACAGCTCCCTGGTTGATTCCCGTATGAAGCATTTCCCTGGATTGTTTGACCATCTTTGCTTCTAAAATGCTGAATCCACGGATTTTGCAATAGAAGATGACACTTTCCTGCTTTCTGAGGGGGAGGTTCACCTCTTCCAAGTTTAATTCTCTGCCAGCAACCACGCTGGAAGATCTGAAACTAAGAGGAAAAAAAAGAGGAAACTAGTGAGAAACAGAGGGCTAATCTCGAACTGCAAAAGTTACATGGAACCAAAAGCTATGACAAAATAAACGATATGTCATACCACGTATCCTAGGGTTGCACCCCCGATAACATCCTAGTTACACTGTACTTATAATTTATGAACACTCATTCCTTGAAACAATTCAACATAACGTTGTTCAGCTTTCTTATAGAAAGCATATTCAGCCCCCTCAGGGAAAAAAAATCCCGTTCACTAGGGACAGACCCTCTCCTCTTCTGGTGTTTGGTTACATGGGGCCAAACACCCTATTGGCCATTGCTAGTGGAGTGAGTTTTCACTTTTTCACTTATATATTGATTAAGAAGCTTTTAATTAGTGCGGAAAATTTGACATAGCTCATAAAACATTACTTGAACCTGTTCCCCAAAGCAGTGAAATTGATCCAAAACTAACGCCAAGTCAAAAAAGTAGCCTACACATTGTACATGTTTAAACTGAGCACAAAGCTTTGATATAGGACGGGTTTGTGCTTATGCAATACCATACAGTTCTAAGTTACCAAAAAAGAGGAATATAAACATATGAAAAGAAAAATTGCATACCTGATCAGCTGCATTTGAATCATTATGCTTGGATGATCTCGTGTAAGGAGGCTGCGTCTTTTGTGAGTGCAAATAACTCGAATCCATTGAACTGTATAGTTGGTGTAGAAATGAAGTTTCAATAGACTTGAGATACAAACTATGCTTTTCATCTGTCCATTCAGAGGATGTGGGTTCTTTATCCAACAACTCCTGCAAAATAGAAAATGTTTCGGAGTTCAATAATACTATAGCGTTTAGCAAAGGAGAAATGAGCCTTTTCTTTATAGTAGTTTATAACAACCATAGCCCATATCAATGAAATCTGGAGTAAAACTATCACAGAGAGAAATTCAGGCCTGTGTAGTAATAATATTATACTAACAGAAGACCCCAACTCACAACCTCGAATTAAAGATCTGTCTTCCTCATGAAAGGCTCAAAAGCTCAATTTTTTTTTTTTTTTTTTTTTTTTTTTTGCTGATGGGAGCTGGGCTATTACTAATGTGAACCAGACTTCGCACCATCAATAATCAAGTCATCGAAGATAGCGGACAAAATGATCCACTCGATCTTGGGGAGTACAAATATTGTTCTAACCTAGGATTTTGCACCTATGAGAATCATGCCCAACTAATAAGGATTTTAGCAATCAGAAATGAGAAATTTTATCCAATAATTTCAACACAAAGTTTCAGAATCTCGAGATCCAAATCATTGACACCCTTAAAAACCAATTATAAGAGTCAACAGCACAAGCAAAAGTAACATTCCTGACAAAATTCAAATATTCCCAAAAAAAATTGATGCATATATCTCACTTCCTAGAATTGTACGATAACCAGCCTAAAAATAATTGAGAACTATATAACTCATTTGACCATCACATCAATAGGATCAAATATGCAGATGATCATAAAAAAAAATTAATAAACAAGATCATGCATGAGTATAATCAAAAAAACCCAAAATCGAAATCTTTAGAAATACTTGAGCTAAATCAAAACACAAATAAAAAAAAAATTAAGGTATAAAGAAAAAGAAAAAGGAATAAAATGAGTATGGTACCAGATTTGAAGATTCTTCCTGTTCAAATGAACCGGAAAGATCGCCGCCGGTAACGCCAGAAGATTGCGAGCTTGTAGAACCGGCCATAACCGAATCTAAGAACTTAAGACAGAAAAAGAAAGGAAAAAAAACGAATTTATAAAAAAATAAAAAGAGAGAGGGTAATATTATGATCCGAATTCAATTGGGGATATTTTGAGAAGAGGTTTGAATTCTGAAATTTATGTCGTAACTCGTAGGTTAATGCCTAATGGTGAGAGGAAAGGATGGAGAGGTAAGGACTAAGGACTAAGGAAAGGGCGGTTGTGTTGTGGGACAAAAAGAGCAATCCAGTTGGCATCGCTTTTACACGTGTAAGCTGTCTTTCATCTATTCCACATGCCAATTGGATCACCATTGCCCAGATTTTTTATTTCTTTGCAAAATATCCCGCGGAAAACCCTCAAAATATCTGCACTTTTAGATTGTCTTTTTCTCTTTTTTTTTTTATTTTTTTATTTTCCTCTTTTGTTTTAACTTATGAGCTTGGGCCTTGACATCGATTTTTCGTGTCTGGTCATTAGATATTTGTTAAATATTTTTTGTTTGGGGGTAAGGAGAGAGAAACCATAGAGGCTCCAATTTGTCAAGGGTGAAAATCAATCCTAAAATCGTTTGAAATCAGGAAGGATATTCTAACTACTAAGTTGAACTATCCCTCACTTTCATAAAATGCTTGTTAATATATCCAACTATTATATATACTCCCTCCATCCTATAATATAGTGCTTGTTTCTTTTTTACACGGTCTCCAAGATGCCCCATTGACCTTCGATATTTTCAATTCCTTATTAATAAAAAATATAAAAAATTGATATTGTGAAACTACACGTTGAGGCTAATCTAACAAGATCTCACATGAGTATTTTTTTAATATATGTACTAATGAGAATATTTGGTCAAATATTTTAAAGTTTGATCTCATGAGAGATAAACAAGTACAATACTATGGGACGATGGGAGTAGTATAAAAAAAAGTAACTAGAATCAGAACTAACATGTGTCAGCTTTTGGCTAAAAATTTTACCTATTTATTTGTATATTAGGGTTGTATGTTTAAAAATAGATTTGACCCAACCACTCGTTTACTAGCTAAAATATTATTGTCAACATTAGTGCGTCCTGTAATGTAATGTTTTTTTTTTCTTGAGATTTACAGCTATTAGCTATAAAATTAGAGTTTATCCTCATTGCTTACTATTGCAATTTTTTTTCCAGAAAATCCTCAATGGTAATCCTATATTTTGGTTTTTTTCTCCTTGGCAGCCAAATTTAATTTTAATTCTCAATGGCAATGTCCATTTTTATAGTTATGCTTGAGATTGTGTCATTAAAAATCATCTTTCGTTAATGACAATTATTAAAAGGGTTGTTTTCAAACTAAGGTCCTTATTATCTAAATAGATTGATAGGCATAGATTCCCTTTAAGAAACTTATATTTGTTCATCTCTTACTTAAAATGGGAATGCAATAGGTTTTCATCGAGAGACAAAAGGAACTAACAATTTCTTTTAGGGAACTTATGTCATTCTAGCTTAAAAACCTTAATTAAATTATAAACGACCCTTTTAACAATTGTTTATAATGAAAAAAGGTTATTAATGCCATATTCTCAAGTATAACAAAAAAGACAGGGTTATCATTGCTAATTAAAATTAAATTTGGTTACCAAAGCTAAACATCGAAAAATAGGGTTACCATTGAGAATTCCTTTTTTTAACCTATTGTTGTAGCTTGAGACAAAATACATTTATCATTTACTTATGAATATATAAACTTTTTTTTTTTTTAAGGGAGAATATATAAACTTTTTAGATGAACAATAATTATCAATAAAATCAGAGTTTCGCACTCATTGCTTGGTATCGCATTACTCAAAACTTCCTAATCAAATTGTCACTTCTCAAAGTCTTTTTTTTTTTTTTTTTACTCAATTTTGCTTGTGTTTGCTACACCCTTATTTAGCACACTCAAACCCAACGAATATGAGACTCAAACTCTTGCCGCCAATAGGCTAGAGTTCACTTTTTCAACTCATAAGTATTGTTTTGTGTTCGCGATGCATACACACATTACACCATTATTGCCCCCCAATTCATACATACTTAAAACCATCTGAAACTCACACACATACACGAATTCATCAATATACACACGCACACGCTCAAACAAGTAAAATCAGCAATGGGATCACGCGCGAGCACATACACGTAGAATTAGCATTCGACAATGATGATGCTTTGCTTGGAACTCTTCTAGCTGTAGAATAAAGATGAAACTATACTGAAATCAAATATCATATTTGTCAATTAAGAAACTAGCACCAATGTAACCCTTTTACAATTAGACCATCATCTTCTCCATATACCAAGAACTTATCCTAACACTTGTAAGATGAAGTGGCGTATCCAAAGTAACATATTAGTGGATGCAAAATATAATTTTGATTATTTTATATTCAGTGTAAATGGTCCAATTTTGCACAAAAATATACAAATTTTGACTGAAAAATAGTACATATCAAAATTTAAGTGGGGTCAGATGACCCTACACCTCAAAGGGTAGCTCTGCCCCTTAGATAATTCAAGATATTCTTGATTGTAGTCCTATCATCGGGGTTTCATTGGTATCTTCTCAATATGCTAAGAGTATACAAGACATGGACTAGTACATATCATTGCATACATGATAAAAAGCATTGTAGAAGCATATCGGATGCTACTCTAACAAAGACCCTGATGTATAGAGGTCAATAGGAAGGTATAGAGGTAAGTAGTTGCTCACTTGCTTGTATGGGTTATAATTCGAAATCGTGGGTAATTGGACTATGGTTGAGAAAATGACATAATTGGTTTATAGATTTGATGTAGATGGATCCAGCAAGAAGAATGACTATGAAGAGGCCAAAACTTACATACAGGAGCCAAACAATCTCAAGCCCATTGGTAAAATGATGGGATGATGACTCTTTAGACAATACCAACCATGTTTTAGGAATCATAATTGAATGGAACACAATAAAAGGAAAATGAGAAAGGAATTTGGGAAGGTGGTACCGTGATATTAAGTAGAAGTATAGATTTGTTTAGGTCACAACTCACAAGGTACTTCTCTCCTGTGAGATCTTTGGTTTACACAGAAAAAGATCTATCCTTGTGAGGAAAAGAATAAGCCCAAAAAAGAAAGAACTTTGAAAGAAAAATGTGCAAGTCAAATTAATAACAAAGGTACTTCATTCGCTCCTTGTTGCTTTCAACAGCTCCTGAAACCTGAACAGTCTAGTACACAATATATATGCTCCTAAAGAGTAGAAATGGAGTTTATGAACGATAAGCTATTCAAGGAAGCTCAAAACAAAAATAAGTTAACTGGGTATGCGACTATTCTGCTTGGGGCCTGGAACAAAATGTGCAATACATCTTTCAACAGTACCTATTGCTCAACAATCCCACATTCCTAAATTTGTTCAAATTTTACATTACGTATTACACACTTTACGAGCCTGAAATTTCAAATCTTATCAATAGAAAAACTATAAACAAGACCACAAAAGGTAACAAAATCATATAGAGAGCACCATGCCAGGTTTTGATACCAAGCTTCACTCATACCGTCTACGGCGTCGAAAATGCTTGAGAATAAAGCTATCTGCATAGAGCGGGTAATTTTGCCTGATGAACCCCTTAATGCACTTCCAATAAGAAAAGTCAACCAGCTCACCATCCTTGCGAACTATGAACAGGCATCGGGAATCTTGAAACTGAGGATGATATCCGATCTGACAACCATGAAGAATAATATATATATAAGAAAAACAAGAACATCAGCAAACAGCCAATCATTGCGTATATAATAATTTTAAGGGAAACATGGCCTGAAATCAACTCTATCCCTTTTTAATTTGAAAGTGAATCAGATTAGTTACATATAAGGGATCCTGTCAGAACAAGAACTCAGACATGACCTACAATCAGGTGGCTATTTGCTTGACAAAGTACCGAATAGGAAAAGAAAAGCACAGTAGACTTCAATAAAGTTCTAGTTCTGAACACCATCCATAAACTTGAGGGAACATAGTCAAAGTTCGCAGTTAAACATTGTCCTAGCCACCTCATAGTAGTTTGTCAGAACAAACTTCTCTTTGAAACAAATTCTTTCCATTTAACCTTGCACAACTAAAATACGAGATTCCCAGAAGTTTAAAAATATGAGGATATGCTGGATGCAAACACCACTTCTTCAAGAGAATTCATGACCCATAACGCAACAAAATCTTCTTTCATGGGACTGTGAAAGTGGAAACTATGGTGTGATCAAATAAAATAAAAAGCCAATTGGTGTTCGTGAAGAGATCTGTACTAGTGTTCTTGACTGAGCCTCGTTCAACGTTCAGAAGCAATTGAGTAGAAGATACAACTCCATACTCAGTATCACCTCCAAACTGCCTCCATGTCTTCTACTACATTCTCTGAATCCACACTAACAAGAAAATCTACTAATATTAACAAAGAAGAGTTACACTAGACAGATGTATTAACATCTTAATCTTCTCTATTTATTAACCTCTCCACAGATCAATTTCGTATCCTTTTAGAAAAATCAACTACATGCTTCATATGATATAATTGACTTTAAATCTCCAGGAGGTGGCGGCCAGGACACACATCCCAAAAAATACAAAACAGCCCTCAAGTTACACACTTCACACATATTCTCAATGACAATTAATCAAGGACTGTTGAGCTGCTTCATAATACACAATTTAGGGCTTTTCAAGATTAGAGTTTTCAATTATAGGATCCATTTACAACAACTTCATGCAATTAATTTGGGACTTTTGCGTGGAATTGAGTCGAAAAGCCAAGAGCAGATTAGTTGTGATAAGAAATTATACTTTTAGAGCTTTTTGACACGTATTCCTTTCTCGCTCGCGTATACACGAAAGGTGAGGCAATAAGGTGAGACAATAAGGCAAGGTGCATTGCCATACGCTTCGCAAAAGCCAGCTTGAGGCGAATGCCTCGCCTCGTCTATTGTTTGGTATGCGCCCCAACACTTCGAAGGCGAATTTCCAAACGCCCTAATTCGTCCACAGTCTAGTCACGCTTTTGAAAACTAAGGAACCAACATAGCAATGAGACTTTGTTAAGTGGTGCAAAGTGTGTGGCTTGCGCAGCAGATAGCCAAAGAAGTCAACATGTGACATGCAAGATGCAACTATGCTCAAAATCTGAAAGTAAGTTGATGTTAAGTATCAGGGGACAGTACCAGGAAATTTTAGGCTTATCTTAGGGACACAGATTTGAGTTTATTCTATAGTTTTTCAAGTCCACTCTTTTTATCTGATTCTTCCTAGTAAAATTAAGTCGTGAGTCTTTATGACCAGACAGCTTTTACTTCTATCTTGTTTATGAGATATGTCATAATAGTGAAGGTCTTTATTTGCTTTACGGTAGGAAAATGATCCATTATGAGTAGCTCTTTAGTTTGGCAATTTTGGCATAAATTTTTACAAGTAAACTTAAAGATAACTTCCTTGCAGGATTTGGTTTATTCTTGATCCATAATCAAGGATTTCACAAAAATTCAGAAATAGTATTTAAAAAAAACAATATTTTTGAGGTTTTTTTTGAAGGATTGAAGTAAGCAGAAGTAGAACCAAGGAAAATGAACTTGAGTAAGCAAATAGCCATGAAATCTAACACCAAGTGAATAACCAAATTCACAAAGAAAATAGATTAACCACATAGGAAGGCACACATGACACAAAGGGTTGACGTAAATATGAGATGATAATGATCAACCCCATAATGCATGAAGTCTTATTCAAAGCAGTAGAATTGATTACTCAGGTGCAACGATGGTCAATCCAAAGGGTTGATCACCCAAAAAATAACCAACGTCACAACCTAGTCCTCCGCTTTTCACCCATGCAAGGAAGAAGGTAAAAAGAATGCTAAGGGCAATGGTGTAATTAAAACAGACATTAGATGTGATGTTGATGAAGAGAAATCATGTAACAGAGCAGAGACTTAGTTACAAAGAAGGTAGCACACAAGAAAGTGGGTTAAAACTTGTAATAAAAAGGAAGCTAAAAAAGAGAACAAATCATCCAAAATATAGTAAAACTCATTAGAAGAAAAGGAGAATCCTTAACCTCTCGAAAGTTAAGGGTTTTACTTGATTTAATTACACTGATCTATCAATACATGTGAGTTCTACGAGTTAATTCTAATGTTTTTTTACCTTATTTCCTAGCAAGATACCCATTAACTATGACTCAGGACAAATTTTCATCACGTAAGATAAATGCACTCATATCAGTTCTTTTTGTTTGTTTCAACTTGCAAGCAGAAAAGCGAAACAATCTTATTAAATTTTAATTTGTTAATTCAAGCATTTTTACCCTTTGTTGTCGCGAACTTTTTAAATTAGAGCTACGAGTCCAAGGGTTGCGTTTTAGCCTTTTAGGATATAGATTGATATTGATCCCAACACTTTAGCCTAGGTACTCATAGATAAAAGAATGCAATAATGATGATAGATTGGATTTCCAACACGGAAAATACACAAACATAAATTCATACTTCATACCCTAACAAGAGGTAGTCATTATTGCTAAATGGTATATGAAGGATGAGTCTGTTGGCATGATATTCATTTTTTTTTCCGGAAATTAGGCTAGTGAGTCCCTTGGCTAGTTCTAGAAGATTTATGGAGACACTTTTACAAATTACCTTTCTTGGTTTTACACTTCTCAGCCTCACCAGGGGTGAAAGTTATTCGAATAAAATCCGAAATCCAATCCAATCTGATCGGATCGGATTGGAACTGTGTTCTGATTGGATTCGGATTGAGATTTTTTTTAAAAATGGATTTTCGGATCTGATTGGATTGAGGGTAATTGGATCCAAAAATCCAATATAATCGAATAGTAATATGCCTTGTATTATGTATCTGGATTGGGCTTAAGTGTTTAACTGGATTTTAAAAAAAAAAAGCCTAGTCCATAGCCCAGTAGGCGTAGCACTTCAACCCTTCTCCTAAAACCCTAACAGCACTTAATTCCTCATTTCCTAAATCTACTAGGCTGCTGTTGTGCTTAATTTATTTCATCTAAAAACTAGAGTTTTAAAATATCCGATTTTCGGATCGAATCCAATCTAGAGTATGGAAATTTCGATTGGATTGGATCGGATTCAAACTCTAATTGGTTTGGATTCGGATTGGAAAATTGAAATCCAAATTTTGTTCGGATCGGATTGGATTAGGCCCTAATCCAAACCGTACACTGAACTTTCACCCCTAATCCCCCACTAACACAAGGTCAGATAGCATTCTTGTTACTCTTCTCAGAGAAATGGTGACTAAGACACAAAAAGAATGAGATCTTAACCTAGCATGCCGTCACGACTCACCGCTAGAACCCCCAACAGCATCGCTGGGCAACAACAGTAGCTAGACAATCAGCAATGGCCTAGCGATAGCTTTGCTACCATGAGGCATCTGGTGGCCTAAAAGGGCTTCAATTGGGCTCAAATTTGGGGGTCCCCCATATTTTGGGCCAACGAAGACAATGGTCGAGCTACATTTTGGATTTGAGGCCCAAAAATATGTGATGGTGCATGACCATCTTCGGTGGTACATTGGAAGCTTCTCGAGAAGCCTTGAGTGCTCCTCGTACATATGCTCATAAAGTGTGTAGAATATTCTAGGGAAGCTTTGTGTAGAAGTCTCCAATTGATGAGGTTATTAAAGACTCTAGAATAAGGGAAGGGTAGGATGTAGGCCTATAAATAGGCATCCCGATTCATTTGTACAAAGCATCCTAGAGAGCTCATCACTTGTATTCCTCTTGCTAGTAATACAAAACATTCTTTCCAAGCATCCCACTTGTGCATTAGTTCCCTCACTTAGCCAAAGGATCCTGCTTAGTACCTTCCTTGATCTGCTAAAGAAGGTTGCTAGCGAGCATTACTTTGCGGCTAAGAGCATATGCGACAACATTTGCTTTGACCGGCTTGTATTTAATGACATAGTCGAACTCCTCCAAAAAGTCTTGTCATCGTGCTTGTTTTGGTGTGAGCTTTTTTTGCTTATGAAAGTAACTTGTTGCCACATTGTCCGTCATGATTGTAAACCGACTCTCGAGCAAGTAATGCCTCCATATCCGCAAAAAACAGATGATTGCGATCATTTCCTTGTCATCAACCGAATACCATCGATCCATGTCATTTAGCTTGTGAGACTCATAAGCAATTGGATGTCTCTCTTGCATGAGAACCCATCCGATGGCAAAATCATATGCATCACTGTGAAGTTCGAACGACTTTGGGTAGTCAGGCAATGCTATGACGGGCTCCTCCGTGACTGCCTTCTTTAAGTCTTGGAACGCCTTTTCACTCCGGACTCCATTGTCATTGCACCTTCTTCTTTAGTAAATCGGTCAACGACGCTGCTCTTGCCGAGTAGCTCATGATGAATCTCCAATAATAATTTACGATCCCAAGAAAAGAACGTAGCTCCGACACATTCTTCAGCGGGTCCTATTCATTGATAGCTTGCACCTTATCTCGTTTCATCATGATCTTTCTAGCTTTGATACGGTGCCCCAAGAAAGACACCTCGCCATGTGCAAACAAGGACTTCTCCTTTTTCACATAAAACTCGTTCTTTCGAGTTATTGTCGCAAATGCTGCACATGGTCTTATAAAGTGTCGACGTACACGAGATATTGTCGGAGATAGACGACTACAAATTTATCTAAATATGGCTAGAAAATCTTATTCATTAAGGTAAAAAAATAAGTAGCAGGGGAGTTGGTGAGGCCGAAAGGCATCACCAAGAACTCGTAAGACCGGTAGCGAGTGACACATGCCGTTTTTAGCTAATCTCCTTCGGCTATGCACACTTACCAATGCCGCGACCAGAGATCCAGATCCAGTTTAGAGAAGTAGCTGGCTTTACCGAGCCTGTCGAACAAATCGGTAACCAAAGGAATAAAATACTTGTTCTTGACGGTTACCTTGCTGAGTGCTCGGTAGTTGATGCACATGTGCAATGACCCATCGTGCAACGTTGGAACAAGAATAGTGCACCGTAGGGCGTCTTTGATGGCCGGATGAACCCCGCGTCTAATAGTTCGTTGAGTTGCTTCCGCAACTCCTTTAGCTGTGGTCTCATTGGATAAGACCCCATGGATGGAGGCCATGCTCCTAGTTCCAACTCGATTTGGTAGTCCACCTATCGCCTTGGTGGGAGCTTCTTTGGTAGTTCTGGTGGCATCATGTCCTCGAACTCCTTCAAGGTTTCCGAAACCTCCCTCAAAATATCGTCTTTTTCAGTCTCCTTTTCGACAAGCGTTGCGAGATAAGTCGTTTGTCCCCTTTGGAATTTGCATCGCCTAGATGAGTTTGGATTTGACCATATTAAGAGTGCTATTGTTGTTAAAATCTCGATCCGGATCTTATGATCCTATCCAACCACAAAAAATACATGGTAGGATCTTAATACGATTATTAGATCCTACGACTCTAAAATCCAATCCTATCGTAAAAAAAGCACAAAGTAATTTCACATATTATCTTTCTCCTATTAGATTTTGGTTGCATGATACTTCAATCTTATAATATCGAAAAACCATCACCATTTGCTAATGAAATAAATCATCATTATTATTTGTAAATTTTTAACATGAGGTTCTCACCATGTTCTAGTATAATTATATCTATTTTACCAAATTGTAGGATCTTACGATCCTACGATCCGATCCCACCGATTCGATCCTACCAGCCCCTACAATCAAAAGTAGGATCCCGATAACATTGTTGGGACGGAACATGCTTTATAGCCTTTTAGCGATCGTCATCGTTCTGTCCTTCTCCAACATCCATGGATTCACTGAGTCCATGAACTCATACCCAACACCAATGAGAAGCCGTCCATGGGGACGACATCCATAGTTCCCTTCCATTCACCCAAGAGAAACTTCGCGAGCTACGCCAATGGATCGGCACCGGTGATTGTTGACAGTTTTCAGCGTGCCCGGCTCCCTGGCATTTCGTGCGTCTTATTTCTTGGCTACGAAGTTATGAGATGCACCCATGTCGACGAGTGCTTTGGATGACCTGCCATTTACAAAAGCCTCCACAAACATAAGTGATGATTTCTTGGTACGATGAATCGTACTCACCTTGGCTACATTGCCATCTCCCTTAGGCTGCTTGATTGTAGCCTTGACATTGCTGACTAGACGCAAAGTGTCCATTTGTGTCTCATCCCCGGACCCTTGCTCATGTGCTGCAACTATTGCGTTGAGCTTTTGTCCTTGAGGGAAGTCCCTTGCAAAGTGCAGTCCTCCGCACAAGAAGTAATCATGATTCTTCGTCTTGCCGTCGGAAAATGAATTGTCCTTATCCTTACCTTTGTCCCTCTTCTCTTATCGCTTGGTATTACTATTACGCTCGGTGGACTTCGCTCCCCCACCTTCTCCTTGTTGCCGCCTTTCTCACTGCCCTTTTGTCCTTCCTCGTATCCTCCTTATACTCGAACAAAGACTCGGCAGCTGTGATGGCCTCCGCAAGTGTCTCCATGTTGCGTCTCTTTAGCTCTTTCTCGTCGCATTGTTGTAGACCATCCATGAGGTAGAGAAAGCAACTCCGGCACATCCGACACTTCTAACATGAGTGAAGTATACTGTTTGACGTACTCTTTAATCGACCCCGTATGTTTCAACCCACGTAGTTTCTTCATTGGGATCTTTTCGACAGTCTCCGGATATAATTACTTCTTCAAATCGACTTTGAACTCGTCCCATGTCTTGAGTGAGCAAAGACCCTCCTTGGTGTCCTACTCACACCTCCTCCACCATAAGATGGCATCGTCTCCCAAATACATAGTGGCAGTGTTGATCTTGGAACCATCGTCCTCCAAGCATAATGCGTCGAAGTACTTCTTGACGCTCCATAGAAAGTTCTCGAGCTCCCTAGCATCGTGCTTCCCATGGTACTTTGGCGGCTCCGGAACCTTCAAATCCTAACCCTCCCCGATTGTGTCACCCTTGGCCATGGCCGCTTTATAAAGAATCACGTTACCCATAACGGATTCGAATTGCTCCTTCATCGCCTTGAGCTGTACCGTATGACTTTCCTTGACTTACGCCAACTCCATACGAATCGAGTTAGCAACCTCATTTACACAGAGTTGGACGACCTCTTTGGCTTCCGTTGCCGCTGCCATCATTCCTAGCCCCAATACTAGAACACGACTATCGATCCCCTTGATGCCTTGCCCAAGCGTTTTCCTAGAGGACTCCAGCTCCTCGATACCTTGCTCGGCAACTCCAACACTGTCAACAAGGTTACCCATCGCAAGCTCAACTTTTGCAACATGACTCTTGATCTACGAGGTCGTTTGCTTCTTCTTCTTTTGGGTCTCATCGACAACGTCTGATGCCCGAACGCTTTCCTTGTGTTGTTGTGTCGACATTGCAACGACCCGCACTTAGTTTCGTATACAACAACTAGCACACCAATGTCAGCAAGACCACACCCTTAGTAATCGTCGTTGCTCTCGTACCACGTGTCACGTGCGGACTTATTTCTTTGTTGCTGCATACTAGAGTCATACTAGTCAAGGGACCCGATATGTTGGCTAGGCTATGTGTGCTACGAAATTTGACCAAGTGAGGGAACTAAGGCAAGTGAGATGCTTGGAAAGAATGCTTTGTATTACTAGCAAGAGGTATACAAGTGATGAGCTCTCTAGGATGCTTTGTACAAATGAATCGAATGCCTATTTATAAGTCTCTATCCTACCCTTCCCTAATTCTAGAGACTTCAATAGCATCGTCAATTGAAGACTTCTACACAAGGCTGCCCTAGAATATTCTACACACTTTACGAGCATATGTACAAGGAGGAGCATTCAAGGCTTCTCTAGAAGCTTCCCATGGAGCACCGAAAATGGTCATGCACCATAACATACTTGTGGGCCTCAAATCCAAAATCTAGCTCGACTATTGTCTTCATTGGCCCAAAATATGGCGGACCCCCAAGTTTGAACCCAATTGAAGCCCTTTTGGGCAACCAGATGCCTCATGGCAGCAAGGCATCGCTGATCACCTACGCCACCGTTGTTGATCGCCTAGGCCACCGTCGCTACCTAGCGATACTGTTGGGGGTTTTAGCGACGAGTTGTGACTATTAGCTAAAGACACTATTTTGAGTTTGGGGCTTCATTGTCCAAATATCATTTTAGACAATACGGAAGATGTTAGAGCAAAAAGGTGCCCCAACTGAAGGTCATATAGATAGTAAGAAAAACCTACACCAATAGGCAAACTCATCATCTCGCTAAACCACTAACTTTGGGTGAAGCGAAAGGGAACTCACCCCTACTACATGGAATTCCTAGAGCAGCTTCTAGCATCAAAGTAAATACAAAAAGCATACATAAATGAACAGTAATAGAGTGTTTGCATGAGAGGGTTTAAAGAGAAAGGAAGGGAAGAGACAGTGATAGATTAATATTCCTAAATTTGGAAATAGATAGGTGGAACAGAAGGTAATGGAAAGATAATGGAGCAATCCAATTACCTTAGAGCATATTTGGTTCAACATTTTTGGACTCTAACGGCCCATTTGATAGTTGGTTATAAATAGCGGTAATGGGAAATTGGGAATGTATTTGTATGTAAATTTGTGAAGAAACTATTTGTTCATTCCCATGGTAATGCTAATTTATCCTAAAGTGTTTATTTTTCTTCTTTAATTTTCATGCACATCTAATACCACATTGTAGGCGGTAATGAGTGGTAATGAAAAGTGTTTCCCCTTGAAAAGAAAAACACAAGCTTAGAGGTAGAAAAACACAAGCTTAGGGGTTTGCTTCCCCGTGGAGAAAAGAATACAAACTTGGGGGTTGAAATTGCCTCCCCATGGAGATTTCAAGGGTGCTTCACTTGTAACATTACACTTAAAATTTATTCCCATTACCACCATTTATTAACGACTATCAAACGGGCCGTAAGAAACGGAAATGAAATACTTGTTTCCTCTCTTCTTGTTTGGTTCAACCTTTTTTCAATCCATTACCATTACGTTATGGTAATGAATTCCCCTAGTTTGTTACCTTCCTTTTTCTCCTCCAGTAACAAAATCCATTTGTTGATATTAATAGTTTACTTTTCCTTTCCATTCCAAAGCTTGCACCAAACCCCCAATAAGTTACCATTTCACTTCTTTATATGATTCCATTCCATGACTTAACCAAACATGCTCTTATTGTTTTTAAAATACCAAACACTTCCAAAGTTGGAAATATTCGACAAAAACAACAAGCTCACTACTCCCTCACCTTCCCTATCTTCCCCTTCCTTCCCTTCCATGTCTTTCATTCACCTTCCTATCTCTCAACCATTATTATATACACACCATGTTACTCAAAAAGGCAAGACTTGAATTATGAGAACCACTTCACAATTGAATGTGCTAATAACCTTGAAGACCACCTCAACATAACAGTGAACAGCATGCAAACGAAGTACAGGGTAAAGGGCAGGAGTAGCCAATTATTCGAATATCGAAATCATTGTATGCTTAGAAAAAGAAACAATATTAAGCAGAGCAATTAGTAGGACTATTGAAATCAAGAAGTGCATAAAGTGAAGGTGGGTGAAGAGAGATAGATAATTACAGTGATGTAATCCACTCCACATCCAATTTTGTTGTCGCATTCAGGGTGAAAAGGAAGCAATCTGTCGAGTATAGTTCTCTCATGCTCATCAGACAATCGATCCCCACTTTGGTATCTGGATAATTGAAGAAAAGAGGAATTATAAAAGAACGAAGTAAAAAAAAAAAGTGGAAAAAGAAGATGGAAAAAGAGAAGCGAATTACTTTCCGGAATGAAGAATCATTCTAACAAAGCCAACAAGAGGCACAGTGTCCTCCAAAATCTGGTCTTCCCAATCAACCCATTTCTCTCTTTCTCCTTCTCCTTCCCCTACCCTTTGATAATTAGTTTCTGGGGTAATGGTATCTGTATCATCTTCATCAAAATTGTCGGGTGATGGTGGAGAGACAACCGGCTTTCTCAACAAATCTGGGCCAAAGGATTCATGGCTCCCAGTTTTAACGGCGCAGCAACAACGAAGCTGATTTTGCTTTTGGTGAAGATAGGCCGAAGCCAAAGGAAGAGATAAGATTGAAGGCGATGAAGTACCCCTAGTTGCAGTTGCTGTCGCAGTTGGTGGCGGCAGAGTGTTAGTGGTGTGTATACTACTAATTAATGACATTTTTTTGCTTCGTGCTTTTGTTGGGGCAAAGGAAAAGCAAAAGCAAAAATTCTCGTCGTTGGCTGGTGAATGGTGATGCGCCTGCCTGCTTCAGCTCATCTCTCTGCTTCACGGGGACGTGTGTGTGGCCAGACTCAAGTGAAAACTCAAGAGAAAAGCTAACGGTTACGGTGGCCCTTGTCAATTCCCAAATCTGCACAAGATAATAAGAGCATCACTAATAATGAAACAAAAAAATTACCCCATTTCCTACCAACATTTTCAAAATCATTTCCAATTTCATCTTAACCAAAAAAAATAATTTCATCCCCTCTCACTTTTCCTACCCCACCACATTTTCTCTCTTAAATAATTATCACAAGTTGTATTGATTTAATGTAAAATCAATTAACGCTAATTAATTGTAATTAACTCTTATAATTATTAATTCATAATTAGCTATTTTTATTATATATTAATTATCGATGACTAATTAATTATCGTAATCTAATTAATTTTTTTTTTTGAAATTAATTAATATTAGTTGACAAATAGTAAAAAAGATGCATCCATTCAAACACATATTACATATATCAAATGAAAACAAGACATGGAAAATTAAATGCAACAATAAAATAAAAAACTAAAATTGATAAAATTCCCTTATTTTAGTTCCCATTGCTACCGTACTTTGCCCATATATGTTCGATCAAATCGTTTTTCAATGATAAATGAGTTTGTTGATCTTCGATTTGTGCTTTATCCGCAAATATGTGTTGATGTCGACAATCGCTCGTTATGATATTCAAAGCGACCTTCGCTCTTCATTGTTTAGTGAGCGAACGACGCGAGATCTCCCAACATCGAACTCGATGGATCCATGTAATTTTGGTAGGTTTCTCGTTCATCTTCAACTATCATGTTGTGCATAATTATGCACGCCAACATAATCTTATGAAGTATTTCGACATCCCAAGCAAGGGATGGCATCCGAATAATAGCAAATCGAGCTTGAGTACTCCAAATGCTCGTTCCACGTCTTTCCTCCGCTTCTTGATGTTTTGCAAAGAGTCCGCTTTATGAGATTGTGGACTCGTTATGGACTTCACAAAAGTAGCCCATTTCGATAGATACCATCGAAGGTAATATCCTTTGTTATATTGATGCCCATTTACAACGAAATTAACAATTGAGCTCGACCTTCTAAAACATCTTCAAACACAGGAGATCTATGAAGCACGTTCGATCGTTGCAACTTCCGCATTCAAAAAGAATGCCAAATCCACAAGTCCCTATCGCCTACGGCAAGCACAAGTGTAGCTACCCCCTCTTCCTTGATATTGTCCTTTCCATGCTTGGACAATTTTTCCACTCCCAATGCATACAATCGATGCTACCAATCATGCCGGAAATCCACGTTCTTCTCCAATTCGTAACAACCTACTCGATCGACTTCATTTGGTCGTCTTAAGTACACATTAAAGAATGGTTGATGACACCGTCAACGAATCTAAGCGCCATCTTGCCGTACTTTCACTAATACGTATGTACTCATCGCAAGCGTCGAAGCACACCCATAAGCTAATTGTCGTATTCAGCACACTTTTGCAGCGACAAGCCAAAACGACCGGTCAATCCCTCTTTGTTCGAACCGCATCATTCCTCACGACTTCATTCATAATACGCTCAAAAACATGTTTTTGCATACGAAATCTACGTCGAAACATCCTATTTGAGTAAACTGGATTTTCGCAAAATAGTCATTGTATAATCTCAAATGACCTTCTTCTCGACCCCTATCGACCGAGGTCCAAGACGCCCACCCGCCTCATTCTAGGAGTGACCGCAACAAGGGTAGGAGGTAAGTAGAGTGACATTGTCGATCATGTCATCTACTTCTGTTCTCAATATCCTCTTCTAAATCATCGAAAAGAAGAAGAAGTTGAACTTATACTAAATTTGTAGGAATTCATTTTAGATTTAGAAGAGGAGATTGTTGTTGAGAATTGTAGGATATCCGGTTTTGGAGAGGAGATTGTTGTTGAGAATTAGGATATCCGGTTTTGGCAGAGGAGATTGTTGTAGAGAATCGTGGAACTCGAACCTTTTATATAAAGTAATGGAGGAGCATAGAGATCCTTTTTAAAGTAGGAAGTGGATCATCACACGGGCTCTCCAAAAGGAGTATATAATGATGCTCTTCGAGCTATTATCACACGGGTTGTCAAAAAAGTAGTATGGGATCATTGTGATGTCTATTCGAGACAAAACACATGGGTTATCCGAAAAGTAGTATGTGATCATAGTGATGTCTCTTCGAGACAGTATCACACGGGTCCTCCAAAAGGAGTAGGTAGGGGATCATAGACATGTCTCTTCGATATAGTATCATGCACATGGGTTCTCGAAAAGTAGTATGAGATCATAGATAATGGATAAAATACTCAAACTTTTATAAAAACCGGCATTATAACAAAAACTTAATACATTACTACCGAAACACTCAACCTAAAACAAAATACATTAACACTCAAACATACAACTTAACATAATTAAAAACACTTACACCTAAAACATATTACTCCAAACGTGAATACTACACTCCCACAAAGTTCAAAATATATTTGCAGATTGCATCATTTCATCTTCCCATGGTGTGCGATTTTCCTTAGATGTTAATGATTGGAGCATTTGCCAATTCATCCGATACCGTTGCATCTTTAAGTTTTTCTCTTCTAACTCCATCCGCCTCGCCCGTTTATCTCTTCCAACTCCAATTGCCTTTGCTTCCTTGCTTCCTTTTGCTTAAGAAACTCTAGTTTCTCATGTTGAATATCATGAGCTTTACCCTTTTGCTCACCATAGATTTGAAGTCCGTCACCAAATGATGAAAAAGCTTCAATAGCTTCAACGGTTTGGCTCTTACCCTGAGTCCGGCCTTAGCTTTCTTGTTGCCTTCGACGAGGCAACGAATCTCGAACATATCCGCTTGGGCGTGGTTGGTGTGGAGCCTCCATCTTCGACCTTGTTCTCTTCCCACTACTTCCGCAACCAACAAATCGACATTTGAGGCGTATTCGATGGACGTCCACGTGTTATCTTGTAAACCGGGTTAGTCAAGATGGAACGATACTTATCAAACTTACTCATGTGGATCCATTCATCAAAGAAGTGAAATTTACCTCCCGTGCTTTCAAATATCTTATGAGCTCGGGAGATCACATCATCATCATTTTGGCCACTCCTCTTTCTTACCTCGCCTTGTCGTAGCATCCACACCACTTTTGCACCGCGACATTCCGAACCATTGACCCTTTCGAACCATTGACCCTTCATACTGCCAATAGTGCGGAACTGAATTTCATGAGGGTTGGCTTCTCTCATTGCCTCATATTTTTCCATCACTCTCCCCCAAAATGCACCCTTTTTCTGTTGCGTTCCAACAATGCTGTCTATACTCGTATTCATGTATGATGAGACTAGTGCTTCTTTTTCAGCTTTCAACCAAATCTTTTTCCATTTACAATGGGTTCTTGAGTCGGTTGTGGAGTTGTTCGAGGAGTTGGTTGAGTAGTTGGTTGAAATTGTGTTGGTTCGAAGAAGATGAGTGAAAGTTTGTTGCGTGCATGGAACTTGAAATTCACCATCATCTTCATCTTCATCTTCATCATCACTATCATCATTGTAATCTTGAGTTTGTAGATAATTTTGTGGGTTATGGGAACTTTCAGGGGTGGAATTATATTGGTAATTCGGTTGATGTTGGCGATAATTTTGGGGGTAATTTTGAGGATGGTTTTGATTTGAATTTTGTGGATAATTAGAAAAATTTTGCCGATAATTATGCGGATTTTGTGGGTAATTTGGGGGTTTTGGGGATAATTATTAAGATTTTGATGGTAATTTATGGGGTTTTGGTTTGTATTTTGTTGTGGATTTGTTGGACGATTTCGCGTCTCTACTAGGATTAGGATTAGGTACATAATTAGGATAATTAGAATCCATAATTATGAAGATTTTTTATTTTTTATTTTGGGAAGATTGTAAGCTAAAGCAAAATTATGTGAAAAGAAATGATAATGGGAAGAGAAGAGAAAACTGAAATTGTGATAAAAGTATAGCAAAATTGGTGTCTATTTATAGAGAATGAAAAATTATGAATTTAGGTAATATTTTTTTTTTTTTTTGAATTGTATTTTTTGAAATATTAACGTTACAAAAATTGTAACGTTAATAATATGAGGGCCAATAGAATCACAACACTTGGCGTTATGTGGTAGGACCGCAGGTTGTGGCAGCAAGGCGTCAGAAGAACAGCACATTTCCGTGCTTGTTTGCTGCTCCAGCGAATCCAGTCGCGACATGTGGCAGTTTTTTTTTTTTTTGGGCTTTTCTTCCCCTTTCCTTTGCCAGCTTGTATCACCGATCCATTCTCACAAACCATTCGAAAAAACGAATAGTTGAGCCTCGATTCACGCATCAACCATTCTCCAATTCACCATTAAGAGAAAAAAAAATGGTTCAAGCTTATGAACCATTTTTTTTTTCATCATTAACCTTGCTCTAAGGTTTCATCGGAATTTTTATACAGACAGATTGCTCCTTACCCTCTTTGCTTTGGGATGTTGCCAAATATCTACAAAGGGGCCCATGTATTGCTCTGCCCACGTTATATGCTGGGCCGGCAGGGAAGGCCCCCTTTAAGAATTTACGTGATTTCTTCTTTTTATGTTCAAAATGAACACATCAATCTCCTATGTTTGGGTTGAATTTTGAATCAAGATATCCAAATTTAGATCTAAAACCCCAGGTTAGCTCCAACAAAAATTTAAGGTATTAAAAGTTGTTTGGTTTTCAATAATTGAAATTATATCTAGAATTTCTTGTACATGATAAAAATCTTAGCTCATTAAATAATCGAAACTATAATATTTCCTCCATTCTGAAATAAGTGAAACACTTCTCTCTTTTATGTGAGAGCTTTTTGAGAGAAGTGTTTCACTTATTTCATAACGAAGCAAATATATTTTACAAAATTTTGTCTATTGTCGTCTCTAGAATATAATTTGATGAGATAACTTAATTACAACTTTGAGTTAGAAATTAGATTTACGACACTTAATTTTCATATTTAGTTTATCTAGCATTTGAACTCTTGTATTATATAAGTGTATGAATTAACTTTATCTTATGGTTTTCCATGAGAAGGATCATCTATGAAGTATTAGTGATTCAAATTGTAGCTAGGAATGCATTTCATCCTATAAGTGTGAAACTTTTGAGTATTTGGTGCTATAGAATATAAATTTCATATTTGTTAATTATGTAAATAAAATAAATTTATTATGTTCATTATACTTTACTTAGAGATTTTAAATAGTTATGTAAATCTAACTTAGATTCATAAAAGTATAACTTTATATGAGTAATTGCATATATTTCAAGCTCAAGATATATATTCACTTTTGTGAAATTGGCTATTTAAGAGTGTTTAAGTATGAACTAGTTGTTGGCCCAGACGATATCCCGAATCATTTACCAATATGAAGTCTTTAAATCAAACACTTGAGAGAAATGGAAAAAAGAGTTATAGGCATTGGATTGTGTTTAGAAAAATGATCTTTCAATTCCTTTTAAATTTTCTACATAGGAAATTATAGTATGAATTATTAATTAATATAACCCTCGACTTTAAGAGAATACATATATATATAAATATATAATTACTTACAAGGGATATAATACAATCTTGTTTCTGAAATTTAGGTTAATGTATAAGAATATAACCGATGCGATTAAATAGTGTAGTAGTGTTAATTTCGGAGGTTATACAAATTTGAAGAGCTTATTTTTTTAGTATAAGAATACTAACAAATAGGACAACCTATTATTAGCATGAGCTTAATAAGTATTAATGTATACATTTTTGTATATATTTTTTTTGGTGAACTATACATTTGTATTTTATTGTTTTGAAAATAGAGATATTGTCTTATCTTTAAATAATTTTTTTCCCACAGAGACCAACATATGAGATTTTGTAGAGTAGTTGGTTAGTGTATTTGGATATCAAATGAGAGGTTATGGGATCAAGTCCTAAATTACACATTTTTATTGTTTAATAAGTCTCATTTGACCAAAAAATTTATCATACACCCGAGTGTACCGTGAGCATGGTACACCCAAGGTTATTGTTTTACTCATTGCTCATTTGGAATAATTTAAATCAGCATACTAACTAAAATAGGAGAGTTCCAAATGAGCAAAAATTAGTCTTGGGTGTACCATGTACATGGTACACCTAGATGTATGATGAATGAACTTTCATTTGATTGTGTGGGGAGGGGAGAGTACATGTGGCAACATGGCATGATGTTGTCTTAGATTTTTATATATATATATATATATATATATATAGATTGATGATTCCTGTAAAAAAAAAAAAGTATGAATTGATGATCTTTAGATACTAGCTCTAATTTATAATACTTATATGAGTTGATGACTGATTGTATGTCCTCAGAAGGAAAGTTACAGATTGATTTTAATGTAAACAATGCATTTTGGAACTCCTTTTATTTGGAGGCTTGGAGCTATGAATTTCAAATGCATAAGTTTAATGCTGTACTTAGTTTAATTTTGAGGTGAGAAAAACGGTTTGAAATCAAGTGTTGCCAGTCATCAACCATTAAGATCATAGTCTAAGTCTTAGATGGAAACTAAGTCCCTATTTCATTTTCATGACTCATTGACTTAACATAGAACAAGTGGAGTAGTCCAAAGAGTAGAAAACATCCAACGTGTGCTAAATTTGCTCAAGATAACCCCATGGACACCTTATTTACCAAGAATTTGAAAGATATGTGTGTATATGAAACAAATTGGAATTAAATTTATAGTTCTGTTTGTCCATGATTTCTACAACTTTTATCATATACCTAGGTGTACCGTGAGCATGGTACACATAATGCTATTTTTTTCTCATTACTTATTTGAAACCTCCAAATGAGCAAACTTCGCACAATAAGGAGTTAAGGAGAGTTCCAAATGAGCAAAGTACAATAAAGAGAGCTCTAAATGAGTAAATGAGTAAATGAGGAAAAAAAAGCCCTAGATATACGATCAATGCTCTCCATAATTTCATTTGTTATTTTAAAATGCTACACGGCAGTTTTAAAATCTTGAAACCCTGTGTTTATGGTATATGTGTGCTACCTCCTTTTCTAAAAGTTATAGACACTTTTTATGGATAATCGTAGGGAAGGTCAAGGATAGATTAGTATATGAAATTAGGGTTTTCTAAAAACTGAGGGAAAAATAGCGAGAAAGAGGATGATCCTCTGGAATGTCATATGCGAAGCTAAAAAGAGTTGGGGACAAGATTTCATAGCAATGGCAAAAGAGAGAGAGAAAGAGGAGAATAAGAGAGATAAGCAAAAAAGGCGAGGAAGAGAGAGGGAGAGGAGAGAGAAGAGAGACGTGAAGAAGAGGAGAGAAAGAAAGGAACGTGTGGCTCAGATGGAAGGAAAGAGGAAGGCTGAGATTTGCCAAGGCTTAGGAACAGTGAATTTCAAGTAAATGTGACCCATATCACTATTGATTTGCACAGTAGCAGCATTTGCTACTTTTATAAGGTTATGGATTCGTGAACTAAACTCTTATGTGCGTGCTTATAGTAGTAATATTTTGATTGATTCTAGATTTCATAAACTTGACATGGAACTCCAAACATGATATATAAATATATATATAGAATGAAAATTAGTTTTTGCAAGTCTAAAATTGTAAATGATAGGTTATGTATGAAGTAAGAATGATTGAATTATGCATATGTATTGAGAATGTTTAATTTGATCCTTCTGTTTATGGTATCAAAATATATTAAAATCTTGATGTTTGTATAAGACTGCCTTATAATAAAATTATATTAAGACCGCCTCACTTTGTAAGTTAAAAGGGTGACTTTATAAGTTAAAGGGGTCACTTTTTGATAATGGGTCATCTTGTATTCTAAAACAATTCACTTATAGTAGAAGTAACCCTTTTAGGACAACAAGCTACTCTCGTCATACCATAAATCATGCTAAGAAGGTTGTAGACACATAAATATATCTCCCCATTTTAGTATCCAATGATGACTAATACATCAACTCTAATTAGTCTGAATCGAAGAAATAATAAAGAATGAGTCGAAAATAAAATATTCCAAATAAAATATTCCAAACTCAAACCATATTCTAAGTTCTAACCCATTTTTCTAAGCCCACTTTCGAAAACCTTTTTTTGTAAATAGCTTACATAAGTTCATCTTCGAAAAAAAATTAAAATATAAACCAAATCTTCAAAAACCTTTTAAATAGTTGTATGAAAACCCAATTTTTAAAATGCTTTTCTTAGGCCAATTTAATTAATAGAGTTAATTAATTATATTAATTATCAAAAATATTCTCAAAATATCTTTTATAACTCATTTATAAAAATTCATTTTTATCAAAAATCTTTTAGTCACAAGAAAGGGGCAGAAAACAAGGAATGTGGGTTCAATCATTTATTTTTATTAGGAAAGAAAACTAGGAGGTGTCTCTACAATGAAACACCACCTAAAACATCCCGGAGGATGTTACAAGATACAACCTTCAAGTAAACAGAAAGAAGAAAAGGAGCACAAAACAACACAAGTGGAAGCTCTGCCGCGGCACAAACACCTTCTCCCCAGGCCCAACCGAAGACAACTTCTTGTAACCCTTCACGGGGGGCAAGACAAACACCACTGAAACATAATAGGCTCCCTAATCTTCCAAAAGAACAGACCCAACTTACTGACAAGAAGATAACTGACAGGGAAGAAGGAGATGAGCCTGTAGCCCACAACCCAGCAGCAAACCCTAACCCGATGCCGTCAAACAAACCTCCACCGCTGCCCAAAAGCCGCCTTGACGCTGGAGACACCAGCTTCGGTGACCCGAGGAAAACCTCCGGCGATACGATGGCCAACCGTAGACGGAAAGAGAAATATGAAATTGAGAGGCTAATAGAAACAGTTCGAATGAGGATAAGATGAAATGGCTAACAAAAGACTAATTGGCCATGGAAGAGGCTAGATCTAAGGGGAAAGAGAGAGATGAAGGTGGCGACTAGGGTGAATTTCTGATTTTTGGGGCCTAGGGTTTCTAGAGAGAAAGGAGAGCCCATCTCTCTAGAAACTTTTCCCTCTAATGTGGGTTCAATCATGAATTGAAGAAAAGAGTGGGAGAATTCAAGCAAAAAGGCGAGAATAGTGTACAACTCTCTGCCAAGAAAGAATTCTATAAATAGGAACGTGTAATCAAGTGAAAAAGGATCATCATCAACATCAAAAACACAATTATTCTCTAGTTTCCTTAGCTTAATTCTTAGCTCTAGCCTTAGGCTCCTAACTTCTAGGCTTCGCAGCCTATATTAGAATTTTACTTAGCATAGTTTTCTATACTTGGGAAAATTTTTCAGTTGATCTTTCTCCAATTTTTAAGCTTATGATTGAGGTAATATTATTTTCCACCATGATTCCTTGCAATTGTCCAGCTTAATTTAATCTTTTGTTTGTTTATGCCTTTGAGTTTAATTCAATAAAATTATTACTCTTATATCTTGCTATTCCCTTTATCTTGTTAAGTACTGGACTTTGGTGAAATTACTCATATGTTAGCGAGACCTTCCTAAGGTCAGTAACTCCCAGGTGCATACCCTCAAGGCACTCTAGACCACATGTGATAGAGTGTGATTTGCTCGTTGGCAATTCAAGCAAGGATGCATGCACCTCTATCTAAGCATCCCAAGAGCCCATTTTTTCTAGTAGTGTAGATAAATTATACATGGGTCTTTTAGTTGAGGTTGGATTGGTGGAGTGAAATTATTTTTTGTTATTTCATCATTTTCAATCCAGGTGTGAGTGAGTAATCGTAAAAAAATTATGGGCTTACCTAAAATAAAAGTCTTATTTTTTGACAGTTAAAATAAAATAAAGGTAATCATGGTGCAGGTCATCCCTAAAAAAAAATTTCCCATTGGTCGAACCGGGCCGGGCCAAAATCCGGGTCAAAATTTTGTGCCCAAAGCACACTATTTTCGGGCCAAAAATCGGGCCGGGTCGAAATTTAGACTAAAAAATCATTTTCTGCTTGCTTAAAGCCCGTCCCAAAGCCAAAAAAGCGGCACGGAACCGAAACCGGGCCAAAATTTCTGCCCCAAGCCTGGGAAAAATTCGGGCCGGGCCGGACTAATTTGATCACCCCTAAAATAAAAAGTGTTGTAATTAACCTGAGATAATACATGTATAAAAATCGTATCAATTAATAAGTGAATAAAGTATCTTTTAAAAATAATAATAATACTTCCTGAGTCCTCATCCATAAAAACTAGCTTTATATGCACACTATAGTGATAAGTGATTTGTAGTTTGCTAGATTGGTTTTCCAATTTTTATTTTTATTTTTAAACTAATAAACTTATAGGTCTTGTAGTTTTCTTTTCTAATTAGGGATACATTGATAAAAAAGTATGGACAACTCAAGAGTTTCCATGTTAATAGAGAAAGAAGGGGGAAGTATAGATTGTTCATTGTTGTACGCGAAATGAGCAGGGGCCCAATAGTCCTAATCCATGATAGTCAAAGTAAATAGTCAAAACCATAAAAACTCCATTCATCCTGCAAAAGGCCGACACCGAGATTTAGCAGTAATGATCATTTATTCCTCACTCACTCACTCAATCTCACTTTTGTTAGTTTTTAGAAACCAACAATCAATTAAATTAAGCACGCCTTCACCTTGCCAACTGTTGCTGCTGCAAATTGATTGAAAACATTTGACTATATACTACACAAACAGTACTTTACTAATTGTTGTTCATCACATTCACTATTTCACGCCATTGCCAATTATATTTAAATTTCCAAAATCCTTCAATTAACCAAACCATAAACACCTGTCTAGTATCTCTCTCTTGAGTCTTAGCAGGTAGCAGCATCTGATGTTCAAATGTCAATGGCAGCTGCTAATAATGTTAGTGGAAGAGGAGGTCAGACCATTCGAGACATGAGCCCTGACTCAGTTATTCTAACATTTGAGTCCAACTTCAGTAGTCTCTTCTCTTCTGCTTCTGCCAGTGTAGATCGTTGTTCCTTCACTTCCGATCATGATCCCGCACTTTCTCAGGTCACAAGTCACAAGTCACAAGTCACAACCAACATTTCTCTTTTGCACATTATGCATTTCAGCTTTCTTTTTACTTTTCTGTCTATTTCAGCTCAATCCATTTTTTATAACTTTGCAGATTAATTTAAGTCATCCAGATTCAAACAAATTTGCAGTATCATTATGCAGCAAAAAAGTTGACAAAGCTAAAGGTGAAGTTAAATACAGTACACTTTTACATTTTGAAATTTCAGTCTCTTTCATTTATAAAATGTTCAATTATTGCGATTTATAGTTGAACAGGAAGAAAACAACAAAATAGTACAACATCATGTTGATCATGAAATTGAACCCTTAGATTCTGCAAGGAGTTCCTTTTCACAAGCCCTTAAAGGTACTAGAGAACAATTCTACTTTCTTTCATGGGGATATCATATGTCTTACTTTTGCTTTCATACTGAATTATTAATCAGAATGTCAGGAAAGGAGATCTAGATCTGAAGCTCTTAATAACAAATTGGATCGACGAAGACCTGCTTCATTAGATCTTAACAATTCATCTGCTGCCAATGTGGTGAGTTCATCACCCAAGTTGGGAGTGATGAAGAAAGCTTCTGCAACATCTCGAAAATCTGGGAATTTTCCGAGCCCTGGAACGCCCAATTACCGGCATGGGAGTGTTGGGATTACCAAAGGATGGAGTTCGGAGAGAGTTCCATTGCCTTCAAATGGTAGTAATAGAAGGCAAATTGGTGCCGCATTATTGCCATTGAATAATAATGGGAGGGGGTTGCCTTCCAAATGGGAAGATGCAGAACGGTGGATTTTCAGTCCGCTGTCTGGGGACGGAGGTGGGAGGGCTTCGTCATCATCATCGTCGTATCAGCAGCCAAAGAGGCGGCCTAAGTCAAAGAGTGGGCCGCTTGGGCCGCCTGGGGTCGCATACTATTCACTGTATTCACCTGTTGCTCCCATGTATGAGGGAAGCAACTTGAGCAGCCATATGGCAGGATCACCTTTCTCAGGAGGCGTAATGCTGGCAGATGGGTGGTCTTTTCGTGTGAGTGGTGAAACTAGAGCTTTCTCCAATAATTTGGAGCCTTGTATTGCTCGTTCTGCTAGTGTGCATGGTTGCACTGATCTTGTATGTCAAGGATCTCTTACCAGCTCTCAAGGTATCTGGTGTTTTGCCTTCTGCTGTTTTTAATTAATGTGGCAACATATCTAAAAAAGATTGCTCAGCTATGGTATCTGGTGATGCTGCTCTGACTCTGCAACATATGCACTAATACTGACAACAGATTGGATTGAATTCTACACAATTCATTGAACAAAAACAAAACTAGAAATAATCTTTTTTATTTATTTGGAATTTATATATTACAAATAAAGCATGTAAAATTTTATGTTTTTCTCCTATCAAGCAAATTTCCAAATTCCTCTCTTTAGTTGACTTTAATGATCTAAAAGTAAGATTTATATTGTATATTTATACAATATTTGTCTTGTTCTGCCCCTTCCCCCATAATTTGCACCACATTTAGGTCTGCAACTCTGTTTCTGTTTTGTCTACAAATCTCAATTATTATTATTATTTTGTTTAATGGTCAATTGTAATATATATTTGAAGATTTTTATCCAGATTAATTTAAGATTTGTAGACAAAGGAGTTGAAAGCCTGAATGTGGTGTAAAATATGTGGTTTTTTTTTTTTTTTTTTTGTTGTGGGGGGACCCTGTGGTTGTATGGTGGATTCACCATCCAACCGCTCCCTGCCTCTTAGAAGTTCCCACTGAATTACTAAATTTTGTCCGAGTAACGTTCTTTTGGTAACGGAGCAAAAGACTTTCACTTGCTTTAAGGTGATTTGTTGGGAAATAAATTATCTATACATGAAGTTTGAAGGTGCATTTTCTCCTCCTTGAAAAATTACTATGAGTTGGAGAACAAGGAAGTGGAAGCTCTGAAAGTCCCTGTAATCATAATTAAACTGATAATGGCAACATCCGGATGGAACTAGGCCTTACCTGTCTCCTCTACTCAACATGTTGTTTTCCTCTTTGCCCCCTTCTATTGTAAATTATCTTCTTAAAATGAGGAGGTGTAGATATTGTGATGTGTGAGTATATCCACTACCAAATTGATATGATTTCTCAAGCATACTGCGCTTCTGAAAGGATTTCTTCAATGTCTGAATAACATGTATAGATTATGATCTAAACTCTAAACAATGCATTTAGTCTTTAAAAGTACTGTAGTGATGAAACTGTGTTGACTTTGCTTAATGCGATTGATCGCAGATGAAAGAGTTGATGATGTGAAGGATGCTGCCACCTCTGTGTCTCGTGCCGTTTCTAGAAGGGACATGGCAACCCAGATGAGTCCTGAAGGTAGCTGTCACTCCTCTCCTAGAAGGTCTTCTTTCTCTCCATCCACCCCTTCCATCCTACCAATTGTGGAGGTTCAGAGTTTTAGTTCCTCAAAACCAGAGGTGAGGGATGTGCAGATTGATGAACGAGTCACTGTGACACGATGGTCCCAGAAATATAGGGGGCGCAGTCCAGGTAAAGGGTCAGAAGATGTGGACAACTGGAAGTTAAAAGCAGTAGAACCTCGTTCTTCCGCGTGGGAAGTGTCAGAGACAGGAAAGAGCCTGTCAAAGTAAGTGATGCTTAGATAGCTGTAAATTTTGTTGATATAACAGGAGATTAGAAAAGAATACCTTCTCAGCAAGTTTTTCTTGCAATTTCTTGGATAGGCCAAGGAGAGATGAAGCTAAGATTACTGCATGGGAAAATTTGCAGAAGGCAAAAGCTGAAGCTGCCATACGAAAACTTGAGGTTCCCTGGTTTATTTTTGCTTACCCCTCAGTTGTGTTTAGTATAAAGTTAACTTTCAATATTGTGAATCATGATGCATGAGTTTTAATTTTTGTAAGAAGTGTTGGAGCAGGTGATCTGTCTGCTTTTCCTTTAAAAGCAATCTGTCGTTACTTTTATCATTTTATATTAGTTTGCTTAATGCAAGTCATCTGCTCATGTATGATGCCACAAGGTCCACATGGTGATTAAAACATTAAGTGGTTTCTAAATTGCGTGATGCAGATGAAGCTGGAAAAGAAGAGGTCATCATCAATGGATAAGATTTTGAAGAAGTTGAAATCTGCTCAGAAGAAAGCCCAGGAAATGAGGAGTGCAATATTAGACAATCAGGCGCTTCAGGTGTCTAAAAACAGCAATAATGCGATGTCTTTCAGGACTCGTCAGATGGGTTCCCTCAGCGGTTGTTTTACATGTCATGCGTTCTAACAGAAGGTAACTTTTCTATGTATTAGGAAACATTTCTATTTTGGGGTGTCATTGCTTCAAAATTGTAATCTTCGTGTGACTGTAGTCTATACACGACTTTTATTCTCTCAATTCTTATAAGACGCCTTCTTCAAGGCTTATTTGTAAATCATAGGCCATTCAGGATTATGTTAGTTCCATTAGCTCTAGGATGACTTATTGACCTCATGAGCATGCTTCGCGATATGCAAGCCTTTCAAACTCAGTGATGTTAGCTTTAAAGGGCTTGGAATCTTTTAGTGTCTCTTTTGACAGCCAAAACACGGGTTCTAATGCTTAAGCTCATCACTTTAGATTTTAAATTATCTAAGATCTTGCTGTGTCTATTGATAATCTACTTATAAACATTTAAGGGACACTTGCTTCAACATTTGGTTTTAGGTATAGATTTCAATATTAAACCCATGGGTTCAAAATGGATGATAATTAGGCATAGACTCTGTTTGGTTGGACTGAAAACATTTTTGATCGAAAATGATTTTCTATGAAAAAACATTTTTCAATGGGAAACTCGATTGTAAAGCCATCCTTTCTTTGATTCTTTTAGAGATAGACGGAAGAATGGAAATCGAAGGGAAATGATGGATGGGAGGAGGGAAGGGGGAATGTAAGAAATAGGGAGTAAAACGTGGCATTCCTTCCTTTAAGAAAGAAAACATTTTCCACCCTTGGGAGAATTATTCTATACCATTTGGAAAACTTTTTTCCACCTTTAACAAAATAGACGAAGGAAAATAGGAAATTACTTTTTCAGGAAAATGTTTTCCATTGAACCAAACACTCTCTTAGGAACCCAAAACATATACCACATGTTTGGATAGCCCAAAACCCACTTCAAAGTATCATTTCCTCTCCTCCCAAATAATAATAATAACATATATAAATAAGAAAAAACGTCATCATTTACATTCACCGCATCACTATGGAGCTCCACCTCCTTTTCCCCTTGGGAGTGGCAATAAGACGAGACAGCTCGCGAGTTACTCGAGATCGACTCGGTCAAAACTCGATTTGAGTGAGCTCGAATCGAACTCGAGCTCAACTCAAGATGTTGTCAAGTTGAGTTGAGCTATTCGGTACTCGACTCGAAAACTCGTGAGAAACTCGGAAACACAATTATCAATTATTACCAAAGTAAACTGCTGAAATCCAACATACTTTTTACCCTAGGAGCACTAATCAGATGACACAACTTGCAAGTTACTCAAATTCGATTCGATTAAAATCCGACTCGGTCAATACTCGACTCCACTCGAGGTCGACTCTGGAAGTTAGTTAGTGGAGTTGAAATAACCTAATCTCGAACTCGACTCGCATCATTGTCACCTCCCCCCGGGCACCATCTCCTCTACCCCTTCCTCTCATGCTTTGTCTTATCCATGGTGACTACAAATTCTACCAATGCTTCACCTTCTCACTTCTTATCCTCCCTTACTTCTCTTTGGTCGTGTCTTTCTCTTCTCATCCCCACTCTAAACTTGCATGACCACCAACTTTCCTCCATCTTCGACCACTGATTGATGGAGAATGTTGACTTTTGTGGTCGACTATCTCTACTAAAGTTTGGATCTGGAGCTTTAGTGAACAGAACTAACCAACAATGTCTATATCAAGATGGTCCGGAGGCATATGTCTTTAGAAGATCATTAAAATCCACTGTGTTGGGCCAATGATGAGTCAAAATTACTGGTTAGTACGTCTTGGTAGGTAGTGTGGGATGGCGATAAGTAATAGAAGAAGAGTGGTGGCATTGGAGGAGGTTGCTCTAGGCAACGGTGTCGGTGGTGGTGATAGTATGATTGGGTGTAATTCTGTTATTAATATTGTTCAAAAAGAAAATCAAAAATCTGATTCCATTGGTGGGGGTGTGGATGAAACCATCTCCCCCACATGGTCCTTGGAATGTAACTCCTAACCCATAGGTACCTTTTTTGGTCAAATCAGCAAACCAGACACCATGGGTTTGGATGATTCCCTACCCATATGGCATACCTGATACCAAAATATGTTGAGCCAAACGCCTCCCTAGTAGACCTAAGACTACTCAGTACTCACTATTGATTTTCGCTTTCAGGGTAAGGGGGTGTGTGTGTGTGTGCAAAGAAACTCCAACAGATTGTATTTAAAGTTTAAATAGGAGTACATTTCCATTGATTTGCTTGCACCATTTGATTCATTTCGAGCAGAAAAGCTGACCAACAAATTGTTGTAGGCTTCCAGCAGATATTCCTTCAGCTGGAACGTAGCATAACATACAACTGATAATAGCATGGACGCATCACGCGTGCTTCAATTATATACTAGAATCAGTACGTTTTTCTGCTGGGTACTGGCATAAGACATTTCATAGAAATTCTGTTTGGTTGGCTCAACTCTTTTTCTTTCCCCTTTATTTGGGGTGGGGGGAGGGGGTTAGAGGGAGAATGCATAGCATGGACCCGGATCCAGATTATTTGTTAAGAACTGGGTTTGACCATGTGGCTATAATTTTGTTCCTTTTGATTTCCCATATATTGTGTTGAATGTATCATTAATGTAAATCAATGTTTAAATTGTGGTAACAGATCTTTCTCTTGTTGAAAATATCACCAGTTTACATCGGCTGTTTTTTGGAGTCTATTATTTGAGGAATCAATTCAAATGCAGATAAAAAGAAATCGACATTGCAATTCATTTTGCTGTATCTGCCATAATTTGATTAGAGAAGAGTGTACTTTCTCAAGGCGTGATAGTTTGATAGTCAATACTTCGCTAGCTCTACTAATTCTGCCTCACTGGAAGCAAGGTGCGATAGTTGACTAGTTTGATAGCCAATATTTAGCTAATACTTGCTCAAGGGCGAAGGCGTGATAGTTTGAGGTGGTACAAGGGAGAACAGAGCGAAAATTGTAGTACTTCTTTCATAAATATCTTTATCACTTCACTGGAGGAGCACCAGTCCTCCACCAAATCCCGCCACCTCGCTCACCAGAATGACCCATACCCTTTCACACAACCCTAACCCTTAAATGACTTGTACTGTTTTTTTTTTTTTTTGATAGATAATGACTTGTACTGTTATAATGGATGCAATAAAACAACGAAAAATTAAAGAACAATCTACACAAGAATTAACGTGGTTCACTAAGAATGTGTTAGTTACATCACAAGCAGAGGAGATCCGTCTTATTATATTTAGGAGAGAGTACATATCATATAATATGGAGACAAAAGTTAATTATAAGGTATATATAGTACCATTCTAATTAACCTGAACATATGAGTCTAAATCCAAACTAAAACAGATTTAGTTTACTAAATTGCATACACCAAAATCTTCCCTTAAAGAGCCCATAGTGCGTGGGATTTAGATCCCCAACCTTGAGACTGAAAGGTACTATTATTATATGAATATACCTGAACATGTCAAAGTTGAATCGAAATGGGACTTGGTTCAGACCTGAAATAATGACATGAAACTCATAATAAACCAAATTAGATTGAAACGACCAAACTAGCGACAACTGATACCTGAAATAACTCAAACTGGTTTGACCCAAACGCATCAACCCAAATCTAATTAACTCGAACCCCACACAAACTGAATCAAACCGATTTGACCCGAATGATCCCATGAGTATTGCACAACTTTTAATATTATGTGTTTGGGGTATATAAGGACAACACCAAATTGCTTTAGGTTTAAGTCATTTAACTATTATGGTAATCTATCACATCAACTTTTTATACTTGTCTACCTCATATACCCCACCATCCATTTTATTAATCCACCCAAGACTTTCCCACCTACCAATTTTTCTCTCTCCTATAATATTTTAATGCTTCTTTTACATTTTCCAACACTAAACAATTTTTAGTTGTACTTCTTTCTTGTTTTTTGCAAAATTTCTTTGGTTCTTCCCCAAAGTTAAGTGTAATAATTTCAAAAAAGGAGGGAATATGTTTTACATATATAACAAGTGTAAATATTATATATTCAGTGCAATTGTTCTTAAAACAAAGATAAAATTCGATCTTGCATTGGACCACCAAAGAACCAAAGCAAACCAGGATGGACCTAAATTGATTGAACTCTACTCGAGTTTCACCCGATCCGAAATGACATGAAGTCCTTACCAGATACTAGACCCGACCCGAGAATCGGATCAAAACAGATTCCCGAATGGACTTGAGTCGAGCCAAAATAAACAGATCTTACCCGAACACGATCAAAACGATCCGATTGAGACTTCTGCAGATCTCTCTTGTTCCAAAACCTTTGGCCTTGCCAGGTTTATAATCCATTTTGGCTAAACTGGATCAATTCTCAAAAAGGATTATATTTTCAGGAAATTCCTTTGCATGTAATATCTTAACAAAAGACTTACAATTCTAATTAATTGGATTACAATTCTACAGTTATTACGTTATCATATAAAGAAATGTTTACACTGTACTTTATTCTACATTGCCTCCATTCTAGATTAATTGCAACAAATTTCTTATTTGGAAAGTTTTCCTTATTTGATAAATTCTTCTCTCTATCTTTCTACTAGCCCAAGGCTTATCCTTTTTTTATATCTATGTTTATCTTTCCTTTACACGACTTTCTTAAGAATTGTGCCAAAGTTTGATGTTGCAAGATATTGGAAAGGATTATGTATATACTAAGAATTTTTCTCATAGAAAACCATTCATTATGCTGAAATATGAAAACATAAACATAAAATAAGCAAAAAAATTCTTAAAATAAACAAAAGCATAAAATGAGCAAGCAAAAAATTTCTTAAAATGAACAAAAACATAAAATGAACAAAAGTTTCTTAAAACGAGTAAATCATATAAAATGAAGAAAAAAATTTGTAATATGAGCAAAAGTTTCTTAAAATGAGCAAAAATACAAAATGAACAAAAGTTTCTAAAAAGATCAAGAGCTTCTTAAATTGAGCAAAAAGTATAGTTTTCGTTTTTTCAGCTTAAACCTTGCCTTTAGTGGATCCAACCTTTTATGAGAACAATCCTTAAATGAGAATATAAGAACACTTTGTTATAATCGCTTTTAATCAATATGTAATCCATTTTGGCTAAATTATAACAGATTTTTTTTTTTCCTTGTGGAGCTAATTTTCCAAAAGGATTATAATGCCATTGTTCTCATACAAGAAGTGTTCTCATGTTAACTTTATTCTATATAGGGCATGATTCGGTGAGAATGAGTCCTTATGCGAGAACATATATTATGTATGAGAACAGATTTAGGTTTAGAACATATGAAATATTTTTTAGGGAACATACTTTTTTTTAAGAGAACATATTTAACTTTTTAGAACTTATGAAACACTTTTTAGAACAACATACTTAACTTTATTTTTTTGAAAGAACATATTTTTTTTTTTATAAAGGTAAGAAAAGAACATTAGGCTACCTCCTCTCGAGGGGAATACCTAATGTGTCGGATACAAGAATGGAAGTAAGAGAAGAGTTATTACAAGGAGAAACATCGAAACTAGAATCTACTAGGTGTCCTACATTGGCTATCCAATCAACGACGCGATTTGCTTCCCTAAACACGTGTCTTTGTGTCAAGATCTCTAATTCTCCTATTGAAGCAATGAACCATGGAGGTAACAACCTTTGTGTCTCCACTTTAGTTGTCCAGCCTGGCTTATTCTTTTGTGTGTTGTAATTTCCATTTCGAAGTTTGTGGCATGTATGAGAATGTTATACTTTAATTAAAAGATTATATTGTTTGCTCTATTTATTGCTTTTCGCCTGAAATTAATTTGTTGTAGTTTGATCATTAATTAAATTATGACAGAGTACATTAGCAAGATTTTATCTAATTAAAACCGGTAACCTCCAGGGACTAAGTCTCCCAAGGCATTCAATACTAAACTATTGAGTGTCCATTGACTTGTTTGCAAAGTCAACAAACTGATTTTGCACCAACAAGTTTTTTGGCGACCACAGTGGGAGGAGAAGATTCATAATCAAATTGTGAAATTTATTCTTCATACTTTTTAACTGTAGAAAACAGTTATTGTTGTTTTTATTAAAATGTCGAAAACACGTTCTAAAAAGAATAAGGAAGTTGCTCAGGATGAATCAAGTTTCCATAACATGGAAATAAGTTCTTCAATCCCTCCAGAGACTAGGGTGTATATATGGTAACAATGGTGAACCAATTCACCATGGTCATGAAGAGTCATGTGGAGAGACCCCACAAAGGGAAGGCTCATCTCCTGGTAGTACTGGTAGTGGACTTATACACCAAATGTATGGAAAGTTCACTGAGATAGTAAAGAATTTACTATTAGAAGCCAGAGAGAATCAGAGACAACAATTTGACTCTAACTACAGAACTCTAGCCCATGAGTCTGCAAGAGTCTTCACAGACATCCTCCAACGAATAAGTGAAGAGAATAGAGATATTAACTCTAGGCAAATTGATAGGATACTTGTAGATATCAATGATACTATGAGTGCAACTTTCACGACAATGTCCAAATCTCTTGCCACTGAGGTAGTTACTCGCCTAGAACCACTAGTCGAAAAACACTATCAGTTAAATGAGAAACTAGTTAAGGCCTTAGAAGAGGTCCCGTTAAATAGAGCAAGGGGAAGTTGTGGCACAGTGGCAGACGTTCCTCCAATAGGTTACCCTCCAAGGGTACATTTCTCCCATCCTGAAATTAGGGATCCACTTATCTCAAGCGATCCACAAACTTCCTCCCATGTGCATCAAACAAGGGCAATACCCATGAGCCATGGAGAGGGTAATCATGGAAATCTTAGGAGAAATGATGGAATGGCAGCGGGAATGGAGCCAGGATAGCACCAGGCTTCAGGACATCATCAACCTTCGCTTTCCATGGGTGGTGGACAAGTTGGTGACAACACACACTGATGCGTATGAGAAGTGTTAATTATGTAGTATTCTAGTTCTATTAGAATTCTATGTAATTTAGGTGTTTTAATTCTTAGTTTGTTGAGAGTTTGTTTGTTTTCCTAGTTCTAGTAGGAATAGGACTCTTAATATCCTAATCATAGTAGGATTAGAACTCCTAGTTATGTTAGGAGTCTAATAGTTTATAAATTATAGTTGAGTTAGAAGTCCAAGTCCTAGTTGGATTAGGATTCTAATTGGAGTAGAGTTATATCTTTAGTAGGAGTCTAGTTAGTGTGTGCCAATTTGAGGTTGTTCTACTTGGTTTAGGAGTGTGATTTCTTTATTATCTTGTTAGTATCCTAGACTTAGAAGGACTAGGGTTTATTTGGTTTGCTTTGTGTTTCCGCGCCTATATAAGGTTTTTTCATTCAATAATAAAAGGAGAGTTGTTGTTTTGAGTTTAAGAAAACGTGTGAAGCTTGTTTGCTTGCATAAGAACTGAGTGTTCAAAGACACAAACCGAGATTTGTGTGATCTTGGAGCCGCGACTCACAAGAGAAACTCTTAAACCTAGATTTAAGAGTCTATCCCTTTTATTTTATTGTTGTTCGTCCATAAATTTATAAAAACACAAAAAGAGTTCGAACCGCCAACAAAAATCACATCAAGTGGTATCAGAGCAGGGTTCATTGCGACGGCGCGTGAGAGCACGTCCATTGTCCAAATCATGATTTTTTTTGGCTCTGTGGAAAGCTAACATACAGGGCTACATTGTGTCAAAATTTCAGCCCGTTCCTATCAGTAATTAAGTCACAGTGAACGCAAACATTTGATGCAGATTTCTGTTCTTCCGGGCAGATTACATACTGTTGGTAAAATAAAAACTGCAATCGATTGATTTGTTATTTTTTGATGAAATTTTGGTCGAGTGCTCCAGACACATAGGGCTATCTTGTGTTAAAATTTCATGAAATTTCGAGGTCATTTACTTAGGTTTTCAATCTCGTACTTTTTGTGAAATTTCTGGGCAGTTTACTGGAAATATTGCAGTTGGTTGTTGTTGTTCGGTTCGTATGGATATATTTGATTTACCATATGATGAACTTCGTGAGAGGTTATACATACATCCTATGGGTCGTTCTAAAATTGTAAAAGCACTCCGTGAGGGATTAGGGGATGCGTTGCATAATTTTTTTGCTGAAATTGATACACTTGTCGAATACTCTCCATGTCAGATATTGGAAGTGAGTGTTACACAACCTTCTCATGTTGAAGTTGAAGAAAAGATTGAAACTTTTTCTTGTTCCAAGGCTAAAGATTCGATCTTTGAAGTTTCTTATGCGGAGGATTCGATCCCTCGCGTTGATGCAACGGAATCTATGCCTTTAGTTGATGTTCCATGTGCGAAGAAAGCTTCCAAGCAGCGTGGGGTACAACATCATGAAGCATCTTCTACTGATTTTTGCTGTCATAATGTAGTTCTTTGTCAAACACATTTACAAGCCTTATGGATTCCACATTTATTTCGCATATATGAAGTTGTTCTTATGACTCATGGTTATCGTGCGTGGATGATTGCTTGGTTACATCAAAACTTGAGGACAAGTTTTTTTTGAAGAAGGGAAGTATGATGCGTATGAGAAGTGTTAATTATGTAGTATTCTAGTTCTATTAGAATTCTATGTAATATAGGTGTTTTAATTCTTAGTTTGTTGAGAGTTTGTTTGTTTTTGATGTGGAAATGGATGGCTTCCCTAAAACAACTCCTAGTCCTGTTAGGATTTGTTTGTTTTCCTAATTCTAGTAGGAATAGGACTCTTGAAATCCTAATCCTAGTAGGATTAGAACTCCTAGTTCTGTTAGGAGTCTTAAAGTTTTAGTTTGTTTAAAATTCTAGTTGAGTTAGAAATCCAAATCCGAGTTGGATTAGGATTCTAATTGGAGTAGAATTATAGTAGTATTAGGAGTCTAGTTTTCTAGATCTAGTATGACTAGGGTTTGCTTTTATTGTTTGTTTTACACGCCTATTTAAAGGCTGGTTATTCATTAATAAAATCAGTTGTTGTTTTTGAGTTTAAGAAAGTGTGAAGCTTGTTTGCTTGCATTAGAACTGAGTGTTCAATATACACAAACCGAGATTTGTGTGATCTTGGAGCCGAGACTCACAAGAGAACCTCTTAAACCTAGATTTAAGAGCCTATCCCTTTTATTTTATTGTTGTTCGTCCATAAATTCATAAAACCACAAATAGAGTTCGAACCGCCAACAAAAATCCTATTCCTACTAGAATTAGGAAAACAAACAAATCCTAACAGGACTAGGAGTTGTTTTAGGGAAGCCATCCATTTCCACATCACACACCAACCTGGACCATCACAAGGAGGACAGAGGCAACGCACTTTTGTTGCAAACAACAATAGTACACCATATGCATATATGCCTCCTGACCAACCAACTATGGCTGGTATTCCTTCTACACTTTATGCTTGTATACCTCCTAACCAACCAACTATGGCTGGTACGCCTCATTATGGGAATATTCAAGGGTTTGGTCAGCCCCGGGCTCCATTTGCTCAAGCAACTGGTGCTTATCATCAAGGATGCCCACAAATGGACACACACTTCCACCACAAATGGCACAAGGAGCAGCCAATCCTACCTTCATGCACAACTAGGAGATCCCTATGGGAGGTTATCAAAATCAACCTTTCAATCCTAATCCTAACCCTGCATATGATCATGTAGGAAACATAGGGTATGGGAATATGGGATACCTAGGAAGGCATCAGGATCCATTGGTAGCACAAGTCGATGCACTAGTCCAAAGATTAGTAGGTATCACCTCTAGGAGAAATCAGAGGCAAATAAGTCAAAAACCTTACCCTGAATGGATTGATAGAGCAAATCCATTTCCTAGAACGTTTAAGATACCTGACTTTACCTTGTTCTCCGGAATTGATAAAGTTTATGTTGAAGAACATTTAGTTAGGTTCAATTGTCAGTGTAGAGAAGCAGCTGACAATGATTTCTTAAAACTTAGAATGTTCTCCATGTCTTTAACTGAGACTGCTTTTTGGAGGTACACCAATTTACCACCCAATTCCATTCACTCCTGGCAGGACATGCATTGCAATTTACAAATCATTTTGCACGCACTGAACCAGGAGTGATCCTCAGTGATCTGGCCAGAATCCAACATAAGTTAGGAGAGTCTGTGGAAGACTACCTATCTAGATTTAAGATGGATGTGTCATGGTAGCATTTCTGAAAGAGAATTTGTACAAATGGCTCAAGAGGGAATGTTAATTCAGTTTCGAAAAAGGTTTGATGGTCATGCTTTTGGTGATTTTATTGAATTAGCAGAATTAGCCGTAAGGTATGAGAGAAACCTACAAGCTGAAAGTGCAGCAAGGCACCAAAATTTCTTTGCTCAAAATGAGGAGCCCTTCCACTTTGAGACTGCACAAGAAGTGGACGTGGCAGAAATCATTCATGGAGTACCTTATAAATGTTCTCCTCTAGAGAAGAAAGAGATTCCGGCCCCAAAGGATATGAAATCTGGACAAACGAGGACATATACTTTTGATGCCAAGAAAGCTAATTCTATCTTTGACTGGTTATTATCTAACAAAAAGATAAACTTGTTAGGGAGACATAAAGTAAGAACTAAGAACTGCTGAAGAAGTTAAGGGTAAAAAATATCGTAAATGGCATGATGCGGTAACTCATGATACTTCTGAATGCATTGTTTTTAGAAATAAGATCCAGGATGAAATTAATAAGAAAAATCTCATGTTTCCTGATGACGAAGATGTGAATGTAGTTAGAATGGAAGAACCATTCGAAATTTTCTGTGGTATGGTAGAGGCTAATAGTGCATTTACTGTTAACTTGCAGGCATCTCAAGCTACTGAAATAGGTAACCAGCTCTTCAACAGATTGCTTGATGAAGGAATCTTGGTTATGCCAAAAATAGCCAATGAAGAAGGGTTGGAGGATATGTGCAGATGGCATATGAATGGGTCACATACAACAGACCAGTGCCAAGTGTTCAGAGGGTTCCTGACCAGGCATTAAATCTCAAAAGATTGGTTGTCTCATAAATGGAGCAACATGCCATGGAGCTAGAACAATATAAGGCCATCTTAGCCAAAGCTAAGATGCCTGCTAAGTCCAACCCAACTCTAAACCCGGTGATGCATGAGGAAAGAGCTAAAACCTATAAGGAGGCTGCTCAAAAATTCCCATTGCAGACTAGGGCAATAGGAGGGTTGAAGGCTCTGAGGAATGGAATGTGCTCACAATGTGCAGACAGGCTAACCTTCGAAATGGTTAGAACTCATATCATTCCAAATGATCCTGCCTATGTGCCTGCTTATCAGCATCCATTCCAGAAAAGGTCCAGAAGTCAAGGACCAAGAAAATATGATAGCCCTAGTTCAGGCCCTTCCTCAAAAGGAAAAGAAAGAGAGCCAAGTCAAACTCCTGTGCCTAAAATTCTTAAAAGAAGCGTGAAGTCCAATGGGGACCAAAGAGAGATAAAAATCAAACAAGTAGTGAAGCCATTGCCACTACAAGATGTCCAAAACTTACCTAAAAGTAGGACATCAAAGATGAAAGAGCTAAATGCAAAAGCTGCTGTATTAAGGGCTCAAATTAGCACTCAAAATGTGCAGGAGTCCCTTGATGCAAATATAAGAACTAATGAAGAGGCACTACAAGCTGGCATCACTAAATTGTTACCCCTGGAGGAAGAACAATGTGGTGCATCATCTACAAAGAATGACGGTCAGCAGCCTCAAGGATGTGACTCTCTTATGAAAGAGATACCAGGAAATGGCTTTAATGAGGATTATGATTCAGAGTTTGGATATGAGGATTTACACTTATTGGTGTCAAACAGTGGCTTGATGTTGGATGGAGACCCACTGATGAATGGGCCTCAAACATAAATGGAAGAGAGCCAAAACGTGCAGTGTAATGTGGTCATGCTACCAACAGAGTTTAAAAAGTCAGAAGACCAATCAGAATTCCAGACCAACACCACATCATGGGCAGATGAACTTGACAAAGAAGAGAGGGCAGGTAAATTTTAAGTTACTTATTCTCGAAGCTTGTCATCTTATTTAAATACACCTCATAAGAAAGTGCCTAAGAAGACATCTCTAAAAGCTAACCTAGATAAATTAATCATAGATAAAATCTTTAGGGCAGTTGATGTTGATAATAAGCACACTAAAGCTTTATTTCTAAATGTTGATTTTGAGGGAGTTCGTTTAGGCAAAGTATTAGTAGACACCGGGGCCACTATTAATATTATGCCACTCTCTGTGTTTAGAAAACTAGGAAAAACTAGAAAGGATTTGCATAATATACAAATCAATATAACTGGTTTTTCTGGTTTGTCAGAAAAAGTGGAAGGAATGGCTATCCTTAAGATTAGAGTAGGAACTAAAACTACCTATACATGTTTCTTCATAGTCGAAAGTGACACTAATTGTAATGCAATATTAGGAAGAGATTGGTTACACCATAAATATGCTATTCCATCATCACTCCACCAAGTCTTAATTTTGTGGAATGATGACACTTATGAAATGGTTCAAGCAGATGAGGAAGTTTATCTAATTACATCTCCTGATTATGTTTTTAATAGGGACTCTCTAAAGTTAGTTCCTACTATCAAAATTGAGGTTGCTCTACAACTTGAGTCACAAACTCACCAAGAGATAGAAGACTAAGGTGCAATTCTCATTGAAGAGGTTGAGGACGTCCCTGAAGTTGAAGACATTCAATCAAAATATGAATATGTTCAACAGGCGCCATACTATGATCAACCCCTAACTCTTATTAGTTTATAGAGTTGGGATGTATTTTTCTTATATAAGTTTATTATGTTTATAAACCAAGAAGAATGCTGTAAGGGGTTTACCCCTATTGTTGATCAAGTAATGAAAGACTTAGTTTTTCAAAAATACCAAGAAGATTTTCTTATAAACTCTAATGTTTGTTGCTCAACTTTATACGAAACTGAATCCTTGGAAGAGGATGATAAGAAAGTATGGGCTAAAAGTGAGGATATTAAGCAGGAGGTTCATGACCCACTAAAGGAAATAAATTTAGGGGACAATGAAAATCCACGTGTTACTTACATAAGCTAGCTCCTCACTAACCAAGAAAAAAAAAGGGAAATAATAGAAATTCTAAAAGAAATTAAAGACTGTTTTACATGGGAACATCATGAAAAGCCTGGCATTGATAGGCAAATAATAGAGCATAAACTACCTATCAAAGATGGATTTAAGCCTGTGGCACAAAGTCTTAGGATACTGGCGCCTGAACTGACAAAACCTATACAAGCGGAGATAGACAAACTCCTCAAGACAAAGTTCATAAGGCCTTGCCAATATGCTGATTGGATCTCTAATATAGTTCCAATGGTTAAGAAAAATGGTAAAATACGAATATGCATTGATTTTAGGGATCTAAATAAAGCTACACCTAAAGATCAATATTTCATGCCAGTAGCTGATCTCCTAATAGATGCAGCATCAAGATATGAATACATATCTTCTATGGATGGTTATGCAGGATATCATCTGTTAAGAATTGCACATGAGGACTGTAACAAAACAGCCTTCAGGTTTCCAAAGTCATTAGGCTTGTTTGAATATGTGGCCATGCCATTTGGATTAAAAAATGCTGGAGCCACATACCAACGAGCAATGGACGCAATCTTTAAAGACATGATTGGTAAAATCATGGAAGTTTATGTGGATGATATACTTGTAAAGTCAAATGACTTTTTAGGACATAAAGAGCATTTGGTTAAGTCATTCATCAGAATGAGATAATATCCTCTGAAAATGAATCCACTCAAATTTGCATTTGAAGTTAAAGCTAGTAACTTTTTAGGATTCCTCATTCACAAAAATGGAATGGAAATTGACCAGAATAAGGCAAAGGCAGTATTGGCAGCCAAGCCACCTTCTAATAAGAAGGAATTGCAAAGATTCCTTGGACAGGTCAATTATGTCAGAAGATTCATGGCTAATTTAGCTAGAAAGACTAAAAAGTTTTCACCTCTACTAAGATTAAAACATGAATTCGAATTCAAATGGGAAGAGGAGCTTCAAAGGCCTTTGACTAAATCAAACATGATTTGGCAATCCCACCTGTATTGATCCCTCCAAGGCAAAATGGAAAACCATTAAGATTGCATCTGTCTGCTTGTGAAGATTCTATTGGTAGTCTCATTACTCAACAAAATGAAAAGGGACATGAGCAGTTAATATTCTACCTAAGCAAAATCCTGCATAATACAGAAAAAAGGTATACCATGGCAGAGAAATAGTGTATGTGTTTATATGATGCATCAGTTAAACTCACACATTATTTCACGGCCTTTACAGTAGAATAGTATCTCCAACAGATGTCATAAAATATATGATATCTCAACCTTTTATAAAAGGAAGGTAAGCAAATGGAGTTTACATTTACTACAATTTGACATATGTGCCACAAAAGGCAGTAAAAGTTCAGGCTCTAGCTGATTTCTTAGCAACCCATCCTTGCTGTGACTCAGGGATCATTGATGAAGACATACTTCCATGGGTCCTATTATTTGATGGGTCTAACACTAGAGAAACAACAGGAGCTGGGATATATATTTTATCTCATGGTGGGATCCCAATTAAGCTAGCAGTAACCATAAAGGGTCCATGTACCAACAATAAAGCTGAATATGAAGCTTTGTTAATTGGATTGGAGATGCTGCTAGAATTGGGAGCTAAGAGAGCAAAGATAAATGGGGATTCCCAGTTGATCATTTACCAAATGAATGAGGAATTCAAGTGTATATCATCAATATCACAGGGGTGTGGAAAGAAAGCACAGAGGTTGTCTAAACAATTTAACGAAATCACTTTCATACACATTCCCAAAGAATAAAATAAAGTAGCAGATCAGCTGTCTCAAATAGCTTCTGCTAGGGAGGAGATACCTTCAGAAAATGAAGATATCATTCTCTAGGAGAAAGTCCTAGAGCCTCTCAGGGAAACTGATGAGGAAGGATCAGAAAATATATTGGAAGTCTATAGAATTTCAATATTAAGAGAGGAATAGGACTGGAGAGATGAAATTATCCATTATCTCCAGAACCCAAATGGGACAAAAGTGCCAAACAAAATCAAAATGGCAGCAACTAAGTTTTGTATACAGTTTGGTGAACTACATAGAAAAGATCTAGAAGGATTACTTTTGAAATGTGTAAATACTGGAGAAGCTCTAACCCTCATGGCAGAAATTCACCAAGGGTTATGTGGAGCTCATCAAAACGGCCTAAAATGAGATGGTTGTTACACGAACATGGCTTCTATTGGCCCACCATGAGAAAAGATTGTATATGTTATTTTTATAGGAACATTACAAGAGAGGGGGTGAATTGTATGTGTTGGAAATACGTAACTTTTTACGGAATTATAAAACAATGAAAGGAACAAGAGAAAGACACGAGATTTTTACGAGGAAAAACTTCTTGGGCCCAATAAGAAGAAACAATCTCGACCACTAGGGATTTTAAACTCAACTCTTTCACTATAATAGACCAAAACACCTTTGTTGCAAACCTATTATCTCTCGGGCCACTCCTTGAGTTCCTCTGCAAACTCAAGTCCCATCAACAGTTCCCTTTAACTGTTGTTTGATAAGTGCATATTCTAACATAATTTAGTTGCATATTAGGGTGCATTTTCATGTAGTATTAGAGCATTACATTGCATTTATGCATATTTAGGTCACTTTTTATAAGCTACGATGCTTTCACGGGTTATTTGGTCTTTTGATGTAATCTCAGGTACTTTGGACTCCTATTTGAGGATATGATGATTAAGGCACTTGTATGACCTTCAAAACGATACACCATGTGCCCAAAACGGATTGGAATTGAAGAAGATACGAAGGACTTTGTGTACTTGTACAAAATATGACACCTCTGCACCATTTTACGCATAACTTTTGACACAAAATTGATAATAAGGTGATTCAAACTGGGTTGGAAACTATACTTGAAGATCTGTCCAACGATATATTATATGCACCAAACAAAGCTCTGGATCAAAAGTTACAGCTGTTTGAAGTTGAGCTGAAGAATCTGACGATTACAGGACAACACGTCCGTGTCACTTATGACACGCCCGTGTCACTCTGATTTCTTCGAAGCAGTAGCTTTTCTATCGTAGGATATTTATGTAGTAGCAGGTCAACACGCCCGTGTCACTATTGACACGTCCGTGTTGGTCTGCTCCGTAGCGCGTTCTATTTTGTCGGTTTTATTATTTTAGGAAGCTATAAATACTATTTTATTTGTTTAATGACGGGATATAGTGGATTGTAAACACTTTTTAGGGTTTCTAGCGAGAAGTTAGAGATAGAAACTTGTAGATCTTCATTGTTCTCCAAGACTCTACCTTTCTTCCATTAATTGAAGTATCTATTTTCTTCTTCTTTTCTCTTTGTTTATTATTATGATTTTTAATTATTCTTCTCTAGTTTCTTTATTTGTTTCAATTATGCTTGAGTAGTTCTTTTATCTATGGTTAAGTTGAAGCCTAGTATGAATTAGTTCATGATTATTTCTTTAAACTCTCAAATTAATTGTTTAATTGTTCTTGCTTAATTGATTGTGCATATTTCAATACTAGATTAGGGATAACTAGTATTGTTATGATTCCATTGTCTTGATCACAACGGGAGTTGGATTTTGACGGATTTGGGTAATTCAATTAAGGACATGAAGTTCTCCACGGGAGTAGGTAGAATGGATTGTTAGGAAGTTAGAGTGCCGCGTTTAATGTATCTAATTTGCATGATTCCACGGGAGTAGGCTTGAGTGCATATTAGAGAAGCCATAGATACTCGGGAGAGGTTTATGGTATTTTATAGGGTGTACTTTTCCTTGTGAACATTTAGTTGACTAGTTTGGGGTAGAAATTATTATTGTACTAATTCATGCGAGTGGGGATACTTAACTATAGAGTCTTTTATTTATAGATTGATTAGTATAGTTGATTCGACGACCATTATTCTTGATATTAATTTCCTTTAGTCTTACCATTATTTAAGGGCTAATCATAGAAAAACTTTCTCTCTATAGTTAACGCCTACCAAATTTTGGCGCTTGATAGGTTTATTTTTCTAGAGAGAAAGTTTTTCTATGATTAGCCCTTAAATAATGGTAAGACTAAAGGAAATTAATATCAAGAATAATGGTCATCGAATCAACTATACTAATCAATCTATAAATAAAAGACTCTATAGTTAAGTATCCCCACTCGCATGAATTAGTACAATAATAATTTCTACCCCAAACTAGTCAACTAAATGTTCACAAGGAAAAGTACACCCTATAAAATACCATAAACCTCTCCCGAGTATCTATGGCTTTTCTAATATGTACTCAAGCCTACTCCCGTGGAATCATGCAAATTAAATACATTAAACGCGACACTCTAACTTCCTAACAATCCATTCTACCTACTCCCGTGGAGAACTTCATGTCCTTAATTGAATTACCCAAATCCGTCAAAATCCAACTCCCGTTGTGATCAAGACAATGGAGTCATAACAATACTAGTTATCCCTAATCTAGTATTGAAATATGCACAATCAATTAAGCAAGAACAATTAAACAATTAATTTGAGAGTTTAAAGAAATAATCATGAACTAATTCATACTAGGCTTCAACTTAACCATAGATAAAATAACTACTCAAGCATAATTGAAACAAATAAAGAAACTAGAGAAGAATAATTAAAATTCATAATAATAAACAAAGAGAAAAGAAGAAGAAAATAGATACTTCAATTAATGGAAGAAAGGTAGAGTCTTGGAGAACAATGAAGATCTACAAGTTTCTATCTCTAACTTCTCTCTAGAAACCCTAAAAAGTGTTTACAATCCACTATATTTTCGTCATTAAAAGAATAAAAGGTATTTGGGAATGTGGTGCTAAAAGCCAACTAGTGGAGAAAATAACACTTTAACATCTATGGGCATTAGATGCAAACGCCACAAAAACTTCTACTAGAAGTTCAACAACTCATTACCAATAAATCAAGATAATACCCAACCTTATCAACTCCAATAAATATTATTTCACCTTTTATTCGATCTATTTTTTCACTTCTTTCTCTTTTTTTTTTCAATTTTTTAGATCATTCTTCACAACTTCTTCATCGTTCTTTTCATTTTTGCACTTTCACACTATAACTTTAAGCATTTTTTCTTTCAACATATTTTCTTCCAATAATTACCGAAAAACCACAAACACAAGCTCAAAACATGAACTTTAATGCTACTCCACTTAGCAAGGCTTTGGTATAGAAATCATAAAAGGCTATAGGCTTGTAATGTAGGTTGATCAAGAGAATGGGATATAAAAAGCTCAACATGGGTTAATTAAAGGGAATAATATATATGAAAAGAAAAATGTCTGAAGGCTCAAAACAATCAAAAGAACGCCTCAATCATATCAACACATGTATATGCCACATAAGTCTCAAAGAGTGCCAAGTCAAGTTCAAGAATCACACTTCATGAGGAACTATCACACAACAAAAAATAGAAGACTGATGTAGATGTGTCAGTCTATAAGGCTTGAAAAATCCTCACTAGGCTTATGCTTACCGAGTAAAATCCAGTCTTTCGTGGGGAATGCCAACCAACTTTACCATAAACCATTCAAGTTGCAAAACAATCGTACCATGAAGCGGTTAATGAAGTCTAACTCAATCTTGTAATATTTAACTACAATATCCAAAATATGCCCAAATCTCATAAATTATCAATCTCATAAATTAAAACATATATTTCCTGTACGAATGCAACAAAAATGCAAAACTAAACTAATATGCTCCTAATACTAAGAAAGCAATAAATCCTAACTCACTTTCGTAGGAATCACGATTGCACTTAGCATGTGCAACAAGCCCTTTAAACCCCTAAGCTGCCCTAGTGGACGAGTAAGGTCTCGTGAAGGTTTTCAGAAGGCATACCCACAAAGCCAAATTAAACATGCGAAAATGCAGAAGAAGAAAAAAAAATAAAAAAAAATAAAGAACCTAAGCGATAATATGTGCAAAGTTATGATCCAAAAAGTAAATCCTCCCCCAAGCTAAATAACACATTGTCCTCAATGTGACAAATAAATATAGGGAGGAGAAGGGAAAGGGAAACATCCATAACCACATAACAGGATAACTTCCTCAATCACACAATCAAGTTAAACCAAAATAAATGGCAAAAAGAGATATGGAAGAAAGGAAAGAGTATACCAAAAGTGTTGTGAGTGACAACCGGAGTTGAACCTCCTCACACATCATAACATCAAGTACCAATGAAATTAATCTCAATGAATTATAGGAACTCAACCCCTGGATCACAATTTGCACAAATTTTATAAGTTAGTAATCAAATAAAAAAATTAGAATTTCCCAAATCTAAAATTAAAAAGAAAAGAAAAAAAAGGTTAGAAAACTTGGGTTGCCTTCCAGGAATAGCTCATCAAAGCCCTTAGTAGTTTGTCAAATGCATCTGCATGCATCTCACAAAAAAGAAAATAATATACAAAAGAAAATATAAAATAAATTAGTTTTAATTCTCTACAAGACCTGCAAAAAGGAAAATCAAAGAAAAAGTTATATTCACAAGAGAAGGAAGAAAAAGAAAAATTATTAGTCTTTTCACATGATCCAATAGGTTGGGAAGAAACCGAATTTACATCAATTACGTGATCATATGAGTCATACAAAGAGGGGGAAATAAGGAATGATGGAGGATATAATATAGGGGAAGAAGGAATGAGGTCAAGTTTTTGAGAGAAAGGAACATGAGACTCAAAAACAGTAAGTGGAATCGACAAAGAGTCGTGAATTTCATCACTCTCATCTAGAGACTTCTCTAAGGAGGGCTTTTCAACCAAGAGTTCTTCCTCCTTCAAAATATCTATCACATTGATCCTTTTCTTAATCTCATCATCATCCCAATAGTTCACATTTATTATCCCTCCCGCATCATCATCATCATCATCATAAATATATGGTTCGAGATGAGAATTTTGAGCAGAATTATCACAAACATATTGGGGAGAGCGGTTGAAACCATGTAGGGGTGTCACATCACACAGAGAAATAGCAAGAGAAGTAGAGTGACAGTTCGAAGAATAAGAAGGTGTTGTAATATGCATTTCGGATGAAAAGGATGGTCGAGAAGATAAAGACATATCCCACTCATAATTATTCTGAGCCAACCACTCAATTAGATCCCAACAATAATCAGGTGATTGAGATAGAAATTGTCCATTAGACATAGACTCCAACACCTCTCTAGTTTCTTCATTTAAACCCTCATACATCACTAGGCACATATCCCAAATTTCAATTCCATGGTTAGGACCAATAAAATCGCCAAGTCTATAATAGTATTTCCAAAACAATTCATTCTCATATTGAGGAAAAGAAAAAATTGCTCTAGAATTACTAGCAAAAATATTGGGTTCATGGAACATGTATGGCAATTCATGAGAACTCATGCAAAAATTGGGAGAATTTTGATATGATGCATCAAAACTATAAACATGAGAACCACAAGAATTATGACTATGGTGCCTATCAAAAGAATTATCCCCATCACAATAATAATATGACTCCATGATACGAAAAAGAAAAAAAAAATATTCACAAAAGAAAGGAAAAAAAATTTATATACACTATAGTCTCACCAACAATAAAAACTAAATAAAACAAACTATCTCCCCGGCAACGGCGCCAAAATTTGATAGGCGTGTCGCGCACCTAACAAAAATAAATAACCTAACTAATCCTCCAAACTATGTAGTAGGGTAAGTCCGAGTCGATCCACAGAGAGAAAGTTTTTCTATGTTTAGCCCTTAAATAATGGTAAGACTAAAGGAAATTAATATCAAAAATAATGGTCGTCGAATCAACTATACTAATCAATCTATAAATAAAAGACTCTATAGTTAAGTATCCCCACTCGCATGAATTAGTACAATAATAATTTCTACCCCAAACTAGTCAACTAAATGTTCACAAGGAAAAGTACACCCTATAAAATACCATAAACCTCTCCCGAGTATCTATGGCTTCTCTAATATGCACTCAAGCCTACTCCCGTGGAATCATGCAAATTAGATACATTAAACGCGGCACTCTAACTTCCTAACAATCCATTCTACCTACTCCCGTGGAGAACTTCATGTCCTTAATTGAATTACCCAAATCCGTCAAAATCCAACTCCCGTTGTGATCAAGACAATGGAGTCATAACAATACTAGTTATCCCTAATCTAGTATTGAAATATGCACAATCAATTAAGCAAGAACAATTAAACAATTAATTTGAGAGTTTAAAGAAATAATCATGAACTAATTCATACTAGGCTTCAACTTAACCATAGATAAAAGAACTACTCAAGCATAATTGAAACAAATAAAGAAACTAGAGAAGAATAATTAAAAATCATAATAATAAACAAAGAGAAAAGAAGAAGAAAATAGATACTTCAATTAATGAAAGAAAGGTAAAGTCTTGGATAACAATGAAGATCTACAAGTTTCTATCTCTAACTTCTCTCTAAAAACCCTAAAAAGTGTTTACAATCCACTATATCCCGTCATAAAACAAATAAAATAGTATTTATAGGTTCCTAAAATAATAAAACCGACAAAATAGAACGCGCTACGGAGCAGACCAACACGGACGTGTCAATAGTGACACGGGCGTGTTGACCTGCTACTACATAAATATCCTACGATAGAAAAGCTACAGCTTCAAAGAAATCAGAGTGACACAGGCGTGTCATAAGTGACACGGACGTGTTGCCCTGTAATCGTCAGATTCTTCAGCTCAACTTCGAACAGCTGTAACTTTTGATCCAGAGCTTTGTTTGGTGCATATAATATATCGTTGGAAAGATCGTCAAGTATAGTTTCCAACCCAGTTTGAATCAACTCATTATCAATTTTGTGTCAAAAGTTATGCGTAAAATGGTGCAGAGGTGTCATATTTTGTACAAGTACACAAAGTCCTTCGTATCTTCTTCAATTCCAATCCGTTTTGGGCACATGGTGTATCGTTTTGAAGGTCATACAAGTGCCTTAATCATCATATCCTCAAATAGGAGTCCAAAGCACCTGAGATTACATCAAAAGACCAAACAACCCGTGAAAGCATCGTAGCTTATAAAAAGTGACCTAAATATGCATAAATGCAATGTAATGCTCTAATACTACATGAAAATGCACCCTAATATGCAACTAAATTATGTTAGAATATGCATTTATCAAACAACAGTTGGAGGGAACTGTTGATGGGACTTGAGTTTGTAGAGGAACTCAAGGAGTGGCCCGAGAGATAATAGGTTTGCAACAAAGGTGTTTTGGTCTATTATAGTGAAAGAGTTGAGTTTAAAATCCCTAGTGGTCGAGATTGTTTCTTCTTGTTGGGCCCAAGAAGTTTTTCCTCGTAAAAATCTCGTGTCTTTCTCTTGTTCCTTTCATTGTTTTATTATTCCGTAAAAAGTTACGTTCATTTCCAACACATACAATTCACCCCCTCTTTTGTAATGTTCCTATAAAAATAACATATACGATCTTTTCTCATGGTGGGCCAATAGAAGCCATGCTCGTGTAACAACCATCTCATTTTAGGCCGTTTTGATGAGCTCCAGATAACCCTTTGTGAATTTCTGCCATGAGGGTTAGAGCTTCTCCAGTATTTACACATTTCAAAAGTAATCCTTCTAGATCTTTTCTATGTAGTTCACCAAACTGTATACAAAACTTAGTTGCTGCCATTTTGATTTTGTTTGGCACTTTTGTCCCATTTGGGTTCTGGAGATAATGGATAATTTCATCTCTCCAGTCCTATTCCTCTTTTAATATTGAAATTCTATAGACTTCCAATATATTTTCTGATCCTTCCTCATCAGTTTCCCTGAGAGGCTCTAGGACTTTCTCCTAGAGAATGATATCTTCATTTTCTGAAGGTATCTCCTCCCTAGCAGAAGCTATTTGAGACAGCTGATCTGCTACTTTATTTTATTTTCTAGGAATGTGTATGAAAGTGATTTCGTTAAATTGTTTAGACAACTTCTGTGCTTTCTTTCCACACCCCTGTGATATTGATGATATACACTTGAATTCCTCATTCATTTGGTAAATGATCAACTGGAAATCCCAATATATCTTTGCTCTCTTAGCTCCCAATTCTAGCAGCATCTCCAATCCAATTAACAAAGCTTCATATTCAGCTTTATTGTTGGTACATGGACCCTTTATGGTTACTGCTAGCTTAGTTGGGATCCCACCATGAGATAAAATATATATCCCAGCTCCTGTTATTTCTCTAGTGTTAGACCCATCAAAGAATAGGACCCATGGAAGTATGTCTTCATCAATGATCCCTGAGGCACAGCAAGGATGGGTTGCTAAGAAATCAGCTAGAGCCTGAACTTTTACTGCCTTTTGTGGCACATATGTCAAATTGTAGTAAATGTAAACTCCATTTGCTTACCTTCCTTTTATAAAAGGTTGAGATATCATATATTTTATGACATCTGTTGGAGATACTATTTCTACTGTAAAGGCCGTGAAATAATGTGTGAGTTTAACTGATGCATCATATAAACACATACACTATTTCTCTGCCATGGTATACCTTTTTTCTGTATTATGCAGGATTCTGCTTAGGTAGAATATTAACTGCTCATGTCCCTTTTCATTTTGTTGAGTAATGAGACTACTAATAGAATCTTCGCAAGCAGACAGATACAGTCTTAATGGTTTTCTATTTTGCTTGGAGGGATCAATACAGGTGGGATTGCCAAATCATGTTTGATTTAGTCAAAGGCCTTTGATGCTCCTCTTCCCATTTGAATTCGAATTCATGTTTTAATCTTAATAGTGGTGAAAACTTTTTAGTCTTTCTAGCTAAATTAGCCATGAATCTTCTGACATAATTGACCTGTCCAAGGAATCTTTGCAATTCCTTCTTATTAGAAGGTGGCTTGGCTGCCAATACTGCCTTTGCCTTATTCTGGTCAATTTCCATTCCATTTTTGTGAATGAGGAATCCTAAAAAGTTACTAGCTTTAACTTCAAATGCAAATTTGAGTGGATTCATTTTCAGAGGATATTCTCTCATTCTGGTGAATGACTTAACCAAATGCTCTTTATGTCCTAAAAAGTCATTTGACTTTACAAGTATATCATCCACATAAACTTCCATGATTTTACCAATCATGTCTTTAAAGATTGCGTCCATTGCTCGTTGGTATGTGGCTCCAGCATTTTTTAATCCAAATGGCATGGCCACATATTCAAATAAGCCTAATGACTTTGGACACCTGAAGGCTGTTTTGTTACAGTCCTCATGTGCAATTCTTAACAGATGATATCCTGCATAACCATCCATAGAAGATATGTATTCATATCTTGATGCTGCATCTATTAGGAGATCAGCTACTAGCATGAGATATTGATCTTTAGGTGTAGCTTTATTTAGATCCCTAAAATCAATGCATATTCGTATTTTACCATTTTTCTTAACCACTGGAACTATATTAGAGATCCAATCAGCATATTGGCAAGGCCTTATGAACTTTGTCTTGAGGAGTTTGTCTATCTCCGCTTGTATAGGCTTTGTCAATTCAGGCGCCAGTATCCTAAGACTTTGTGCCACAGGCTTAAATCCATCTTTGATAGGTAGTTTATGCTCTATTATTTGCCTATGAATGCCAGGCTTTTCATGATGTTCCCATGCAAAACAGTCTTTAATTTCTTTTAGAATTTCTATTATTTTCTGTTTTTCTTGGTTAGTGAGGAGCTAGCTTATGTAAGTAACACGTGGATTTTCATTGTCCCCTAAATTTATTTCCTTTAGTGGGTCATGAACCTCCTGCTTAATATCCTCACTTTTAGCCCATACTTTCTTATCCTCCTCTTCCAAGGATTCAGTTTCGTATAAAGTTGAGCATCAAACATTAGAGTTTATAAGAAAATCTTCTTGGTATTTTCTAAAAACTAAGTCTTTCATTACTTGATCAACAATAGGGGTAAACCCCTTACAACATTCTTCTTGGTTTATAAACATAATAAACTTATATAAGAAAAATACATCCCAACTCTATCAACTAATAAGAGCTAGGGGTTGATCATAGTATGGCGCCTGTTGAACATATTCATATTTTGATTGAATGTCTTCAACTTCAGGGACGTCCTCGACCTCTTCAATGAGAATTGCACCTTAGTCTTCTATCTCTTGGTGAGTTTGTGACTCAAGTTGTAGAGCAACCTCAATTTTGATAGTAGGAACTAACGTCCGTGTCACTCTGATTTCTTCGAGGCAGTAGCTTTTCTATCGTAGAATATTTATGTAGTAGCAGGTCAACACGTCCGTGTCATAATTGACACGTCCGTGTTGGTCTGCTCCGTAGCGCGTTCTATTTTGTCGGTTTTATTATTTTAGGAAGCTATAAATACTATTTTATTTGTTTAATGACGGGATATAGTGGATTGTAAACACTTTTTAGGGTTTCTAGAGAGAAGTTAGAGATAGAAACTTGTAGATCTTCATTGTTCTCCAAGACTCTACCTTTCTTCCATTAATTGAAGTATCTATTTTCTTCTTCTTTTCTCTTTGTTTATTATTATGAATTTTAATTATTCTTCTCTAGTTTCTTTATTTGTTTCAATTACGCTTGAGTAGTTCTTTTATCTATGGTTAAGTTGAAGCCTAGTATGATTTAGTTCATGATTATTTCTTTAAACTCTCAAATTAATTGTGTAATTGTTCTTGCTTAATTGGTCCAAGAATGGGTAATATTGTTGCTGTAAGACTGATTGGTGCTTTGGTATTTGATCTTGAAAGGAAAACAAGGACCAATAGTGGCAATTATGTCCTCTAAAGGAGTATTAGAGTCATTGCTTTTGTTAACATACCAGAACACTTGAGACTTATAAGTCCCAAGGTTCACTCTAATGGCGTTGCATAATTGACGTGCTGCTTCAGATTGCATGGCATCACATTTTTTAACAAGCGCTTCACGAATCTCATCTTCACAAACTTTTTCATTAGACATGGTGAATTGAAGTTTGATGATGGTTGTAAATTCGTAAAGAAATGTATTAAAATGGTCTGAAAGATCTTAAATTTTCCTAAATTCCTTGAAAAAGGTATTAATGGGGAAGACAACTAAAATGAAACAATAAAAGAAGAAAACACGTGCAGAATGTGTGGTATGTTTCATTTTGGGTAATCTTTTATTGGGCCATGTTAAGACCAAGTTTTAATAAATTAAAACACAAGGTCCCGAAGTCATATTAAAGGAGCTCATTCCAAAGGGCTCGTGACTTAGAAGCCCATTCCAAAGGGTGCGTGACTTAGAAGCCCATTCCAAGGGGTTTGTTACTCAGAAACCCATTTCAAAGGGTGCGTAACTTTTCATTTTTCAAGAGATAGTAAAAAATCTCTTTATAATAGGGGTAAGTGTAATAATATTGACACACTACTCATCTCTTGATCAACAAGCCCCAAAACCTTTCATCTCCCAAAACCTTCTCAAAAAACCTTCTTCTCCAGAATGGATGCCCTAACCTTCCGCAGAATCTTGTATCACCGGGACTCAGGAGGTCAACCCACAAGAGGTTGACCAGCCTTTCCTTCCTCCTCCAGAGATACCGGAGGAAAGGGAGGAAGAAGAAGAGGAAGAAGATGAGGAGGATGCTCCTCCATCATCAGACCCTAAGTCGATGATGATGATGATGAAATGAAGATGAAGATGAAGATGAAGATGATGATGAACCCGTGGCCAAAAGGAGGAGGGTTGAAGAGGAGGATTTCCCCGAGGAAACCTCCAGCGGTTAAAGCGGCTCTCTCCCCTCTGGAGATGACTCCATCGATGCTGCTGCTGGAGATGATGATGAGGATGGTCTTCCTCAAGCAACTGCCTCCGATGAAGACTCGGATGGTGACAAACCGCGGTCTCCAAGAGACACTGTAGAATTTTAGACCTATAGTTTAGAATTAAAAAATTCTAAACAAAAATTATAAATTTTTATTCTAAGATAAAAATTGTAAATTTTTATTCTAAGATAAAAATTTCAATCCTAGGTTGTAAAAATTTATAATTAATGAAATTTAATTTTCTACATTTTGTCCGAATTTCTATCATTTTTATCCTATCTTTGCATTATTTATTTATTTATTTTATTCAATCAAAATTGTGCAAATTAATATGTTATTCCAAGAGAAACTGTCAAATCAAATAATGCAAACTCTACGACCAAAATTAAATTGAAGAAAGGTGAAGTGTCTCTTGGGATACTAAATCTCTTAAAACGTATTAATGAGGTAGAAAAGTTACTTCAAAAAGTAATAATTACCTTCCAACTTCACACGCCACTAATGGCAAATTTTAGAAGTGAAATGACACATTGAGGGGTTAATGGGCAGACCCATTTTTCCCACTAGAGCCTTAACTTGAAATGGTTAAGGTTAGTTATAAGAATACGTAACACATTATCTGGATATATAAACGTTATCTGGATATGTAACAACCAACGCCTCATGTATCCTAAAAAATAGGGATAACAGTTGTGATAGTTGTATTATAAATACATCATTTTAACTCTGAGGTTTTCACTCCCAATATTTTATTTTACCATCAAAACCCAAAAAAATCCTTGAGTATGGCTAATCAACAAGTCTCTCCCTCACCCTTTCCTAAGGAATGTTGGAGGCATCGATTTAATAGAGACATAACACAAGAAGATTGGGAGGAATTCAAAGATGAGGAGATGAAAAAGTGGTAGTCCAAGATTATAAAGCTCTTTGGAAGGGGTCCAAAGGTCCAATATGGAGATTTAAAGGAACAAGAGTCAATTGCTACTATCATTGGAAGCGATGTGGATTTTCTAGCGTTGAACCTTTGGCCAAAAATGGAAAAAGGTGAGTTATTGAAACTACTAAGCATTTGCAAAGCATGGGGAGAATGGATTGTAAAACAGAACTTTCCTCCTGAACTCACGTTGAAATACCGCAAGTCCATAATTTGTGAAGGTAGCTTGGACATATTCAACAGAAAATATAGGGTAATCCAATTGGAAGAAAATATGAGTTTCAAAAAACTCATACAATACAAGTGTACTTGCCTATTGTGGCATGAACGTTTGTTGGAAGGAGGCATCCCTATATTCTCGAGTGAAGATTACTCAGATGATGATGACCCTGATGTTGATGAACATGAGGGAGGGACCACAAATCACCATCAGTTTCGCCCATCTTCGTGCTTGATAGATCAAGCAACATTTCAAATGTCTTAGTAATTCTAGTAATAGTGCGTAGTTTGGATCTTCCCTAGGAAACTATGTATCTATTTGAATTTAGTTAATAAATATCTTCTGAAAGATATTTCATGATTAAGCGATATTATTTCACTAATGAAGTAATTTTTATCTTGTCATTCCTTTTTATCTCCAGATCATATTAAAAATTGTGAGCTTGAATATCATTGTTCATGAAATGAACAATAAACCCAAGGAATTGACCTTAGGCACGAACGCCTCAAAAACGGTATACGAGTTTTAAATTTATCAACAAATTGATAATTTTAAAACAAATGACAATTAAAGAAAAGTCAAAAACTTCTTCAAAAGGGGTTAAAAGTAGTTAACTATTAACTGACCCCAGAAGTTATACAGAAAATAACCGTTGAATAAATTGGCTGGTTATTTAAAGAGGCATAGACATAACATACTAACATAACATTTTCATTTCAAAAAATCAAAATGAATAACGGGGCACATGCAAATATGGTAGCTGAGTTTGATAATGATTGTTTTAATCATCGTTTTGCCTTCAACGGCATAGAGGAAGATAAGGGATCTTTCATTACAAATGAGAGAGACTGATGGGCAGAGAAAATGGCATAGGTTTTTGGCGATGAAACTGTAGTGGAGCCAAGAGATCCTGAATTAGTTGGATTAAGCGATGTGAACGTTGGTTCTAACATAGACCTCTTATCCATCCACATATGGCCTAAACTGGAAGAGGAATCGCAACACAAACTGCTAACAGTTTGCAAAAAGTGGGGAAAAGAGGCCTCCACTATCTTCAATTCCCCAAGACCTCAGAGAATGAATTGGACATATGCAAGGAGTCTAGTTCTTTCTTGTACCAAGTCCTCCCTCAAAGTGGTGAGGATAGAAGAGGGTCAATATGAACATCAGGGGAGAATAGTTCACTTTAAGTGTCTGTGTGAACTATGGAAGTTGTTGGTCCAATAACACTTCTTTTCCTGGATGTATGTTGCGCTGATCGACAAGAGATATGCTGGGGATAATAGTTACTAAAGGAATCTCTTTCGAGGCAAAATTCAAGTATTCCCCTAAAGATGGCTGTAACAGCCCGCACTTCCGAGCTGCTAGCTAATCACACTTAACAATCATAAACTTCAATCATCATTCATTAACCTTGATTACACAATCACCTGCAGCAGAATATAATTCAAAATACGCTTCTAGTTCTTTTATCATCCATTATACATCAGTCCACAATAGTATATACAGCTTAAAAAACTAAACCAATTAAATCTCTAAATAGATACAATCATACATTATAAGAATATTTCTCAAAAACGTATAATCTCCATCTCAAGTTGAACTGGACACCTCTCATATCATAACTAATGATCATCAACCTATTCTGGAGCGTGCTTGCCTGCACAATTTCTAACAATGAACTCTGCCCCCACCAGGACAGGTTCCAAGAATAAAATCAAATAAACTGAGTACACATTGTCCAACCAGAAAATCTTTTGGTGGTTTAAAACATATTTACAGAATTAAGATTATCATACGAATATTAGAAATCAAGATACAGAAAAGTCATAACAAAAATAATCATATAACAAATACTTCAATACAATTAATGTTACTTCTTGTTTCAATATAATAATACGAATATCTCGTAACATGTGTAGTATATACCTCAATTAGCGGAACCATGAGAATTCAATAGAACTAATCCGATCTTCTAAAGTCAACTCCAAATCTAACATACTTTAAGTCATAAGAATATCTCCCACTTCTGTGTCTCATATATATAAAAACTTTCAATCAAATATGTATACCGTAGCTAACTCCTTTCACAAATTCCTACGAGTTTCTTGGTAAATCATTCTCATATTCGGCAGATAAATTCCATAACTTTTGATGAGTAAAACATTACTTCAGAAATAAAGTTTAAAATTCACGAATCACTTGCATATTCAAATGCATATTCTACTTTCTTTCAGAAACCATACTATACCGGGGAAGAGAACACGAATAGAGTTGCCATTCTGGCGCATTCTCTAAACTTTTACAAGGGATGTCTCCCTCTTCCATTATGTACTGCTTGCAAGACTTTTCAGGACATGTTCCCAGAATATATACAGAATACAGAATATACAGAATACAGAATGTTGTTCATCACCGCTCCGACGGCTTCTTCCCTTTACAAAACGAAATCAAAATACAGAATTCACAACTCAATATTTTTCTGAAACTCAAATTCATAATTCTCGAGTCGGATATATTATTCAAACAGAATACATAATCGCTTTTGGCTACAATTCAATCCTTTACAGAAATTCATTTGCTAAAACCATTCAAATACGGACTTTAAAGGAAATATAGTCCAAGCTTATTATAATTGAAGCTCAAAATGTAGCTTACTAATCAGAAAGTCAAAACAGAATTTAATCTTACATAACTTTATATCTTCGTTACCAAAGTTTTCTTTTAAAAAAAAAAAAACAGAACCAGAGAGCTTACTCTATAACTTATCAACTTACACTCCATCTAATATCCCAAAAAATTTACGGCTAACTCCAGTAATTATCTTAAATTCATCATATAGCTAGATCTTCCATAAGTCATAAGTTGTATTATATGTAACATCTCCAAACAACAATTTACTTTTGAAATCTCTAACCTTGAACTTTGCATCACCTAAGTAATCCCAAGCACACAAAACTCATAATAAGATGTATCCCGAAAATCTTGTATTATAGTCAGATATTTAACTCATATCTTCAAAAAGTCAAGTCCATAATCCTCAAAGTTGATAGCCAACATATTTAAATTCTTTATATCCTGTACATATTTCGAAATTTATATAACTTGAATCTCGAAACACTTAACCATTTCAATACACTTGGATTCTCAATACCATTCCATAACTGAAACTTTTGGTACCTTTATACATCTTGGAACTATATACAGACGAATTTCAACGGAAAGATAGTTAGTTTCTATAAGCTCATCAATTCCTTTGAACTAGAGCTCTTCACTTCTTGCAAAATATATACTAAATAACTCAATTCAGAATATCATACTCAGAGTTACACTAATTAATATATTATGAACCCTTATTTCAATACTTTTGACTGAATGGCTATAACACTTCCATATATCAGAACATGTGCCCATAAACACTTTATACTATCGGCTTCCAGAGGCAAAATGGACTTAGTACGTCATTGATCGATATCCTTAAGTAACCATAATTTGCTTGTAATTTTTATTTACTAATGATACTAAAAACATAAGATCGTTATTCGTAAAATTTTCACAAACGTATGTAGAGATTATTAGCAAAGAGAAATATAAATACCACATCACAAGTTCGTATTTTTAATCAAACTTTGAAATACTTAAAACACTTAAATAATTTCACCTTCATTATACCAATAACACAATAAACTCAATTGACATAAAACTCTTGTAGTTAAGTATATGATTCACAAAATCATATGAAACACCAAAATTTTAGTTCAAAGGTGGAGGGACAATGTGTACCTTTTCCAAATCCCCAAATATCGCTCCAACTATGAAATCCATCTCCAATAATGCTCACAATATTTGACAACACACTTTGCTTAAGCTCCATAATCACCTCTTGTGAGTTCACCTCAATTGCAACAATGACACCAACAATAATCAATAAATACTCCTCATTAATTCTACATGAGCAAACTAATTCACACTTATCAATGTAATTCCTCTTATTAGTTTACTAACTGAAACCACACATCATACCACAACCAAAGATTTTTCCAACTCTTAACTACTAAACTTAACTCTAAAGATGTGTTGATAAAACTTGATTATTCTAGGTACAAAGAAACTGATTTTGTAGTTTTGAAACAAAAGCTTCAACCTTTTCTTAATCATCATGAACTTAAGTAATATCCTTTGAAATTGAAATCACAAACTGATATTTAGTAACCCATAACAGAATTCGGAGCTGAAATGTTACATAATAAAAGTCTAACCACAAAACCCATTTAAATCAGAATTTGAGTTCTTGAAACAAGAGAGCTGAAAACATAGCTTGTACCTTATTCAATCGAGAATGCTACTGCCAAAAAGAAATATATAGCACTAAAGAGACCACACAAATTGACACATGCAGCAGCAGTAATGCCGAAGCAACGGCTACCGGCACAGTAGCGCAAGTTCATGGAACCATCGCCTCCAGAAACTCCATCGGGTGAAGGCCACCAGCAGAAGGAACGTGAGAGAGAAAAGAAAGTAACACCAAAATGAAAACCATGTGGAGAGTAAACTTGGGTTAATTTCCTTGATTAGTGGTTTCCCCCAAAAATCCCCTTTCAAAGGGTTCAGTTTACTTATAAATAGGAAACTAGATGTCCCTTGCTTAATCTAGAGAGTTCCTCAAAGTTTAAGTGCTCCTTTGTTAGTTTAGGATGACACGTAAGAGAGTGAAAAACAAGATCAAGTTTTCTTCTTCTCTTTTTTTTTTTTTAATATAAATATATATTTAAAATACATAACTAAGATATCTCATTTCAATAAAACCCACTAAATATAAATCTACTTAATGAATTATAATTCTCAAAGTTATCTCCTTAAAACATAATGACATAATTAAGTTAATAAATTATAATCAATCTCATAAGTAAAGCTGCTTAAAATTCATGCTATTACAATGGCGACTACTTCAGAATTTCCAAGAGTAGTGCAGGGTATGAATTAGAAGCCAGTGAATATCTAGCTATGATGAAGACATTGTGTAGGGAACATTTTCAAATGTTGTCTCTAAACGCAAGTCTTTTTAATTAAAATGTCATTAATAACTCTATCTTCATAAAGATAAGTCATAATACAAATGTAACAAAGTTATCTCAAATGGTAATATTATCAATGATATATTTTATTATGATTCAATTGCTTTAGCGTAATTTTCGTTTCAACAAATTGAAGTCAAACAATCATATGTCCATTTACTAATTATACTCCCTAAAAAACTATTTCTAGTTTCCCATGAAATTAGGCATTTAGGAAAGAATTATTAGACGGTTGAAGAATCTAAGCCTTTATATACATATGTGATCTCCAAAAAGATTCTAAACCTAAATAAAAAATGGATTACACATATCTTCCCATGTTTCACCAACCTGCTCCAAAGAATATGCCATATCCATCAAAATGCCCGAATCATCACAAGGCATTGAATGTCATATCTAGAGATAAGGATGAGTTTACTAGGAATGAATCTACTAAATGGATCTCCTCTATTCAAAAATACTTTGGAGATAATCCTGTTATACAACAGAATTCGGAGAATAGAAGAGAATCTAAGGCCTTCCAAATAGGGTCTAATCTAGATCTCATGAAAGAATTGATATTTCCAAAACTTGAAAGAAATGACCGGGTGACATCTCTTCTAGTTTGCAAATCATGGGGCAAAGTCATCATTGAAGAGGTATGGAAACCTAACATTCCTTGGAGATATATGAAAAAGCTCTTTGTTAAAGGAACTAAAAAGAAAGTAAAAGTCTACAAAATGGTGGATGGGTCATCATCAAGAGATGTAGTACAATACAAATGTGCATGTCAGATTTGGTATGATCTCATGACCTATGATGTAAATCCTTGTTAGTTATCACCAAATGACCTTGTAATTGCGCATCTTGAAGAAACTTTCTTAATGATTTTCACAATGGCTAGAAAGAAAGGTGAAGGAATACATGAAAGGTTATTCTTCTCAACTAAGTTTAGTCATCCTAAAAGAGCGTTTATTGACCACCTTAGAACAATGGAAGAATTCACATTCAGAATACTACTGGGTGATATTGGCTATAACCATTAGAAGTCCTTCTCTGCTCATAATTTGTGTGGTGCTGAGTACATCACTCCGCAAATAAGGGGGCCAATTTGTTACTACCATTTTCTGATGTCAAGTAACATTTATTGTTGTACATTGAATTAAACCTCAATAGGTTTAATTTCGCTTTAACATAAAGGCCCAACATAAGCATAAGGTCCATTGGGCGAAGTCAACATAAGTCAAGGTCAACAAAGGAAGACCATCAAGACTATCAAGAGATGAAAGTCAAGGGTAGTAAAGGAACAAATAATCAAAGGGCAATCATGAGTAGTTCAACAATAAGACACATGCGCATTAGAAGGCAACAATTATTCAGCGCCAGAAAACGGTTGAGATTTGAATCAAATATGATTCGAACATTTTCCCTCCCTAGCAAGTATGGAAGTTATATGTGACGTTTCTCTATAAATAGAGAGATTATTATCAAGCAAAGAATAACGAACAACACAATAAATTGCACTTCTTCTTTTCTTAGCGTAACTTAGCATTAGCGTAGTTCAACCCCCTTCTGGGGTTATAGTTTAGTTCTTTAGACATAGAACATGTTCTGGCGCCAATACCTCTAATTCTCCGATTGAAGCAAGGAACCATGGAGGTAACAACCTTTGTGTCTCCCCTTTAGTTGTCCAGCTTGGCTTATCCTTTTGTGTGTTGTAAAATTCATCTCGAAGTATGTGGTGTATGAGAATGTTATACTTTAATTAAAAGATTAATTATTGTTTGCTCTATTTATTGCTTTTCGCCTGAAATTAATTTGTTGTAGTTTGATCATTAATTAAATTACAACAGAGTACGTTAGCAAGGTTTTATCTAATTAAAACCGGTAACCCCCATGGAATCTCCCAAGGCATTCAATACTAAACTATTGGGCGTCCATTGACTTGTTTGCAAAGTCAACAAACTGATTTTGCACCAACAATTTGCATTACAGAACTAGCCGATTGTTCATTATTCACATCTATATCTGCAACTCTGCAAGGGTATTTGAATTAAAGTTCATCTATGTACATACCAATTTAGAACATGATCAATCAGTGTTTAGAACATAAGGAACAAAAATTTAACATTAAATATTGACATTAATTACAAAAGGTAACAAAAAAATCAACACAAAATTCAATGAAGTTATGATCCGAATAACAAAATCAAACACATAATTTTGCACAGTAAAGTATAGATATTAGAAAATTGGGGAAACATCCAAACTCAACCTCCTACCATTGAAAAAAACTTAAAACACGAAACTTGGAAAAATTGCTGAAGACAATCAATGATATTGTGTAAATATATATATCATGAATTCGAACAAATTTGATGAATTCGATGAAACTTGCGATAATTTGGGGGAATATGTGCCGAAATTGAAGACAGAAGAAAGAGAAGAGTTGTGAGAAGCTTTTTGGAGAGAAAAAGTAATGGCGTGAAACAGGAGAAAGCATCTAAACCTATTTAATTAATTACCTAAATAAGTTGAATTTATGAAAAATCTCTTCAAAGATGCTTAAAATTGTTAAGTTTAAGCTTTAGTTTGAACTTCAATGGAGTTGTTGGAAATGTTAGATGGAGAAAGGAAATCAGCTGGGGAGAAGATTAATATAATGTGTTCTCACGTAAGGAGGTATTCTCATATAAGGGAGGTGTTCTCACAAGAGCGTCTCTGTTTTACCCTCTAAAATGAGAATGAGAATCAATTTTCCCCTCTATAAGTAAAGCAAAAAGATACTTCATCTGTTTATAAATAGTTGCATGTTTTCATGTTTTCCAATGTGCATGGTTTCTAACATTAAAATCTTTAATTATTGATAAGTATAAATTATAAATAGTTGATATTGAATAATATAGATCTTATATGACTATATTTTTATTAAAATATAAATCACCAAAGACAATCAAAATGTGAAATGTGAAATGTGAAAAATAAATACTATGCAAATTGTGCAACTATTTCGAAATGGAGGAAGTAAAAAAATAAATCATATTGGTTGAAAAGTAAATAACCATATATGCAACTTCCTACACTTGATATTTTAAACTTTTAAGAAAAACAACACATTAACGACCATAAAATATCATCACTAATATAAGAACTAGAATATCAATCTATTTTGTAAAAGTACCATTTTGGATAATTTTAAGTTAATATAATACTAAAGGTAAGCAAAAATGTAGTAAAAGTAAATAAAATTTGTTCAAAAGTAAATGAAAATTTTGTAAAAGTAAAGAAACTGGTAACCAGTTTGAGAAGTTACATATTACAAAAATGCCATTAATGACATGAGAATGATATAGACCATCTTATTATGATGATCTAAGGGCCCATATTGGTTCTTAGTTCTCATTTTAGAGTGTGATTCTCACCAGATTCGATTGTATATATTTATATATATACAAAATTGGTCAGAACTAACCCTCTAAATACAAGTTTTTGCGAAAAACAATATTTTCAAAAAAATCTAGCAAAAGAAGATTTTTTAATTTTTCTTGCGAGAAACAACCTTGAACCATTTTTCGGCATTGACTCATAAAAACCAAGCATGTGCAGAGCACGTGACTCACATCTCTTATGTTTCAAGTTTCAACCTCATTTCCCTCATTTGGTAATGTTTCGAAAAAAAATTATTTGTTTATTCTATGGTGTAGGAAGGCAGTTTGGTTGGTGCTTCTGCACTTTAAATGCGCCTGCACCAGTCTAACATAATTCTGAATGGGAAGCAAGAACTTATGTGAGCCTTCACCAATTTAGTTGTGCACCCGTACCTCTGAATTTGGGATTTTTCGAATTCCTTTTGGGCTTGCTTTTCCTTCTACTTCCTCCGTTTCATAATACTCGCTACACTTTCCATTGTGGGAAGTTTCACATTACTTGCTACACTTCCTTTTTGAGCAATAAACTCTCTCTATCTCTCTCCTCTCACATGAGTCCCTTTTCTTTTTACTCTCTACCTATTTCTTCTCCAAAATTTGCCTAGGAGTCCGTGAATTGAGAAGTGTAGCGAGTAATATGAAACGAAGGAAGTATATAAATACTCCTTATTTTCGTATCTCTCATTCATAAAAACCTTCGAAACACAAATCCTAACCTTCAATTGATATTTGAGCATTTCTTACACTAATTATAATATTTGATCTCAGTTAGTGTTACCTTAGACAATTGCGTTACCCTTATGGGGCGTTTGTCAATTGGAGACTACAAACCACTAGTGGTGATACGCTTTTAAGATAGGCAAAAAACGCGTCGCAACTCTTTTCAGATCTACCTAATCCATATTTTTTTGTTTATTGTTTCACAAATTTTTCAAAAGGACCATCACATTTCCCCCTCAATTTATATTTTCTCTCTCCTCTGCGAACCCTCATTTCTCTCTCCTATGCCCCTCACCTCTAACAACTCTCATTTCCGTCTCCTCTACCTTTCCCATTTTTCTATCCTCCACACTGCCATTTCCCTCTCCTCCACCCAACTTTCGTTTCTCTTTCCTGCTGTTGCATATAATCAGATCTAGAATTTAAAGCCCACTTCTCTTTTTTTTTTTTGGAAAAATTGATAAAAACAGTCTCAACTATTGGACATCTTCTCTAATCAATCCTAACTATTGATTATATTTAGTTGGCCCCAACTATTGCATGACTTTGCTAAAAACAATCCCGGTAACCTGATAACCTATATTAATAGGTTAATATCCTTGCATGTAACTTGCACATGACTTTTACAAATTTTATTTTTGTTTTCGTTTTTTTTTTCATTTTTTTCTTTCCCACCCCGACCACCCTCCCTCTCCCCAACCCCAAACACCAACCACCAACCACCAGGAAAACCCACCCCCACCTGTCCCCAACCATAGACCAATTCCCACCACAAACCCCCACTAACAAGTCAAGAAGAACCAACCGCCACACTCGAAACCCATCCATATCCCCCCAAACGCCAACCCTCAAAAACTCATCCCCACCCCCACCTATCCCAACCCCAAACACCCATCTCCACCATGAAACACCAACCACCAACCCTCGACCCACCCCCAAAATCCCATCCCCACCCCACCCTCGTCTATCCCCAGCCCCAAACACTCATCTTCAACACGAAATACCAACCACCACTCCACGTGAACCCACCGCCACCCCTGAAACATCAATCACCAGTGCTTGAAAACCTACCACCAAACCTGAAAACACATCTTCACCACGAAATACCAACCCACGAGACCCGCCACCAACCATCCCCACCATGAAATTTACTGTTGCTATGAGGGAGTAGAAGAAGAAGAATGTTTTGATTGTGATTATTTGGTGTTGCCATGAAGTCGAAGAAGAAGAAGAAGAAGAAGAATGGAGGGAATTGGAAGGGAGGCTGGGAAAGAGGATAGGAGAAAAAAAGGAAAAGAAAAGATGAAGAAAAGTCAAAACAGAAAAGAAAAAAGAAAAAGAAAAAATTTCACTAAAAGTCACGTGTGTTTCATGTGACCCTTAGTGTACTTGCTACAGCATGTCTCCAGGTCAAGGGGACCATTTTTATCAAATTGATCTAAAAGTTAGGCCTAACTAAAAATAATCTATAGTTGGGACTTATTAAAGAAGATGTCCAATAATTGGGACTGTTTTTATCAATTTTTCTTTGTTTTTTTTCACTTTTCCTTTGAGCAAACACCAAAATCATCCATATTTGTTAGAGATTTAGCTCAATTGTTGCTAATTTTGTGTGAAATTAAGTTAAAGTAGGACAAATCATATTTGTATGCGGTCATTTTAGAACATTTGAATCTTTCAACTAACGACCTTCTTCGCGTCTTCTTTAATCTTGATGATGAGAATTTGATGATGCTTAGTTTAGTTTCTCCCGCTTAAACAACGACATTATTGCATCAAAGTCAAGTAAATATATTGTTAATTCTCAAAGCTCATTGTTTCCTTCTATCATTGGGTTTAAACCTAATATATCTTTTATTATGAATTATGGTTTTCAGGTAGTTAGGTACAGTTTTCGTCGTAGTATATGTTTTGGTTAAGTAGCTATGGTTTTGTAGTAATTAATTATCGTTTCCAAGTAATGGTTCTGGTTAAATAGTTATATTTGTAAGGTTAATAGCTATGGTTTTTAGTTATTAGTAATTGTTTACACATTATTTTATAGTTTTCATGTTACTAGTTATAGTTTTTGAGATAAAATATGGTCTTGGGTGGATACTAATTTGTTATGGTTTGCTTGTTATTTGTTATTGTTTTCGGGATAATAGTTATTCTTTTGGATTGTTAGTTATAAGTCTAGATAAACAATTATTGTTTTGGGTTATAATTATGGTGGTTTGGCTGATGTTTTGATTTTGGGTTCATAATTATGGTTTATTGGTTAATAGTTATGAATTTTAATTTATTAGTTAGCATATTTTCATTAAAAGTAATTGGGTACCCGCATTTACGTGTAATGAAATGGTCAGCCCGTAACTGACCAGGTGTGGTATCCGATTTTTGACTGTCTTAATTAACGGTCTGAATCCCACGAAAGTCTCTCATTGGACTTTGAGTTTTAGAAAACTTGGAAGTCGCCACCCTACTAATATCTGAATAGGGACATATTTTTTTAATAAATCGTTTTAAAATCAATTTCAAGAAAAATCATTTAAAACGATGATGATTTCATATGGATAAGGCTTTTTGAAAATTGGTCTTGCATACCATGAGATAGGGTTCGGGGTTTAGATTAAGAGGTGCGAACGTCTGGAACTCGTCTCCTCTTCTGTTCTAAAGAACGGGCTCTTACTAAATGCGTTATTTTCCATTTTAAAGTAATCATGACTATTGGAAAGAAAGAAAATCACATACTTTGCACATATACACATTAACCATTTTTATTTAGGACCAATATATCATTTGTACATGGTAGGTTTGAGCACTGAAGTTGCAGTACGTACCAATCATTGCGGGATTAGAATCCACTCATGGATCAAAACCGTCGTAGTTCGAGCATATGTCTCACCCTAAATGGCCAATTCCACTGGGGAAAGAAGAGGGGAATAGATTATGAATAACTCACTTTTAGAATTAAACAATTCTATTTGAAATGAGGTAATCACTCCAATTAATGATTAAAGTGGGGTTATGATAATCACCTTAATTAGTGATTAAATATGAAAGATTAAGATAACCACCTTAATTAGTGATTAATAAGGAAGGAAATAAGTAATCACCCTAATTAGTGATTATTCAAAGAAAGATAATCACCTCGATTAGTGATTAATAATGAAGATTAGGAAATAATCACCCTAATTGATGATTGTTGAGGTTTAAGATAATCACTCTAATTAGTGATTATATATGATGAAAGGTTAAGCTAATCACCCTAATTGGTGGTTAACCAAGTCTTAAGATAATCACCCTAGTTAGTGATTAAATGAGGAAAATAATCGTCCTATTTAACGATTATTAGGGTTTGAAATAATGACTCTAATTAATGACTAAAAATGAGAAGAATAATCGTCTTAATTAACAATTATTAGGGTATTAAGGTAATCACTCCGATTAGTGATTAAAAGAAGTTTGTGTCAACCGCTCTAATTAGCGATTAATCGGGGATTGAAATAACCACCTTAATAGTGATCACGTTTATGATTTTCGAGAGGTCTTAGAAGGTTTGCTTCCTAATTGAAGACTTTTGAGAAATAATCTTAATTGAAGATTATTAAGTCATTTGGAGAGAAATGATCAGTTTGAGATTGAATTTGGAGATTTGTGTTTGGCTAATTGGAATTTGGTCATTTAAAGTGAGACACGTGAAACGGCCTAAAATCAATTCGGAGATCATAATTACTAATCTAATTATGTCAAATTATATGATTAATCCATTTGAATATGGAGAACACATTTTTAAAATGTAAGATGGATCATCATGCAATTTAACTTAGTTAGATTTGCAATTTTTCCTCTTAATTGAGATTGGGTCATTTGATTCATATACTATGATATATTGGCCCACATGCAATATTTGTAACATTGGTTGCTCATTTTATTAAAAAGAGTTGTGGAATTATTTATGAAAATTATGCATAAACATCTCCATGTTTTTTTTATTAATTGAGTGATGCAATAACTATTTACAAAGAATCATTATTACAACAAAATGTACAAAACCTATGATCTATACAAATCTTCAATCTTGATCTTCACCATGATGCTCCTTGATCTTCATTTCCTTGAATGGGCTTTGGAATTCATGTTTATTTGTGAATTTGTGAAAGTTAAAGATTAATGAACTTCTTTGATTTTGATTTTTTTAATGATAATTTTTATTGATTTTTATTTACATGATAAAATGAGTCATTTTAAGAGAAACTTAAGGAATTCATGAATTTTTATTCACATTTTCGTATGAAAAGAAAACATTTTTTTTTATGAAAGTTGAATTAATTACTTCATTTCATTTTCCAGATTGTCTTTTTGTTCTTGTACTGAATTACAAAAATCATAACTTTGTGTACAAAATGTTAAAATGAACATATGATACATCTATGGATAGATCAATGAGTTATTTATCTTGTATCAAAATTTCACAAGTTGTTAGTGAACACTTGAATTATGGTGAATTTTATGTCAAAACTGGTCAAAACAGGATCTTTATTCAATTTGTTCTTTAAAACCTAACTTATTGATCTTATGTCGAAGTGAAATTTGGTATGAATATTCTAGACACTTGGAAAGACTAGACTGGAAATTTTCAGTTTAATTGGACACTTTTAAGACCATTTTTTATTTATTTTCCTAACTAAAGAGAAAATCAGTATTCTGAAACTTAGTGATTTACATGAATTATTTTGTAAAAGTGATGTAAAATTGTATAAAATTCATATGAACATGATTTTTATATTTTGGGAAAGCCACTGATGTTTTCTTTAAACTTAATGTTTTTAGTTTTGTCTAAATGATTCTCTTTTTTAACTTTATTGACAGAACAAGCGTAGGTGGTACTGGACAAAATCAGTTTTGCACAACAAATTTGTATGATTTTTCATTATTTACACAAAAAAAAATTTTTTAGAAATTCCAAAGCCCAGTTGCTGGAAACATCTTGCATTTCATAGTAAAATTATTAAATCCTACGGACTAAATGTTTAGTGCCGACGAAAAAATGAAATGATACAGGAAAATAAAACTGACCATAATTACAGCATCACATTTTTTTATGGAGATGTTTTTACACAATTTTTCTTGAATTTTTTTATGAAATCATTTTTGGTGATGAATAACAACTTGATTAAGGAAAATCACATAATCACATTGTTTCCTAAGAATTACCCCATTAGAGGTGACTATTTTAGGTGGGGTGATTTAAGGTTGGGAACCTATTAGGACTTCCACATACCCAAATCACTCTAAAGATTAAAAAAATGATAAGAAGAAAACAAGGAGAAAGTTAATAGATGATTAAAAAGATAACCAAAATAAACAAGAGTTTCAACTTTACCTTGCTAGCTCAAAGATGCACTTCCTTTTGCAAATTTTTCTACTTTTATTTTTATTTTTCTTAATTTCTAAGTGAGTTTCTAAATCCTCTTAATTACTAACTTTAAACTCTTTTTGTGTTTTTTTCCTTTGATGAACTTCTTTTACTTACTTATTAAGAGTTTTGCTTAGATGAAAAGATTAAGGAGGAGAAGAGTAGTAGAGAGTGAAGTTGAATTTAAGTTGAATTCCTTTCAACTTGGTTTTGAAGTGAATTTTAGAGGGTATTTATAGAGAAATGAAGGAGGTGAACTAGGGTTTCAAAGAGGTAGAAAATCAGATTTTTCATCAAAAAAACCTGATTTACTTCATCCTTAATCACCCTAATAACATCACTCCAATGACCTCACCCTAATGACATCATCAAATCTCTTTGGAAATATAAATATTCTTATTCTTTTTTAGATTTTCTCATTAATGAGGCAAGATTAGATTTTCAGAAAATATTCTTCCTAAAACATCCTAATATGTTAAAAAAATTGCATTGAAAATCATGCAAACGAAACTGACTAGAATGCTGCGCCTAGCGCAGGAAGCTGCGCTAGGTACAGCACCTTGCACCAGGCGCAAGGCTTTGCGTCTGGCACAGTGCTAGCTTGTGCGCTAGGCGCACAATCATGCGTCTGGCGCATGATTGTGTGCTTGGTGCACACCTGACCTTTCCGGAAAAAATCCGGATTTCCCCCTCTTACACATGGGATTTGATTATTATTCTCACATCTTTTAAAGATTCTTATTCTCTAACTAAGGGATAAAGGATGTGTTTAGTGAATAAAGAATATATTCTTATTCTTTATCCAATGAACAATGATTTGACCATCAAGTAAACTGATTAATGCCTGTTTTGGGATACGACTAAAATCCCGACGCCTAATCGCGACTCGTTTTTATTTTTCCGAAAGACTAACTTACGACAATTAATGAAAACTCATCAAATTAATAAAGACGAGCATGATTATAATATGAATCATTTTATTAAAACGGTGGTGGTAGTATTGACTACAACTCACGAAAATTATACTTCTAAGCCGAAATTGTATGATTAATATGCAAAAATGGAAAAAGCGTACGACGGAATGAAACTTGCGCTCAGGGGCGCGCGCTCCACGATGCATGATGATTATGTTATTTTTATTTCTCAAAACTTTTATTTATTTGAAAATGGGGTCAAAATTTGGTGTCTACACCAGGAAAACAGGGTACCCGCTAAGTGGGTACCCGATTTTTTTGGGTCGGGCCGCCAAGTACCCGACTTAAATATGCTTTTTACACATAATTTATAAATCAAGATTTGTTATCATTACCTTGATACATAATTTTTATAGTCAATATCCACAGTTAAAGCAACTATTATAAAAAAAATGGGATCTTAGATGTGAGAGGGATAAAAAAGAAAGTAGAAAATAGAGCAGTCAAATAGTCAATGGTGAGATCTTAGAACCCCTGCTTTTTAACCCTTTGCCGCATGAGCAAGCAAAGAAGTCGCACTTACAATAGAGAATTTCCAACCACAACTAATTAATAAAGAGTAATTCAGGCCTTTTTGAAATCAATTGATGGATATGGCATGTTTGGTGCGTCTGTTTTCAATTTTCATAGACTTGTTTGCATGATGGGAGAGAGAAATGGGTTTGTAGATGGTGAGGTGTGAGGGTCGGTGTTGATGCTAGTAGTGACTACTGACTGGTGATTTAGTGAGGGTGGTAATTACAGGAAAGGGAAAGGGTATGAGAAATGGGTTAGAAGGGGAATGTAAAGGGTTTCTCTTTGATTAAAAATGTTGTTTGGCTATGAACAATTGAAAATTATTATTATTATTTAATAATAATAATACTAATAATAATAAATAATAATAATAATAACAATAATAATAATAATAATAATAAATAATAATAATAATAATAAAAATAATAATAAATATTATAAATCATAAAAATAAAAATAATAATAATGATAAATAATAATAATAATGATAATAATAATAATAATAACAAATAATAATAATAATAATAATAATAATCAATAATAATAATAATAATAATAATAATCAATAATAATAATCAATAATAATAATAATAATCAATAATAATAATAATAATAAATAACAATAATAATAATAATAATAATAATAATAAAAATAAAAAAAATAATAATAAATAAAAATAATAAATAATAATAATAAATAATAATAATAAATAATAATAAATAATAACAATGAATAATAACAATAATAATAATAAATAATAATAATAATAAATAATAAATAATAATAATAAATAATCATAATAATAAATAATAATTATAATAATAATAATAATAATAAATAATATTAATAATAATAATAATAATAATAATAATAATAATAATAATAAAAATAAAAATAAAAATAATAATTATTATTATTGTTGTAGCCTAACATCTACGGCTCCCTTAACGACACATGGGCTCATCAGAGCCGTACACGTGTCATCCTATTTAAAATAAAAATAAGGCTTAATCTCTGGGCTAGACTCAGTTGGGTAAAAGGATTGAATTTCTGGCCCAATAGTTAGAGCCCAGCAGTGCCAAATGGCTGAAGGAGAGTGGTTAATAGACATCCCCCAGTCATGGTCTGCCACGTGTCATGATCTAATTCCTCAGCCAATCAGAGGCCACTATTGTAGGTCAGTTTTTAAGGTTAGTTGTCAACTTGCTATCACTATAAATACCCCTGAAATCAGGAGAAAACACATTCAATGCAAACAGTGTAAAGTTACTCTGATAAAATTCTCTCTCACTTTCTCTTTCTATCTCTACTTTCTCTTACAACTCCTGATAACTGACTTAAGCATCGGAGGGGGAACCACCACCCAAACCTCCAGGGTGGGTCCCTTTGTGCATGTTCGGGAGCGAAGCCAAGGCTAAGGATTAAGCTAATTCAGGCATTGTTGCACAAGTTTCCATCTGAAGAACACTCAAGATACTAATTTACTTGCTCGACAAGGAAGCTAAGCCTACAGCTTACTTGTTGGACAAGTGGACAAAACATTTGGCGCCATCTGTGGGGAGACGCAACGATGACTGATTGTCAATCGTCCAACATTGCCAGGAATCGAAGCCTTCAAGTTAATGTCGAAGATACGGTGGAGCATGAAAGACCACCTAGAGGAAGAGATAGACCCCGTCCATTGTCAATGTTCCTGGACCAAGCCCAAGGTCATCCAAGTGAATCTGGATCGTCCAGTGGCTCGCGCCCACCTGGAGAATGTGCTGAATGACTTTCGAGACTAAGATGGCGGCGGTCGTCCGGAACAGATTAAAAGCAATATGCTGTTTTTTCATCACAACCCGGAGCAGTTGCTAACAATCCTCCTCGTCCTAGAGGACGTTCTCAAGTAGATCGTCCGGGTCCTAGTCGCCATGTTCGCCGGGAGCCCTCTAGGAGGACGTCAAGAGGAAAGCCGAGAGGATAATGATCAACGAAGAAAGATGGACTGGAACCTGGTGGTGAGGACTCGGGACCATGTTCGTCAAGCGGGCACCGCATGGAAACAGATGCCAAGAGTATCTAGAAGCAAAGAAAGCCGCTTGCATTACGGCGATCGGCGACAGGATCTACACCATATTTGAGAGACCCTCCTTTGAGGTTGTCGTCCCGAGAGGAGGGGACGAAGTTTAAGTCACTCTCTTGTTCATCCGCGACAGGAGAAGACAGAGTGGCTCAGCCCATGGTCTATAGGCGTCCGAGTGCCTGCAAACACTTCATCCAATCCCTGTAATGAAAGAATATCGCAAGGAGTTCATACCCATCGAGGGACAGTGGGAGCCCTCCGGATCAACCGGCCTACCCCATTCTCGGCTAGGATCATGGAGGCGCCCCCCTTCCCAAAGGTAAAACTCCCAACCATTGAGCCTTTTGATGGAACAACGATCCCGATGATCACTCGTGCGCTTACAAACATCGGATGTACGTCCAAGGAGTGGACGATGCTACTTGGTGTAAGAATTTCCCAGCTACCTTGAAGGGAGTAGCTCGAAGTGGTTCAATAATCTTCCCCCTAATTCGATCAACAATTTTACCGAACTCGGTTTCTTATTCACTAGTCACTTTGTTGCCAACAAAGCAAGAGCAAAAGACAAGCATGCACCTAGGCAAGGTCGTCCGGGGGACCTAAGGAGGCTCTTAGAAGTTTTGTTAAGAGATTTAACCTAGAAGCACTTCGGATCCAAGATCTTAATGCTTTGGAGTAGCCTTTGACGCCTTCATCGGGGTCTAAGGCCGGGAAGTTTCAAGTTTGATCTTGTTAAGAAGAAAATCTCCACTCTTCTTTGAGGCTTTAAGAGAAGCGGAAGCGTTTATCCACGCTACCGAAGTGTGTGCTGAAGCAAAACATCCCGAGTCTAAGAAGCCTGAAGAGGTTGCTCGACCAAAGAAGAGCAACCCCAAAAAGGCCGAGACACGGGCTATAGCCGCAACCACCACTTCGTCCGAAAGGAGCAAGAGAAAGGAGGCCGAGCCATCCTCATCCAATCCTATTGAGTTTAACAAAGACCAATACTCCATACTCATGGAGATCAAGGATCAATATGAGTTGAAGGCCCCAGCTGAGATGAAAACCCCTTATAGAAATAGGGATAAGAGCAAGTATTGTCACTTCCACAAGGATTGTGGTCATGAGACTAATGAATGTAAGCACCTCAAGAGAGCTTTGGAAGAGTTAGCCCGAAAAGGAAAGATGAATTCCTATATGCCGCAAGGGGGAAGGAAGTTTCCAAGGAAAGATGATTGGCATAACAAGAAGAAAGAGAGTGCGAAGCACGAGACGAAGATGTTGTTCTCGTAATCTCGGGTGGATTTCTTCTTTGGGGGACCAACTAATAGAGGGCACAAAAACTACCTTAGGGAGCTCGGCCAAGTTTTGTTAGCTGATCAGACGAAGGCTGAACCCTTTCCAAGGGTGGTAGTTAGTGAACGAGGATCGGGCAGGTTGAGGACTCCCCATGATGATCCCTTGGTCGTAGAAATGAAAATAGCAAACTTGAGAGTCGAAGGATCCCGATCGACACCGGAAGTTCGACGGACATCATTAGTGCTGATTGCCTGTCCAGACTAAAATTTGAGGAGAAGAACTTAGTTCCCGTTCACCATCCCATCATAGGGTTTGGGGGAGGAGTCATCCATCCCATGGGAACTGTGACTTTGCCCGTTCGAGTGGGAGAGAAGGAAGCCTCAAGAACTCTGTTTATCAAGTTCTTGGTGGTCCGAGACTTGACAGCCTACAATGTCATTCTTGGACGACTAACTCGAATCATGTCAAAGCAAGTAATAGTAACTCACCCGATGTTGATGAAGTATGAGTGTGATGACGGCAAGATTGGCTCCTTGTATGGAGACCAAGGGCGGCTAGGGAATGTTACCTAACTACTCGAAACCATCATCATGGAAGGCCGACAAGCAAGACCAGGCCGCAAGTTCTTTGGCGAGAAGGAAAACGTCCGGAATAGAGAAAGATCGGACGAAGGTTGCTAGCAGAAGGAAAACGTCTGGAATAGAGAAAGATCAGACGAAGGTTACTAGCGAAAGGAAAACGTCTGGAATAGAGAAAGATCAGACGAAGATGGCTAGCGAGAGGAAAACGTCTGGATTTGTCAAAGATCAGGTCGCCTCATTAAAGCTGACCTTTGAGAGCCCTCGGACGCCTCTTGCTCCCTCGAGGAAGGCGTCCGAACATCTCCCCAAAGAAGAAGAGGAAATATGAAATCATCAAGGAAGAACCCTCCTCGTCCGAAGAGGTCATGGCCATCATGGGGCTAACAGTAGAACGTCCGAGCCGGTGGAAGCCCCCGAAGAAGTACGTCTGGATGAAGCTCGTCGCCGAAAAGGACCCTCAAAATTGGATCTTCGCTCGATCCCGGTTTGAAGGGTCATCTAGTCCACTTGTTGAAAGAGTTTCAAGATGTGTTTGCCTATTGCGTCGAGGAAATGCTGGGAATTGATCTGGAAGTAGCCGTCCACCGGTTGAATGTTGATCCAAATTTGAAACCGGTTCGCCAGAAGAAGAGGCATTTGGGACCGGCTAGAAACCAGGCGGTCGACCAAGAAGTTCAGAAGTTGTTGGAATCCAAGTTCATCAAAGAAACCTATTATCCAGACTGGATAGCAAATGTGGTTATGGTGCCAAAGCCTAATGGCACCTGGAGAATGTGTGTGGACTACACGGACCTCAACAAGGCTTGTCCTAAGGACAGTTTCCCTTTGCCTAAGTTGGATCGTCTAGTAGACTCCACAGCTGGCCATGCTTTGCTGAGCTTCATGGACGCATATTCAGGTTTTCATCAAATCCCAATGTGGCCAGAGGATCAGGACAAAACGTCCTTCATTACTGAAAAAGGGCTGTATGGCTGGGTGAGGATGCCATTCAGCCTACGCAATGCCCCGGCCACTTTTCAAAGATTGATCAATAATGTTTTTCAGCCGCAGTTAGGACAAAATATGGAGGCATATATTGTCAAGAAGAAAGCCATGTTGGTGATTTGAGAGAAACTTTTGAAACTCTCAGGAAATACAAGTTGAAGCCGAATCCCAAAGAAATGTGTCTTTGGGGTTTTTGTCGGGGAAGTTTTTAGGTTTCTTAGTGGATCAGAGGGGAATAGAAGCCAACCCTGAAAAGATTCAAGCTGTTCTAGACATGAAGTCTCCTTCGAAGGTAAAAGAGGTACGGCGGGCGACGGGTTGCTTGGCGCCCTTGGGACGATTTTTGTCTAAGTCGGGCGACAAGTGCCATCACTTCTTTGCCACGATCAAGAAAAAAGCCAAGTTTGAATGGACAAGCAGAGGCGGAGGAAGCCCTTCAAGCATGTCAAAGATCATCTTCGCAGCTCGCCTAGGTTGGTCGGTCCCCGAGAGGGGGAAAAATTGTTTGTATACTTGGGCCGTATCCACTCAAGCCGTGAGTGCCGTCCTATTGGCTGAAAGAGAATCCGTCCGGATCCCAATATACTTCGTGAGTCACGTGCTCAAGGACGCGGAAAACCGGTATACTCCCGTTGAGAAGTTTGGATTGGCCTTTGTCATGGCCAAGAAAGTTAAGGCCCTAGTTTTTGGCACACGGTATACTCGTCTATACCGATCAACCTTTGAAGCAAGTTACGCGAGAAGATGGAAGCCGCCGGGCGAATGTTAAAATGGGCGGTTGAGCTCAACATGTTTGACATATCATTTGAACCAAGGAAGGCCATTAAGGGGCAAGCCTTGGGCGATTTTATAGTTGAGCTTACTCGGCCAACCATAAAGCCAATATCGATCCAGTGAAGGAAGGAAGCATTGGACGCTCATGGTTGATGGATCGTCCACGATCAATGGGTGTGGGGGCGGGAATCATTTGTCAATCTCCCGAAGGGGACAAATTTGAATATGCATTAAGATTCCAATTCAAAGCGTCCAATAACGAAGCTGAATATGAAGCACTCTTGGCTGGAATCAAAATGTGCAAGGCGGCCGGAGCCATAGAGATTGAGGCCAAATCGGACTCTCTCTTAGTTGTCGGCCAGGTCAACGGAGATTTTGAATGCAAAGAAGCATCAATGGGCAAATATATGCGGCCCGATCAAGGATGAGATTGAGCCATTAAAACGATTTGTCCTCGACCAAGTACCAAGGTCGAGAAAATCATCAAGCGTATGCTCTCTCGAAATTGGCCGGCTCGGGCCGAGGGTGATGTGCCAAGAACGATCTTTTGGGAAGTTAAACCCAAAAAGAGCATCGACCAAGAGGAGATTATGTTTCTCGCCCGAGGGAATGTCCGGATGGAGCCGATCATAGAATACAAGAAGACGGGGCGATTGCCTTCGGATCTCGTAGAGGCCAAGTATGTGAAGGCTGAGAGACAAGTGGTTTGAACTATGGGACGAGACACTTTACAAGAAGTCGTTCAACCGACCTCTCGCTCAAGTGCGTCACCGAAAAGATGGTCCGGAGATTCCGAAAGAACTCCATGAAGGAGCTTGTGCCTCTCACATTGGGGGAAGAGCCTTAGGCGAGAAGGCTTTAAGGACGGGGTACTACCGGCCTACCTTAAAGGAGGATGCTTTAGTCTATGCAAAGAAATGTGACGGTTGTCGAAGCATGGAAATGTGCATCGAAGCCGTCCAACTATTTGACCCCCATCTTGTTCCCTACGCCTTTTGCCAAATGGGGCATGGATATCCTAGGACCTTTCCCTGTGGCCGCCGGGCAAAAGAAGTTTGTGATTGTAGCAAGTGGACTATTTCACTAAATGGATAGAAGCTGAAGCCATGCGAGGGATAACAACAAATGACGTCAAGGGCTTCATCTGGAAGAACATTATAACTCGATTTGGCATGCCTCAGTCAATCGTCTTTGATAATGGTCCACAGTTCGAAACGCCTAAGCTGAAAGAATGGCTGTCAGAAAGAGAAATCAAAGCTCACTTTGCAGCAGTCGCCCACCCACAAGCTAATGGGCAAGTCGAGTCCTTCAACAAGATTCTATCAAATGAAATCAAGAAGAAGCTGGACAACGCCAAAGGGCAATGGGTTGAAGAACTGCAATTGGTGTTATGGTCCATTAGAACAACTGCTAAGAATTCTACAGGCGAGACGCCTTTCATGCTAGTCTATGGTACTGAAGCCGTCTTGCCCATTGAGATCGAGGAGCCCACCCTACGAGTCATGTTATACACAGAGGAAGCCAACTGGGCCGCATTGCGTACGGCCTTGGACCAAGTCCCAGAAGTCAGGGGCAATGTCTTGCTAAGAATGCAATTGTACAAACTGCGTATGGCTCGGGAGTTTAACAAAAGAGTTGTTAGACGACCGATAAAGGTGGGGGATCTTGTTCTGAGAAAGATGGAAGCAGTTGGACGAGCTAAAGAGTTGGGAAAACTAACACCAAATTGGGAAGGACCTTATCTGATTGTCCAGGAGATACACAGTGGGACTTTTCGTCTGCAAGGTCTAGATGGAAGATCTATTCGGCGTACCTGGAATTCAGACAACTTAAAGAAGTACCACGTCTAGCTCAGATCTTCGTCAGATATAAGTAGGGTAATTTGTAGTTACTCCAAAGTGCCACGGCACATATTAGTAAGAAAAGAATTGTATACATGCATCTTGGCTTTCGACCAAGCAAAATCCATATAATACAATTCCTACTATCTTATCTTTTTGTTTATTTTCACCAAGTTACTTCACTTTGGGGCATTAAATCGAGTTACTCGTCTAAAAGTGACAATAACCTGGACAAAAATACAAACAATAGCAGAACGTCAGAATTGCTCGCATTTACGCCGAACATCACTCCCTCAAAGAGACCGGCCAAATATATAATGCATATATGGCCGTCAAATTGACAAAACCTCTAGTAAGAGTAACGTCAAAGTCTCTGAGAGAAAGCTGGCCTGAAATAAGCCCTTAGTAAAGGATACTTACTTTCAAAAATACGGACAGCTAGGTAGTCCAGACCCTAGTAAGGGATCGCTACTTAATGACGAGTGTTGCTCCCTCAAGGAAGCCGGCTAAAACATTATTTGAACATGTATCTCACGCTCGCCCATCAACTCCAAGCGGGCTCGGCCAAGGCGGCCGCTCTCCTTCTTGGACTTCAGCTCCCCTTCAATATACGATTGAGCTAAGCCCAAGAACGGGGGGATTATAGAAGCCTATAGGACGAGCTAAGGAGAGCAAGGTCGTCCAAAAACCAGGATGGCCCCGGCACGAAGGTGGCCCCAGGAAGGTGACCGTCTAAGTATGGACGCTCTCCTTCATTGGGTGACCCTCGTCCAAAATTGGAGGCCAATTCCAGACGAAGATGGCCCCAAGAAGGTGATCGTCCAAGTATGGACGTTCTCCTTCATTGGGTGACCCTCGTCCAAAAATTGGTAATCGTTCAATCCTAGGATGGCAATCTTCTCGTTTTTCTGTTTGGCAAGCCGTCCCAGACGAGCCTCTTTTGGTACTTGGATGCATATGCAATTATCAAATGCTCTAAATATTGTAGACCGTCCAATAATATCAGGACGAGTCACATTTTTACTTCGGACAGAATTTTGTACTCTTCAGGAAAAGCAGATCGTCCGATTGTTCAGGACGAAGGTGATATTATACTTAGTCAAAATTAGAATTCAGAAAGATAAAAGGCGAAATTGGCAAAAATACTCTTTCATATATAATTGGTAAAGAATTACAATGTAAGAGTGAAGAGTTAAAGATACAAAGAAAAACAAGCTAAGAAACATGAAAATAAACCTAAGCTTAGGCTTCGTCTTCAGAGCGGGTTTCTTGGTCGTCTTTTGGGGTCTCCACCTCAGCAGCCGGCCTCGTCGTCTGACTCTTCAAACTCCGGAGGTTCCTCGGCGCATACCATAGCCCGATGAACGCTCTCTTGATACTCTAGACGACGAACGAAGCTGGGGACCTCGGCTTCCTCAGCTAGCATCCCAAAGGCTTTGACGGCCCAGTCCTTGATCGTTTTGACGACTTGTTTAACCCTTCCTTGGCATCGTCGAAGGACTTGGCCGCCTCCCTTTCCCGGACGGGCGCTCTTTGCCCTTAGGTGCATGTTCTCTCTTCTCGGCTCGGCAAAGCAACAAGAGCGACATCCCTTTCGCCTTTCAACTCAGCAGAGAGAGCGTCTATGATCATCTTTAGACGATCCTGCTCGGAATATAGCTGGTTGATTTTAACAAGGTGATTCTTGTTCTCAGACTCCAGGAGTGCCGATCTCTTCTCCAAGGCCTCCAGCGACTGGCGATGAAGGGTGTTAGCCATCTCGATGTCGTGAATGGCTTTGTCCCCTGCCGTTGTAGCTTGGTGGACGAGGTGCTTATTTTCCTTTCTAAGCTCCCTCGCCCAATCTTCAGTTAGCATGCTGCGAGCCAGAAGCTGGGGCAAGGAAAACAAGTCAAGTTATTAGACGATTTGCAAAGTGAAAATTTATACAAGTATAAAACAAGGCAGTCATAAAGCACTACCTCGGCAGCAAGCTGAGACATGTAGCCCACATGCCCGGCGGACGCTCCCCTTAATCCCTTGATGTAGGATTCAGGGAAGCATTTGAAGAGCTCTCGCTTCGCCGCTCTTTCTCCAGCCCTTGACATTTTGGCGAAGGCAGGAGAGGACTCCTCGTCCGAGTCAGCAGTGGGAGGAGTTGGGGGAATAGCAGGGCCTTTGCCCTTATCTGAAAGAGGGGGAGAGTCAGTTATCTTGATAGGGAAGACGATGGCTTGTCTATTGGACGGACTCATGGACCGTCCACCGACCCGCATCGTCCTAACTATGTTGGGGTAATACGACTCACCAGACGAAATTGATGCCGTCCTAACAGCTAGAGGCATCTGTGGTACCAGCTTTGCCATCGAGCCGCTGAACCCTGGATAGTTCTCGGCAGCAGCATCAGATCCCGGTGCAACCAAAGCCAAGGCGGACTCTTGGTTGACCTCGGCAGAGTCGGCCGGCAAAACGCTGAACGGCACAGCTGCGTGTGCATCCCTTCCCTCCTCGGCCGATCCGGCAGTCGAAGGCCCCTTTTAAGAGCCTTGGCTTGTGGGGGAGCCATGCTTTTCTCCCCGCTCTCGACGGCAGGAGCCGCCTTATCCGCCTTCTTCCTTGTAAAGCCCTTAGGCTTCTTTCCTGAAGGCTGGTCAGCGGCAGTAGTTGGCCTCTTCTTGGACGAGGACGACTTCCCAGGTGGAAGCTTATTTGTAGGAGCATTTTTCTGCAAAAAGTAAAGGCATCAGATTGATCGTCAAAAAAAAAAATAAATAAATAACTACTATTGCAAAAATCCAGACGAGTATGGCCCCAAGAAGGTGACCGTCCAAGTATGGACGTTCTTCTATGGCTGACCCTCGCCCCAAAATTGGATGCAAGAATCCAGACGAGTACGGTCCCAAAGAGGTGACCGTCCAAGTCTGGACGATCTCTTTCCTTGACTGATCTTCGTCCAAGATTTGGTGCAAAACTCTTGGACGAGCATGGCCCCAAGAAGGTGAACGTCCAAGTCTGGATGTTCTCCTTTATTGGGTGACTCTCGTCCAAGAATTGGACACCAACTCTTGGACGAGCATGGCCCCAAGAAGGTGACCGTCAAGTGGAGTCTCCTTCTTTGGTGACTCCCCAAGAATAACAACTCGAATGGCCCCAAAAAGGTGACCGTCCAAGTCTGGACGTTCTCCTTCCTTGGGTGACTCTCGTCCAAGAATTGGACACCAATTCTTGGACGAACAAGACCCCAAGAAGGTGACCGTCCAAGTCTGGACGTTCTCCTTCTTTGGATGACTCTCGTCCAAGAATTGGACACCAATTCTTGGACGAACAAGACCCCAAGAAGGTGATCGTCCAAGTCTGGACGTTCTCCTTCTTTGGGTGACTCTCGTCTAAGAATTGGACACCGACTCTTAGACGAGCTAGACCCCAAAGAGGTGACCGTCCAAGTCTGGACGTTCTCCTTCTTTGGGTGACTATCGTCCAAGAATTGCGCACCAATTCTTGGACGATAGTCACCCAAGGAGGTGACCGTCCAAGTCTGGACGCTCTCCTTCTTGGGGTGACCCACGTCCAAGAATTGAATTACCAATGTTTCCGCCCTTTTTTCGGCGCTACTCTTTGCATACTCCTTCCACAGATTATCTGTAAATTGGGACATGCTGATTTCCCCCGTCCAAGATGTTTTGAGGCGTTGTCTGGCCGAGTCTGAAAATACAAAAAAAATATGTGTGTTCGTCATATGAGTTATGGACGAAGAGTTTTACTTGGATGATTTTAAATATACCTTTATCCTCAGCCAACCGCAAGCCGGCAGCGACCAAGAAGTCGTCTTGGTAAAACATTTCCTTAAAGGGTATCCAGTTAGACGGTCCCTTAAAAGATCGCTGGCCGGGTTTGGAGTACTCCTTCACTCTGAAGTACTCCACCACCTCCTCGTCAAATTCGTCCTCCAGCTCCAGCCAAGACCGCTTCCGTCCGGTATTAGTGACGGATCTATTATAATATCTGTAGCTCTCTGTGACATAGTCGTTGGACGCCCGTAAAAAGATGAAATCGGCTTTCCAATCGTGCATCTTTGACGATTTCCCCCAAGCTGTCATGAAGCCTGGACGGTTGTTGATGCTGAGCCATGCTCCGTTCATAGCCCCAGGTACCTTAGACGCATAATGGATATGGGTAAAAGGGCTAGGCCGCGTAGCTCGCAGACGGCAATGAACGTCAGGATGTTGTGCCAAGCGTTTGGTGCCAGCTGGTTATGGCCGATGTGGTAGTGTTTGCAAAGACTTGTTCTACGAAGTCGTGAAGAGGAAACCTCAATCCAGCATCTAAGGCCGGTTTATAGACGGCGAAATGGCTCCCCGGGGAGCACTCAGGATCGTCGCGTCGTTATTAGGAATGACAAAGGAGAAGCCCGGCATGGGCATGAAAGACGACAAGAAATTAGGGTCTGGTCCTAGTTTCTCTAACCACTTACGGTTAACTAAAAGGGGACCTAAACGTTTTCTAATCTCTGACGAGGTGGTAGAGGCCTCGTCTGATTCTTCGGCAGCCTCAGGATCGCTACCATTATTACCTTCGCCGATCTCCTCCGTAACGGCGTCTCGGCCAGAAGTACTGGTCTCAGTTTTTATTTCTGAAGTCTCTGCATCATGGTCAAACGGAGGCCTGTCCAAAGACTGAGCACTTTGGACCTCTCTTGCCTCATCTGGCACTCGTCCAGTCGATTCCTCCATATCCGAGCTATTTGATGGAATTATTGCTTTTCGTCTTAGACGGGCCGTTTGCTTGACGCGCGCCGGATTACCCCGCAGTAAAGACCGGGTCGTCCGACTTTCTCGGCCAAAACTATGAAAAAATATGTACTCGGCCGTAAGAGGCCCAACTCTAGAATGTGCCGAAGAAGAAGTATCGGTTCTAGGGTCAAGACAAGCTCTTGGTCGGCTAGGATTATTTGACGAAGATGATTCCATTTTATTGATTTTCTAAGAAAAAATAAAGAATAAAGAAGAATAAAATCTCTCTAGAAAATTGCAGAGCCTCTCTCTCTAGAAAAATTTGTTCGAGGTGTTAAATGATTGAATGTTTTCACACCAAGGATATTTATAGAGGAATAAGAAACCTGCGCGGCCTGGCCAAGAATGACCGAAAAGGGAGTCCCACGGTCTAATATGACCGGTATAACACAAGAAAGGGCGCGTCATTTCCTTCATTTTGAATACACTACCTTCTGTATAACGGGCCTTAACCGTCAGACGGGCCAACAAAAAGCTACCTTGGGTAAAAGGGCATTAACCGTCGAATGGGCCAACGGTGAAAGCCCTTTTAGGGGCAAATGTTGTAGCCTAACATCTACGGCTCCCTTAACGACACATGGGCTCATCGAGCCGTACACGTGTCATCCTATTTAAAATAAAAATAAGGCTTAATCTCTCGGGCTAGACTCGGTTGGGTAAAAGGATTGAATTTCTGGCCCAATAGTCGAGCCAAAGATGCAAATGGCTGAAGGAGAGTGGTTAATAGACATCCCCCAGTCATGGTCTGCCACGTGTCATGATCTAATTCCTCAGCCAATCAGAGGCCACTATTGTAGGTCAGTTTTTAAGGTTAGCTGTCAACTTGCTATCACTATAAATACCCCTGAAATCAGGAGAAAACACATTCAATGCAAACAGTGTAAAGTTACTTTGATAAAATTCTCTCTCACTTTCTCTTTCTATCTCTACTTTCTCTTACAACTCCTGATAACCGACTTAAGCATCGGAGGGGAACCACCACCCAAACCTCCGGGGGTGGGTCCCTTTGTGCGGAGTTCGGGAGCGAAGCCAAGGCTAAGGATTAAGCTAATTCAGGCATTGTTGCACAAGTCTCCATCTGAAGAACACTCAAGATACTAATTTACTTGCTCGACAAGGAAGCTAAGCCTACAGCTTACTTGTTGGACAAGTGGACAAAACAATTATTATAATAAAACATTATTATAATAATAATAATAGTAATGATAAATAATAATAATAATAATAAATAATAAAAATAATAATAAATTAAAATAATAATAATAATAATAAATAATACCAATAAATGATAAAATTAATAATAAATAATAATAATAAATAATAATAATAATAAATAATAATATTAGTAAATAATAATAATTATAAATAAAAAAATAATAATAATAAATAACAATAATAATAATAATAATAAATATTAATAATAATAAAAATAATAATAAATGATAAATAATAATAAAATTATTATAATAAATAATAATAAACAATAATAATAATAAAAATAATAATAATAATGATAAATAATAATAATAATAAAAATTATAATAATAAATAATAATAATAATAAATAACAATAATAATAATAATAATAATAATAATAATAATAATAATAATAATAGATATTATAAATAATAATCAATAATAATAATAATAATAATAATAATAATAATAATAATTAGTAATAGTAATAATAATAATAATAATAATAATAATAATAAATAATAACAATAATAATAATTATAAATAATAATAATTACTTTATAATAATAATAATAATAATATTAATAATAATAATAATAATAATAATAATAATAATAATAATAATAATAATAATAATAATAATAATAATAATAATAATAATAGTTGTATGGTAAGTGGATATGGGGTAATCCCAAACCTTGGGGGGTGGTGGGAAATCAATCTAATGGAAAGGGAGGTAATCCTAATTAAATAAAATGGCTAAAGGGTTTGAAATAAAGCACTGACCAAATACTCACAAAGGGAAATAAGGAACTCAATTTCCTTCCTTGCTTGAAACCCTCCAACTAAACGCCCCCTAATTTTTTTGTGCGTTCTTTGAGAAACTGAGAATGAGAGTTTTAGACTTGAGAGGCCCATTAGGCCGTTATCCATTTTACCCAACCACTTGAGAGGAGAGCAAAGGCCAGCGCGACATGGGCCAGTGTAAATTGACCCTAAACTTTAAAGGAAAAATATTTTAAACACATATTCGGGTTCACGGCTGAAGAATCGACCCGTCGCCCGCTTTTCCCGAGTCGGGTACCCGGCCCGGTAAAACTGCAAAAATAAAAAAACTGCCCCAATTTTTTTAGGCGGGTCGACGGGTCAATCGGTCAGGGCAAGCGAGATAAGTTTTTCTGAACACCCCTAATAAAAGTTATACAATAAAAATAGTTGTAAATTTTTGCAACTAGTTAACATTTTCTATAATTTAGTTAAATTGCACTCCTATATCGTAATCAAACGCGTGTGTTACATCATGTCTCACGTTAGTTTTAATGTGAGACGGTCTCTTCAAAGACTTAGTTTCGTTATGTGATTACTAGCATTTTTTGCACGCTATGCGTGCGTGTCATATTAACATTTTTTTTCTCAATTAGTTATTCATCAGTGTTACAACAAAATTGATTCGAACAGACATTTATAATTTTTTTTATAATTTTTTTCTTAAATCAATGTTCCGTAGGTTATTTTAGTTATTTGTTCATCATTATTCTAATATAGTATTGAGAGAAGGAAATACAAAGCAGAAGAAAGTTTGTGCTCAAATAAAGTGGAAGAATTTGTGTGTTAGGTTCAAGCGTTGAATATTAATAAAGTGTAAGAGTTTGATTTATATAATGGAGATTATTGAATAATAATCAACATTTAGGTTTTAAAATATTATCAGTATAATTATTAATATAAAATTTAAGTTTTTTTTTCTTCTGATTGTGACAATCAAGTTATATTGTCAATTTATTTTTTTATCATAGTTTTTCACACATATGTAAGAAGAGGAAATCATTCTCCTTAATCTAATATTTAATTGAAATTTCAAATTTAATTCTATTGTTAACTTGTTCAAATGTTTAATATATATGGCAAGTAGGAAGAATAAAAGATTATTTAATATATATGACAATTTAAAGTCATTAAGGGTATATTAGACTTTTTGTAAGGGGACACCATCTTCCTCCCCCCTTCACTTATATATATAGCCTCATATGCACGCGATGCGTGCGTTAATTTCAAAACTTGTTATTCTATTATATACTCCATCCGTACTATATTTATGATTAAACTTAAAATGTGAAAGATTAATAAATAGATGAATTTAGATATATTAATTCGCTAATGTAAAAAAACTAACAAAGGTTGTGAGTTATTTTTAATATTAATATTTTGTGAATGAATTTTGAGTAGAACAGAAATAATGAGTTGGTTTGATCGAATTAAAGAAAGTATCAAAAGGTAGTTAGTGTTTTAGACTTTTCAGATGGACGTCATATATACCATCTTCCCTTTTTTTATTAAAAAAAAACAGATCAAGATATTTTGTCCATTTAATTTTTTGATTGAAGTATTTGATGCATATACCATTTTTAACTTGTTTAGAATGGCAAGTTGAAATGAGAAATAATTTTAAATTATTTTCTTTTGTAATTTTTTTCATTCCATTAATTAGATCATTAAGGGTAATTTAGTATTTTCAGATGAGGACACCATCTTCCTCCCCCCTTCCCTTATATAATAGAGATAATAGTCTTATTTCTTACCCCCAAGGCCCAAACACACCCCTCATCTAAACCGTACATCAGAAACCTTGAGCAATGAGCATCAGTCGTCAACGGACAACGGTTGATGTTTGTCGTAAATTTAACGGCAAATTGAGAGTACTGATTTGATTATTATAGTTACTGCATTATTGATGAATTGAGTTTGGGTATAAAACGTAAAGTGGTTGATTAAGCAATCCAGAAATTTCCAAGAAGAAAAACAAGGAAAGGTAAGAGACAGTAAACCCAGGGGCGTCACTATCAGAACCTGATCCTTTTCGAGAAGCGTTCTTTTGGTGCGATTAGAGGAGCTGGTTTAGGCTGTATGTTCAATGCTGCTGCAGGTCAGGATAACTGGGCCCTTCCACCGCACAGTCGCACTCCCTATTATATTATAAGTTATTAAATTATAAAACTTCCCAGAATAATGATGTGGGACCTACTAGACACGTGTATGTCCATGATGGATCCGCAAGCACCTGATTCCGACCACCGACCGGGAGAATTTGTAGTGAACTCACCAATTAAAACAAGGAGAAGGGGAAGGGATCAGTGAAGGGGGGGTGTCTGTGTCTTGTGTCTGGGTAAGAGAACTCTCTCTGACTACTTTCATGTGAAGTGGGGGCTCTCGCCTAACCTTCTTTTTTCTTTTTCTTTTGTGAGTGGTGAATTTATTTTTTAGGAGAAAAGTTTGGTTACTCGTTGCTTCAATCAATTGCTCTATAAAGAGAATAGATAAAATAAAATATGTGCATTTTAGTCAAAGGGGAAAAAAATTGATTCAATGCATTGGACATTTGCGTAATAGCAATCCATTGTACCTGTCCTCAAGACCTCAACGCTGGTAGATCTAAAAGTAATTCATCTCACGGAGACTAGCATATACTCTCGATTATAGGGGAGTCAACGCATCTGATCTCTCGATTGGGAGTCAACATTCTCCTCAACAATGATAACCTAAGGGGAGCTAACCTATATTATAGGCAATCTATCTAAGCCAAAACAATGTGGGTCAGAGGAACACACAAAGACGGTGCTTGAGGATCCGATCCCCAAGGATGGTTAGAGGATTTGTATTGGTGGATCATATTGATGGATCTCTCTGTTAGATGCGTATAGCTTCTTATGTGTTTCTTGGATGCACAACATTATAGCTTTGATTCCTTGTTCCACTAAATGTTGGAAATGAATTGTTTCCGTGTAAGTCGGGAAAGATGCATCCCACATAATTTAGAAGTCTATAGCTTCAATGCTCCCACAATTTCCCGATATTAGAGCGTAATATAAGAGAGACTTTCTCTTATTTTCGGAAGAAGTTGGGTCATTCCAAATTATTCATCATGGATATGTTGGTTTAGCTAGATAATTCCATAATATAGGACATCTAATCCCACCTATAACAACCAAAGATTAAGTTGGATTTATCCTTAATTCGAAGCCCACAAATGAGAAATGTGATATTGTCGCACACTTATACACAAAATGTTTATCTTTTGTTTTCAATCTCCCATGAACTAGAAGCAGAGTCATAAAACTATTTTGGGTAGAGGAATGTTGCACTAAACATGGTAATTAAGTCCATGGAGCTACCAGTCTAATCGATTCGAGAACTAGAGGCCGAATAGAGATAGCTGACGCGCTTCAGTCTTTGTTGCAATAATAACAGTAAATAAACTTACAGAACAGATGGAGATCAAAACTTGCCCAATATCAGAGAGAACATTCATAAAGATGAGAGTTTCGGTTTTCTATGTGTTAAAACGGTTGAATAAAACAGGTATTTATAAGGTGAGCAAAGCAAAAGGAAAAACCGAAAAGGGCTAAAAATAAGGGACGAAATCAATTAGGAAGGCAAGAATCTCAAAAGTAACGGCTATGAATCCACGCTAAAAACGCAAGGTGGGATCCTTGCAATTAGCGACTAATTAAAATGATTGGGGTCCAAAAAAGACCACAGACCCACATCCATGCCGCGCTAGCCACGAGCCCGAGCTCGACCGGAGTGCGCATGAGTGGTTACCAGTCCTTCTAATCCATTACAAACAAGATGTACTAAAACACTTTCCTATATAAACAAGACCGATACTTGCTTTTTCCTCTCTCTTACTTTGATGGATAATTTTCTTTGAGAATTGTTGAATTTCCAACAGTTTTTCTTCGCATGACGTGCAACTACTTTGTGGGATTGAAAGAACTACGGTTGTAAAATTTAGCCTTTGCTATAGGTTTGTGTGGCGGGCCCTTGCCTACGACAACTAGTCAAGCTGAGGAGCATTGTGCCTTAAGCAAGCCCGCCACTTAGCGCTTGGGTTATTTTATGGCCTAATTTTCTTGTTTTCCCTATTAATAGGACTTTTTTCCACAATTATTTCAACAAGTTTTCATTTTCTCGACATACAGCTCACTTACAACATTCGTTCTTTAAATGTGCAAATTAGTACCTTCATACTTCAAGTGCATATTGAGAAGTGCCCCTAAAAAAAAAGTACATATTGAGAAGTGGCATTAGGCAGTATTGCAAGTATTTCAATGTGCAAATTAGTATGTTTAGAGTTGGAGTCTTGCTTCAAAATAATATACCATTGTTCATCGCTATCAAACAAGGCTTGATCTAGTGGTAAAGATTTGGCTTTATGACTTCAAGGTCATGGGGTGAGATTTCCCTTACCATCCCCCCTTCCTCCAAGGAGTCTGACCTAGTAAACCTGGTTGGCTATACCTATACGAGGTGCCAATTCAGTATGGTCCTTCATCTTACCAACTTTTTTTTATAAAAAAAATTATTCATCGTTATTATTGTAAATTATACCGTTATACACTTATACTATAAAACGGGCAGTTACAAATAATAAAGAAGTGTGTAAATTTGTTTACTTCCGCGAACATGGCTATCAGAGTGTCCAAATAAAACTGAATTGCTAATGGAATAAATGTTACTGCGGCATCAGATGTGCTGAAATCGGAGCACACTAATTCTATCTTAAAAGCCCATGACTCTCATGAGAAGGGCAGACATGAACTCGTGGTAGAACTGAATCAACTGATGAACGCTAGGTTGTTAGATATATACATTCATCCCGCCACTACTACCTGTTGTACAGGGTTTTATGGTGTGTTTTTTGAGTCAAATTTCCTCAGGATTTGCAATTAGATTTTCTGTGGCCCACATATTTCATTTTCTCAACGTTCCTGCTATTAACTTAGCATGCCAAATTTCCACTTGATTCCCCTTCTGGTAGCAGGTTTGCAGGCTAACCGCCATCATATTTTTCAAGTTTTATAATGTTCCCCCCTCTATTATATTCTCTAGCGCTAAGGTTATTATCTTAATAGAAGTATATGTAAAAATATAAGGAAAAAAACAAACAAATTAATTCCACACTCAACAACTTTGTGATAATGGAAAAGTGAATTCTTTATTCAGAGCATTTATGTTAAAAAATTCAATCATTTTCGAGATATAATAATATATTGAAACAACTTGCTACATTAAAATTGCTATTCTTATTTATACCACTTTTTTAGGTCACTGACTAGGTGAATACTGTTCCAAAATATCAGTCTTTTTTAAAATAAAGAAAAGAAAATTCATCCTCATCACTCTATCTTCCTTTCCTCTCACTGAGATTTCTGATACAAACTCTCAGTCTACACTCTCTTCTCTTTACCTTTCCCATTCCCTGCATCTTTTCTTCCCCTACTTCTTTTCAGCTTTCACCAATAACTGTCCTTAATTTTCTTAGCTCACTTCCCTAGAGAGAAAAAAACGAACTCTTAGTAAGTATAAAAGGTTGCATTCCAAAACTATGGACATTGACCTACTAAAGTCCACACCAGATGACCAAATTGAGATGATGTTAATGACGATGCACATGGACAAGCCCGCTTCCGACACCATCCCCGGTGGTAATTCATACATCGACACCGCAATGATGTCATTTTCCAGCGGTGGTGGTGGTGGTGGGAGCTTGCCGCAACATTTTAATGCTCAAGACCACTTACCCAACTCACCAACTATGTTAAGTCCACAGACAACTATATCATTCTCCAACATCAACAACAACAATATTCCTTCCACTTTATTATCCAGTTCTTTTGCTTCTTATAGTAATAATAATAGCATTGAGAATGCAAGTTCTTTTCCTGCTTCGGCTACCTCATCATCATCACACAAGCAAACATCGATGGCAGCGATGCGAGAGATGATCTTTCGGATAGCAGCGATGCAGCCGATCTACATCGACCCTGAAGCAGTGAAGCCGCCTAAGAGGCGGAACGTTAGGATTTCTAAGGACCCGCAGAGTGTTGCAGCCCGGCATAGGCGAGAGAGAATCAGCGAGAGGATAAGAATCCTGCAAAGACTTGTTCCTGGTGGCACAAAGATGGACACTGCTTCAATGTTGGACGAGGCTATTCACTACGTCAAGTTCTTGAAGACTCAGGTGCAGTCACTAGAGCGAGCTGCTATTAACCGGCCTCCCATTCCACCGGCTTCGGCGGGGCTAGGCTTTCCTGTGGCTATGTCAAGCAGCAGTGGTTATTTTCCGGTGACGTCTCACAAAGCAAATAATTATTCTCTTGCGGTGCAACCTCATTTGAATGCTTCACAGCACAATATCCAGCAGTTTTCGGATGCATAAATTTTACATCGAATAATGAGAGAGGCCATTTTAGCAAATACTCCTTAGAGTTTTATTGACTCTGAATCTAATCTTTGTTTCTTTTCATTTTTAGTGATACGGGTAATGCATTGCTGGTTTGAAGGATAGAGAGTTGTAAAGAGAGTGAAAATCTCAAAGGAATTGGTGGAGGATGGTAGGAGGTTGTAAAGTGAGGGAGTTGTAAATTGAGGAACTGTTCCATTGAAATTGGTAGTCGCACTTTGATTTTTCTTATGCATGAAATAACAAGTTACAAGTAGCATGTCTAATACGCTTGTACTAGACAAGGAGGGGTAGGCAACGCTTTGCTGGTTCTTAATTTGGTGCACTGTTACACGCATGTTGGTTAACTTGGTATGAGTTAGTATATTGTTGTTTGTTTTCTCCACTATGTCGTGCTGAGGTATATTCATTTATGACTAGCTACCACATCTTGAGTTAGGGTCCCTAGTAATAGTAGTATACATCATTATTATCTGCGGATGAGAGATTATCATTTTACATCGTGTCAATTAAATAAGTGCTTTATTTTCCACGAGTATAGTAATTAAGGAGATAAACAAGCTTCTTACTCGACATATTAGGAACGGAAGAGAGTAAATATTTAAGGAGTACATTCACTATACACCCTAGTATATAATATATATATGCCATATGGTACACCAAAGGCTATATTTTGCTCATTACTCATTTGGAGCTTTCATCATCATACGAGCTTTGCTCATTTGTAGTTCTTCAAATGAGCAATGAGCAAAAGGTCGTTAGCCTTGGGTGTGCTATACTCACAGAGTCAGTGTACACCGAGTATATTATAAAAGTTTTTATTTATAAACTGAAATCCTAAACTGATGGCAGGTCTTTGTATATAGCTAATCAAAAAATTTAGGCCCAATTTTTATTTTTCGAACGGGTTTGCACCTCAAAATTTATTTTTTTTCATTTAAAATTTGGGCGGGCCCGATTTTGGTCTGGAATAGCTATTTTGGGTTCAAAAAATTGGCCCGAAATTTGGTTCCTCATGACATTGTGAACTTTTTTGGGTGCGTCCTGGCCCAAACTCAGTCCGACGATTTGATCACAAACTAAATTGCAATAAGAAAATTAAGATCTATCAATAACCTTCCTAATATGTATCCTAAAATATCGAAAAGATCTCCTAATCAAACGATTTAGAATATCTCCTAAAGTCAATCCATGAAAATGTTTATTCATTATTATTATTATTATTATTATTATTATTATTATTATTATTATTATTATTATTGTTGTTGTTGTTGTTGTTGTTGCTGTTGTTGTTGTTGCTACGTTGTTACAGTTGGGGGTCTTAGCTTGTCTCCGCATTGTTATTGATGCCTTGGAGCACATCATCTTCGATTTGGATCGGATACTCACGTCATAAAACCTTCTTAAAATATCTCAGGCTCCATGCTAAGTACAAGCAAGGAATATGATGGCTTAGGGCCTAGAGTTTGGAGGGCCTAAAAAGTAGAAACCAAAAGGTCAATCTGTTATTTTTCCGGTAATGAAACAGATGACGACCTTCAAAGTAAACCAGTCAAGAAGTGGAGTACGTGATAAAGATAGGAGCCTATAAGACAACAAACATAAACTACCCTCGGGGGAATTCGAGGAAGCTCTCTCTGACGATCAAGTTAGTGATATGTCTATGAAGGATTTAAAGAGATAAAGTATTGTGTGTTCAGAATGTACCTGTACGAAAGTATTGTGCTTAGAATGTACCTAATATTAGTATATTACGAGTAGGGTATTTATAGTAGTATTGTTTACTCTAACCAGGTGTCTAATTCTTGGCCACGTGTACGGCTGTCATAAGCCTGCATATGGGAGTGAAATCCCACTTTTGTCATACACATCTGGTGGCTGCCATGGTGATGTTGGCCCACCTCTAGATAGCTTGATCATTGTTTATAGGCCGTGTCCTAGTATCATGTTAGTGGACATGAGCATGGCTTAACTTGTTGGATTGTTCTTCCTTTGGACCGGACAAATAGGACGATTGTATATTTGATCATTGGGTACTGAAATCGAGAGACACAATTATGTGCCTACAATATCTATTTTGACAAGTTTAGCTTATCTACGTTTTCAATAACCCAAATTAACGCACCCATCTATTTTCTCTTTAACTCACCCACTATATTAAGTAAAATATTAGACATCCTATAATGTTAAAATTGACAATGTATTCTAAAACAGAGGGAATAATTATTTATTAGAATGTGTATTAAATTTAATAGATGGTCTCTGTTTGTTGTTTCACCTGGGCCTCATAAAATATTAGCAATAGCTTTATTCTCATCGGAGACATTCCATTTTAGCTGCCTTATTCTGTCATCTTTATATGAAAGCAGTAAAGCCTTCTCCTGGATTGAGTTTGGAATTGCTTGCATGGGTAGTAAATTATGCACAATAGTAGAAGTTATTGGGTGAAGAAGGTACTTATAATGTTATCTTCACGTAAAAATTCCTTTTTTTTACATCAACATAATTTGCATTAATTGAAAATTAACTAGAGATAGAACATTTCTATCAAAACTATAAACGGACTATAAACAAACACTAATATGAGCTTGACTAGCTCTTACAACCCATAGAAAGTAAAACCAACAAGAAGTTACAAACCATCTTACTACCTTACCAGTCCGAAGTTCTATGCAGAGAAGTATATGGAAATCATATATGGAACTTTGCTTGGGTGATTTTTGATGGAGTTGACCCTTGTGTCTTACAGAGAAAGTATTGGTGTGTGAAGGAAACTATCGATATTTCAAACCAAAACAATTTTCAATGATGGATTGCCAAATTTGTTCTTGTATAGAACAAGGGGTTCACAAGATGATAAAATCCTAATGCCTTTGAAATGAGAAGTTTTCATGGGATTCTAAAGATTGAACTATTAAGGAAGTCACTTTCTTCTATGATTTTGTACCCTATACAGAGGGTATCATGAGTTTTGCCTTAAAAGGCAAAAAGTCAACATTTGTGGTATGTGGACGTTGAAACTTGCCACAAATCAAATTAAAGAGCCTCCAACGAGATGCAATTTTGAATTGTGATGACTCCCAAAACCATCACATAAACATAGGGTGATGTGAGTTTCCTTAAGTCATCACCCAATCACCTGGTCGATGAACACCTGCAATCCCTAAAGTAGAAGATCGAAACCATTAACAACAAATTAAGTTATATTACAATAACCTGAGAACAAGGATTTTGATATAGATAAACACCTCTGTTCTTCGGCAACACACAGATACCTAAAGTTACGCCTATCCAAGTTTGGCAAAAACTTGTGATCTGATTTCCTGGATCATTTCTTGTCATAGAAAAACTAGATATGTCCATTGCTAGGACAACTTCATGACTCTGGAAGATTAGACATAACAACCCAATACTATCCTTCCTAAGTCTTAACAAAGAAACTCCATCTATCTGAACAACCTTCTCTCCCAGCAAGACAAAATCAAAGAAAATAGGACACCATCGTAAAAACACAAATACCTAAACCATGGCCGAAACTTACCAGTGCCGTCGAAACTGCCTTCGCGCTCCTCTCCAGCTTTGCGCACGACACTCGACTCCACTGCCACACCTCCATTGCACCGACAATTCACTGTTGTGGCTTGGCGCACAGAACTCTAGGGTTTCGCACCCGATTCTCCATATATCTTAACAAAGAAGAGAAAAGAGCACTTGCTCGGGTCCATTCGAGGATGGAATCCGCTCAGCTGCCAAGGGAACCTTGAATGAGGGTTAGCAAACCTGAGGTTGGGAAAAATTTTGAATCAGACTTTCCCGACGGAGTGTTGAAGCCTAACTATGAAGAAGACAAGGATAATAGAGTAGAAAGGGGAGCTTGACGGCCAACGGCGACGAGTGCTGAAGAGCCTCTTGCGGGGTTCGATCCCCTTCTAGGGTTTCTCTCGCCTTTTCGTTTTCCTTTAGGGTAGGAGGTTTCTCTCGCCTTGGATTTTCGACCTACAAAGTTGTTTTCTCTCGCCTTATATGCGACAATTTATGTTATACCCCTCATGATTACTTTAAAGGGATTTAACATGTTACTTATTCCAACAAGATGCGTCTTTCTTTAAGAGAGTTTATTTCCTTAGTTTCTCCACAATTAAGCATGCTTTAAAGGGCCGAGTATTACAATTTAAATGACTTAAAATACCTTTCAGTGCAAGGTAATTGGACTACTTTATGACATAAAAGGTTTGAAAGAGTTAGCTGATACCCAGCAATCTTCTTAAACGCTTTTGACAGTTGACATAAACAATTGGGTAATAAGAAAATGACCCTTAGATTGAAGCGATGAAAATCATGTGGGAAAGGGAGTATGTAGGACCACTTTCTTTGGCAAAGTCTTGACTCCGTGTAATGTCTATAGTTTCCGATTAGGGGTGGATGAATGATGGAGGTCAGGCAGATATAAAAAATAAGCAGTTCAATTATTTGGCAAAGGTCTGGATTGTTATTAAAATAAAAATAAAGCAAAATATTATAAATGTGATGTGGGGGTCTGGAGATAAGGGTTCTAGTAGCAAGTGCGAATGTGAGATAATAATGTATTTTGCAAACAAGTAAAAACTTTGCCACCCAACGAGAAGATTTGTCTTTCTTTTGTTCTTTTTATCCTATCGAACCTGTTTTTGCAGAGATCATGCATCTTTATTCATTGCGAGATTACAACATTGCCAATAATTTTAATAATTTTATAATGCAATGGATTCTTCTCAGATTTGATGGTAATACTTGTTCCAATATTAGACCTTTTAAAAGTTGGAAGACTCGACACTGTTCATTTCAACAGTGATATGAGTCACAAACAGCTGCATTTCACTGTTCATAAGCGCATCACGTGCTCCCCGCGTGATGGAGCAAGCTCCAACCCTCAACGCGTCTTTTCTCTTTCCTCATCAAACTTCTACTCCTCATCTCCACCTACCTGTTCTTCACCCTTTCTTCCACTTCACCCACTTTAATTAATCCTCCATCAATTTAAATGGGCTTCCTTTTATGCTTGGTCATGGATTCTGGATGTGGCTCAATTCGAGATTACTTGGGTCAATTGCGTGTGGTGGGCAAGGGAAATGGATGGTTGGGTGTTTGGTGGGCAAGGGAAATGGAGCTCCCACTGTGTTTACAAGGGTAAGTTGTGCAATTTATAATTGATTGATTGATAATTGTGGAATCGTACTTCGTGCTTCAAGTTAAAGCTTTCCCACTTTGCCACTTTTGCTTTTCTACAATCTGCAATCTGCAATCTGCAATCTGCAAATCATCACCATCATTATATCATATAGAGAAAGATGAATTGGTTATGCTCTTTTTATGGTTGAATAAAGTAATTATGAATTAAACCATTAGTAATAAAATATTAAACCATTAGCAATGGAATAATTATGAATTAAGCCATTAAGTATCATCATCATCATCATAGAGAACGATTAGTTAATTATGCATTAAACCATTAATTCTGTGCTTTTGTTTGGAGAAATTTGAATTGGGGAGCTGTCCAACAGGGCTAAGCTCACCTAATATTTTATAGATTTCCCCCCCAAAAGTACAGTTTCTTTTCTTGTTCTCTAACCAGGAAAAAAGACAGTTGTTCCCTGTTTTAAGGCTAAAACCGAACTAGAACCAAGGGATGAAGTACAATAGGACTTCATATTTTATTCAAGTAATGTTGCCATTGCCCTAATATAGTACTTCCCATTCTAGGGTTTAAACTTCATCTCCAATGTTACTCTATAGTATAAATACTCACTTTTGAAAGAAAGTGCCCCTATCTCTGTGTTTTTCCCTAAAGCTTGCAATCTCAAAGTGGTAAGTCATTGCTCCATACTCTTCTTGTGTTAGGAAATGGTTATTGGTTTGGCAATTAAGTTGCCTTTAATCATACAAACAAATGGAACTTGACACAAATTAATTCTTTAAAAGAATTCCAAAGATGATTATAAACTGTCACACTTTATTGGTTCCTTTACAATCTTGCAAAAACAAACAGCAGACAAATATTTGCACATTGGATCTAACTTGACAATTCTTGTTACCCTCGATAAACTTTATTTAAAAAAAGGCAATACGGTTAAGATGTTGTCTTCATTGTGTTTATTGTTCTTTAAATTAACACTTTAAACATGAAATCCTCTTACAGTATATATTAGACTTTACTTTGGGTGTTCTTTTGGTGTTCAATAATCATGTAGACATGTAGACAAGCATCATATATTATTTTGGTAAAAAAAATCAGATAGACAACCATATAGGGTAGTAGTGAAACAAAAACGCATGTTCTTTTGGTGTTCAATAATCATATAGACAATAAAATTATGAGTAAATTTATAAGGAGGTTTTTCCACCCATTGACAACATTGTCTCGGAACCTGAATGATCTCGTTGTTCATATGTCTTGTCAAATCCGATTTAAGTGTTCACCGGTCTTGGTGGTTAGTTTTGTCCGGCAAAAAAAAATGTATGCTTGATAGATGTGGCCAACTCATGTTCATGTAACATAAATATTAGGATCTTAGTTTACATTTTGCTGCTTATTATTCTGTGGATCTGTCGATGGATTAGATCTGTTGGCCGCTTGCTAAACTGATTGTCTTTTGTTTTCCCTGTAGGATTCCATTTGCTTCGCATTAATCAGTTATTGCCTGTTTGCAAACCAGTCCCTGGTAATTCTTTTTCCTGAAAGTCCCTGGTTGTTCTTTTCCCTGAAAAATCATGTTATGGGCTTCTTAGCAACCTATGAGTATATGTTTGCTAAGCTGTGTTCAACCTGTTTTTTTTTTTTTTACAAACTTTAGTGTTGCTGTGTTTGTGGCCTGCTTGCTGTTTTTTTCCCATTAGGTTACGCTTTATGCCACTATCCATTGTTGTTTGTTCTTAACCACTGTACTGTCCTAGCCTTTTATTTAAGATGTATGACTTTGAAAGGGTTTGGAAAATAAATGGTTCGCCCACTTTGCAAATGTCTGCTACCTTGCTTTAGGGGTAGCGATAGATGGGCCGTGCTTTTAGGAATAAAATTATCTCTAGATATGTGCTCTGTCGTTGAAAAATGCTCTTTCCAAAGGAACTTGCTTCGGAAAAACCCCACATAAGCATGTGATTGTGGATAAACATTGGGAGAGCTTTTTGTGAGGCATTGTGCTTTGACTTTTGTGTTTGATTCATGTCAAAGTCATCCACCGTTAATTGAATTGTTTTGCCTTGACAGGTTGTAGCTATGTCACTAAACCCAATGCGCATCCCGTTCCAACCTCTCCTAAGGCAAATTACCGAGTGCCTAAACTTCCAAGTTCCCACCTATGGTATTGTCAACCTATCTAAGAACAACGTTTGCATAACTATTAGGACAGAGTGTGGGCCAATTGCTTATATGTATGTTGGTGGGGAGGCTAGCACCCTAGATGACTCGTGCGACCAAGCTGCTGAACAAGCTGTACGTGACCTCATTGGTAAATATGGTGTCCATGTTGAGGATTTCACGGCTGGCAAAAAACGCATGCTTGTTAGATGTGCATACCTTTATAGACTTAAGAGGATTGAACTTGAAGCTATTGAGAGGGGCCTGCCATCAGGAATGCCATCTGAAGTTGAGTGCCTAGATGCTTGTCCTACTGTTAGCCATATTACACTTGACTACATGAGTGTCTTACCTATGGTAGTCAAGCACACTCAAGCTTTGTTGACTCCAGTGGAAACCATATGCTTTAATGGTTGTAGGCACACTTCGTGGCTGACAATTACGTGCCCCCACAGTGCAAATGGGATAGCATGTATCTTTGTAAATGCTTGTGACACCTTAGCTGAGGCCAAGCAGAGTGTTGCAAAGAATGCTATTACTTTCCTGATGCACCAATACAACTTTGCTATCATTGATGCAAATTACAAAGCCTCCAACTATGCATCTATTCTTTGTGCTCTTGAAAGAGAAAGCTACTTAACCGTTAAAGAACGTGTGCTCAACATCCAAGAACCAATGCAACCTAGCCCTTTGGTTGTGGAGCAAGATTGCTTGACTCCGCGTGGCATGCAGTTTCAGATACCTACAATGGTATCGCCTCCCCTCCCTCCTAAGAAACGCAGAGCCAGGCCATCGTTTGGAAATGTACCGAGTTTTGGGCAAGGCCCTGCAGTTCCTCTCCTTTCTATTCCCTCCGAGCTTGAAAATGTTCTGAAACGTGCCAAGAAAAGTGGAGTCTAAGCATCCCAATTGTCTATGTTATTAGAAACCATTTGCAATAGTTGTCTGTGCTTGCCCTTTTGTACCACGAGTAGTTTATGGCTTTCTCTAAAACTAAAGTTGTTGCTTTGATGGAATTCTAAAACTCTGCTATTTATGCTTTCCATTTTGCCCTTTTGTAGTCCAAGCGCCCTCTTGTAATGTCTATGTTTGCTGTAATAGCTTAGATGGGTTGTAACAAATTTAATGCGTTTCAATGCAGTTAATGAAATCTTCACTATATAACGTTTGCTTCTGAATTGCTCTTCCTTTCTTCCATTTGGCTAGCCTGCAAGATGCCCAGTTTGCCTGTATAATTGTCCTGAATAAGTTTGGTTATTATTCAACCTCAAACTTTAGTTACGGATCAAAGCTTTGTTTTCATTAGCGTTTAAGAATAACAGCGCACTGATTACATCACTCATTATTTAAATCAAGGTAGCAACTTGGAATCGATTACATTTTACAAAAATTTTTTCTGTATACTAAATAAGTTTGCTGTTAAAAAGTCCGCTAATGCCATTGTGCCACATCCTGGACAGGTTTTAACAAACCGTCGCAAACACGGTTAAGTAGTTAACCGTTGCAAATGAACACGTAAATAAACACACGCAAAACGGGGAAAAAAAAGAACTATGAATACAAGAGCTACTGTACTTTAACCGCAGTCTGTTTCCACAACACCTTTGCGTCGTGCCTGCGTGCATGGTAGAACCAAGTTGCAGTTATTGTGTCAGCCTTTGTAGGTATCGTGCTAGCCTTTGAAACTCTACTTTACTATTATCTTAGTTAATACTATAAAATAACCCCGTTGTTCTGTGGTATTCCAAAAAATGCAGGAATCCCCAGTTTCTTTCCAAGAATCATGCAAATTCCCAACACGGTGTGCATTGAATCCAATCGCCTCTAGGAGCCACTACTATGGGTATTTTTCCTAAACTCTCTTTTAAAACCAATGCTTGAAATGGTTAGCTATATGTGGTAGCTGTAAATGTATCATACAGTGGTCCAACTAAGTAAAGTTAGCATGCCTTGTTGTATGATCAATTTAATGTCTCTATCAAAAATCAAAGGAATCTTAAGCTAGAGTTTAAAGAATTTTTCAACGGTACGGTTGCAGTAGACATTACACCTTGGCCTGCCTAGCTCTAAGTACACTACAAACAGTTAGCCTTCTGTCCAAAACACGTAAAATCCATGCGCCATTTCCCTGTTTCAAAGTCCGATTATGGTTCCCTGCCTTTGCGTTCAAATACTTAACAGGTTCGCTTGCACAGGTAATACAAAGGCACCTAAAACTCGTGTTAGTAAACGGATGCGAGCCTTGCAAGAACATGCAATTGGAACCAGTGCTGAAGGCTTCCTGAGTTCGACGCTTAACTCTTGACAATATAACACGGCTCGCATGTTAGCCAGCGCACCTGATGCTGGAACACCGCCAAAACAACCTCGAGTCAAACGTCAAAAAAAAAGAAAGAAAGTAAATTACGCTTCTGCTTACCCTTCCTTTTGTAGTTTCTATATAGTATATTGTGCATATAGTCAACTAATCGTTCTTTACGGCTCAACCAGTTGGGGCTGCTATTAGTGTTGGCCAGGAGATGCCAACAGCAGCGCTGGGCCTGTCTCCTGCAGAACATTGTCCCAAATGTTCTGCAGTTAGGTTTTTTTTTGAAGCACCTAGGTTCTGTTGTTCTGATGGTGAAGTTGAAATTGCATCCAATTCGTTCCCATCAGAACTCATTAGACTCTTTACTTCACAGGATGATGATTCTGTGCACTTTAGAACGTATGCGCGTCTCTACAATAACCTCTTTGCATTTAGTTCTCTTGGTGGCAATTTTGATTCATGCACTCAAAAAGGCATTTATGTATTCAAATTACATGGCCAAATCTACCATTTCATACCTAATCTATTGCCTAATGACCATAACCCCAAATACTTACAACTATACTTCTATGATGCTCAACACGAATCACAAAACCGTTTGAACCTTTTCCCTGAATTGAGGCCTGATGTAATAGCTATCTTGATGGAAATCATGCAATACAATCCATATGCAAAATTTTTCAGATCTCTGAGCAAGCTTGATGTTGTAGATCACACGGAAATACGATTAAACAAAGACCCCAGTCCTTGACCAGCGCGTTTACAATGCTCCAACTGCTGAAGAGGTCGCTGTAATATGGGCTGAAGATTCTGCAACCAGTGCAACTGGTGGACCCCATATTATTGTCCATGGAAAGGCAGAACGCGAACACAGGATCATGCACTACTACGGGTGTTATGATCCACTACAATACCCACTTCTTCGACCTTATGGTGATTGTGGGTGGCACCACGGGCTTAAAAAAAAGAACAATGGTGCCCGTAGGCAGAATACTCTTGCTGAGCTGAATATCACTTCTGCATCAGTCAATGATGTTGATGATTTCTTATCCGCTGAAGCTGCTGGTGAGTTTGCTTTTCCCAATAACTTCTTTTACTGCCCTTTGTCCCAAACAATTGCCTGAGTTGGCAAAAATTATAACCTCCCTCCCTGTGTAGTTGCAACGCAGGTTAAAACAAGCAGAACCCAAATTTCTTGTAGAGCATACTACGCATATGTCTTGCAAATGCGACCTAGGAACTACATTCTACGAGCGTGCCGCTTGTTCCAACAATTCATCGTTGATATGTATGTTAAGCTTGAAAACACGCGCTTGGATTTCTTAAGACACAATCAGTCAACAATTAGGGCAGAACTGTATCAAGGCATCTTAGATTGCTTTGATGGTGGTGAGAATAATGGTGCAAATGTGGGCCATAGGGTCATCCTGCCACCTACTTTTCTTGGCGGTCCCCGTGACATGAAACGACGTTACTTAAATGCCCTAGCCCTTGTGCAACGCTATGGCAAACCTGACCTATTTATTACGATGACATGCAATCCAAATTGGCCTGAAATTAAAGAACACCTTGCCCCGGGCGAACAAGCACAACATCGGCCAGATATAGTTGCTCGGGTTTTCCGTGCAAAACTACTCACACTGAAAAAAATGATAGTTGAGGACAGCGTGTTGGGGGAGATTGCAGCATACACGTATGTTGTTGAATTTCAAAAGCGAGGTTTGCCGCATGCACATCTATTGCTGATTATGAAGCCATCTTACAAAATTAGAGAACCTAATGTATCTGACAAGTTTATAAGCGCTGAGATTCCTGATGAGAGCAACCCTCACTTGCGAAAAATTATTTTGAGCCACATGATGCATGGCCCATGTGGCACAACCAACCCTGAATGCCCTTGCATGAAACACAAAATTAGCCCAGGAGCATGCAAGTATGGGTATCCAAAGGCATTTAAAGAAGAAACAAGTACGCATGAGAATGGCTTTCCGCTTTATAGGAGGAGAGATGATGGTCAAAAGCCTATTATTCGCAAGTTTGCAATGGATAATAGATGGGTTATTCCATACAACCCTTACCTCTCCGCTCTTTTTGATTGTCATTTGAATGTCGAAGTTTGCTCAACCATCCAAGCAGTCAAGTACATATACAAGTATGTTTACAAAGGCCATGACAAAATATCTTTTGCTGTTTCGGCCTAGAAAGACCCCAAACCAGTTGATGAAATTGAACAGTTTCAAACTGGGCGATGGGTTTCACCGTGTGAGGCTGCTTGGAGGATTTTTTCGTTCGATCTCTTTGAAATGTATCCTCCTGTCCTCCCTCTCCAATTTCATTTGCCTAATGGACAAACAGTCCAGTTCAAGCCTCAAGAACAACTTGCTGGCATTGTGGCAAGCGATACAAGGTCGCGCACGTCCCTCACTGAGTTTTTCAAGATGAATGCAACTCAAGATGGTGCATCGCAATTCTTGTACTCAGAGTTCCCAGAACATTATGTGTGGACTGCTTTTGCAAAGACATGGACTAAAAGAGTGCAAAAAAAATTTGTTGTTGGCCGTCTGACATTTGTTGTACCGGCGGAGGGTGAGCGGTATTTCCTCCGGCTCCTTCTAGCCCATGTACGTGGACCTACGTCATTTGACGACCTGCGAACCGTGAAAGGTTACCTATGTGCAACATTCCAAGAAGCAGCATTGAAATTAGGGCTACTTGAAGAAGATGATTCCGTAGTGAAGTGCATGGAAGAGGCATCTGGCATTGAAATGCCTGGTGCGTTGCGCCGTTTATTCACGACAATCTTGATATTCTGCAAGCCTAGCAACCCTCTGGCCTTGTGGCACCAGTTCTACACTCACCTATCTGAAGACTTTGGGCGAAAGTTTCCACAGGAAAAGGCTACAGTTGCACAACTAACTATAAAAGCAATTGAGCGGCTCCTTGAAGAAATGGGAAAAACTTTGGAGGATTTCGACCTGCATGGTTTGAAGGGGCCTGAAAGCGATGAGATCAGAAGAACTAAAGATATTATCGATGCACTTAATGCATCAATACCAGATGAGTATAAAGAAGCGCGGGAAAATTTGAATTATAAGCAACAAGAGGCATTTGATTCTATTATGGACCACATTCGAACAGGTAAACCTGCCGCTTTTTTTGTAGATGGACCAGGAGGAACGGGGAAGACATACCTATACCAAGCACTGTATGCAGAAGTACGACTAATGAACAAAATTGTTCTGCCAGTAGCAACATCAGGAATTGCTGCAGCAAACATAGTTACTGGTCGGACTGCACATTCTCGCTTTAAAATACCTCTTGATCTTACAGTTTCGAAAGCCTGCAATGTGTCCAAACAAAGCGGGCTCGCAGCGCTGTTAAAAGAAACGTGCTTAACAATTTGGGATGAGTCTTCAATGGCACGAAAGGAAAACATAGAATCCCTTGATCTATTGCTGCGAGACTTGTGTGATCCCAACGTCCCGTTTGGAGGCAAAGTTATCGTTTTTGGCGGTGATTTCCGAGCAAGTTTTGCCTCGTTGTACCCGCAAAAACTCAAGCTGAGGCTGTTGAAGCCAGCCTTGTATCATCTACCCTATGGCCCACATTTACGCGCTTCAGCCTAACTGTAAATATGCGCGCTAGAGAAGACCAACCATTCTCTGAATTCTTGCTTGCACTTGGCAATGGGTCTCTACAAACTGCTGAAGTTGCGGCTGTTCAATTACCTCCACATATTGTTCTACCATTTGATGCAAGCCCCAATTGCCTAGGTAAGCTTGTGGAAAGCGTCTTCCCAGAAATCAGTGTAGGTCCTTTTTGCGACAACATTTTCACAGATCGCGCAATTCTTACCCCTATGAATGAAGATGTTGATGCGATAAACAATGATCTCATTACCAAATTTCCTGTAGAAGCAGTTGTGTACAAGAGTTTTGATATGATTCTCGATGACGCTTGTAACATATATCCATCTGAATTTTTAAATACCCTTTGCCCAGGCGGTATGAGCCCCCATGAATTAGTGTTGAAAGAAAACAGCCCAGTTATTCTGCTACGCAACCTTGCTCCCGCTTCTGGTCTGTGCAACGGTACGCGTTTGATTTGTAAACGCTTCTTTCCAAACATTATTGAATGTGTCATCATAACTGGTCGTCACACAGGAGAGCATGTGTTTTTGCCACGCATTAACCTTAGGCCATCTGTCTCAACAAATTATCCTTTCCAGTTCCAAAGAAAACAGTTTCCTATAAAGCTTAGCTTTGCAATGACTATTAACAAGTCACAGGGACAAACCCTCAACCAAGTGGGCTTGTATCTACACCGCCCTTGTTTCTCACACGGTCAACTTTACGTTGGCTTGTCACGTGCACGGAAATCAAGTAAAGTTAAGGTTCTATCAAATCCATCTCCACAGGATCAACCCAACGCTGTTAAGAATGTTGTTTCTTTCAAGGTGTTAGAAAAGGCTGGCATTATATAATAACCACTTGCTGATGGTACGCTCCACTTTGCTGCATTTTAATGACTAGAACTTTGTATGTTTGCTCACAGTTCTGTTAATAATAATTCATGCTTCGTTTTGCAGGTTGCTTTTTGTCTGAGATTAATATTAGTATACTAGAAGAAATTACCTTGGAACTGCCTACCTTGAATTTTGTGCCTACAGTGGTAAGTCCGCTTATTTCAATTAGAATTAAGGAAAAGCTACTACACTGATATCGCACATATCATTTGTTCAATAGTAGAATTAGTCGAGGAATTGCGGGACTTACCGAGTGCTTCTTAAATGCCTAATTCTTTGTTAGACCTACTCGAACAGGTACCCGGTTATCAAGGAATCCATTCTCGCTAAACAAACATAAATAACTTTATTGTCGCGTGCAACATTTGCCATTTTACCCCTGAAGCTCACTTGATTCCCTAACACCGTTTTGTGGAAGTTTGATTCAAGCATTTGACCCATGCTCGCGACCCTGTTGTGCTGCACTACACTCTCCACCGTAGTTCCTATTAACTTGCTACCTCACTTCACTTTTGGCAGAAAAAGAACAATTCATCACCTCAGGTAACCACCTTACCCGTTCTGCATTTGCTTACCTTGCAGTGGCTCCTAGAACGACTTATGAAATAACCTGTTTTGTTTGTATCTTTTTCTACCCAGCTAACTTCCTTACCATGGCATCCCAATACGAACATCAAGAAGTTATGCACCGGTGTGATTACATGTGCCATTCAGTTGTACCTGCAACACTACTAGCCATGAAGAACCACTTTCGTGCGTGCAACTACACTGTAACTACCTCCATGCAATTCTAGATATGTTTAGTGTTTGTAACTAAAACCAACTTGTTTTCACATTTGGTGCCACAAAGTTAAATTCATTTGAAAGTGCACCCTTGACACTTACATTCCTGATGCATGTTAATTCTCTTAGAACAGGTAACCATTTTTACATGCACCGTACACACAAACAACTACTACACGATTAGTTGCAAACTGTGCACACACAAGAAATCCCTTCCGGTAATTCTACATTTCGTTTCCTTTGCTTGCATTTCCCCCAAACCCCCTCCCCTCTTCCCTCCCCCCCCTCTCCTTGGCATTACTTTGAAACCGATATCCACAAAACGAAAGTATGGGGTGTTGTATACTCCCAAACACAAACCCGAACAGCGTATAGCCTGTACAACGAATAACTTCATGTGCATTGGTTCGGTTAGGTCCGGACTCTTTGGTGTCAACAGGTATTTCTTCAATAAATTATGTCCTCATATATTCATGCACATATATTTTGTCCAAATTGTTCATTGGAATACACTTAGGCGTTTAGTCTCTTGGTTGTGCTCCTAGAAACTACTGGTTTCAAATTGTTGCCAATTCGGTATGCCTCCGTTCGTGTTCCACGAATTGTTTACAGACTTAACTAAACCTCTGCTCCAAGGCTGCACTAAGAAAGAACGGTTTCCTCCTAAAAAAAATTTGTGCCTCAGTGATCCAGGTATAACTAGAGTTTTGCCTTCACACCAGGTAGCTCTATATTTACTTCTGTTTATCATTTTACGCTTGTTCCCTACACCTACTCTTCAACTCTTCCATTTACTAAACTTTGGTTGTTTGTATGTTCATGGGCATGCTTCTAAATGTTGGCCCAATAGATTCTGCCAATGCTAACCATAACAAATATTAGGTTGAATTAATTACCATGGCAGATTAATTATTCGACCACATGTACAAACTAGCTAAGCTCATCAAGCCACCAGGATACACCATGTTAGAGTGTCGTCTGCCTAGAACAGCAGGCTCACCCTTTTTTTAAAAAAAAAACAAATATGTTTATTTGACAGTGGGCCTCCTGTTAAATTGGCCTACCTATCAAACTTCTAAATCTTCTAAATTGTTCTAAACAAAAAATATCTGTCTAAAAGCAGTATTGAGCCTAGCATAAAGAAGCTCCATTACTTTTCATAGTGAAAAAACATGCTACATTTTCCCTTCATTTTATATATGTATAAATCTATGAAATGTAGTACTAGATTGAACTTTAATATTACTATTTTGTACTAAAGATGTGGATTGGTTGCCTTCTCTAACACACTAAGTAGTGCAAAAGTACAGATACTTTTTTGTTAGGGGTAAGCATAACAATGGAAAAGGACAACTCTTGTACTGTTGCTACTGATGAGATCATGTATTCTGTACTAAAATACATGCCTAAAAAATCTGCACACACTACTTTATCTACAAAAGGACAGAAAGAAGGTGGCTGCTAACTGTTCACGCCTTGCTAGATTGCCCTCCTTTTCCCTCTTTCTTTCCCACCTCTAACTTGAAAGTATATCATACTAAAGTCCCTGAGTAAAAGGTTTAATAGGTTCCAACGGTTTCCCCTCCAGCAAATTAAAACTCACAAACCAACTCAAGGTAAGTTTGCTTTTCAATGGCTTTTTCCTTGCTGCAATCAATATTCTTGACTTCATTAACTCCTCTGCTGCTACTTTCCTCTACTTTTTGTCCTGTTTTGCATGTACATTTACATTTTTCCACCTATGTCTTGCAATTATTAGCATTTATGGTTATTCTTCCCTTTAATTTTTTTCTATTAAACTGTTAGGAATCATGTAACTCCTACATAGTACACTCCAATAAATGTTGCTTTCCCCTTCTTTTACCACAATAAATTGAAACAACTAAATAACTCCTTACAAACTAGGGAAATATATGATTTACTTGTCAATGCTGTACATTCTTGCTAAGGGGAAAAAAACAGTTTATCATGTCTGCTTAGCATATCATGCTCCTAAGTTTGGGGGGTGGGGGGGACAAAACACTAAAAAGAGAAAAACAAAATCTAACTCCTTTAGAAAACCTTGTTATCAGAATTATTATATTTTGTAGCCGTTTGCCTAATACAGATTTTACCATTACAAAGTACACAAAAAAAAAATAAAAAAAAAATGTACCAACTATCACTTAAGAGCCTACAAGTTCTACTGCCAAGATGAGCCACAATCCTTCCAAACTTTTTAAAAATTACTTACTGTCAAGGGGGAAAACAAATCTAGCTAATTTGGGCAACCTTGTTATCAGAATTATTATAATGTGTAGACATTTCCCTGATACATTTTTTTAGCATGACAAGGTACCCTAGAGCTAAGCTAGAAAGTTATGTTTCTTCATTGTTTGCAAGCTTACGAGTTCTACTACCAAACTAAACCACACGTCTTGCAAGCTACAAAAAAAATACCTGCTGTTTCCCTATATTGCTAACACACTTTGCCTTGGACCTTTGTAACGTTTTTTTTTTTTCCATACTTCCTAGCTAACTCCTATATTTGTCCTTGTTTACACTTGTGCACGATTCTTTGTTTGCAGCATGAAACCTGAGAAAACTTACCTCGACAAGTTGACTCCCACAATAAAAACCTACAAGGTCAAGGTAAAGCTCAAGGAAAAATCGCGTACGCTGATTTCACCTCAAAAAAAGACTCGGTACCAACAACTACTCTTTGAGGATGAAAAGGTAACTTCCTTATTATACACTTTATTTCCCATTATTCAGATGTTGGGGCAGCCAATGTTAACTGCTATTTGCATTACTTCACTCGCAATCCAAATTTACTTGTAAATTAACGTACGCCTGCTACACATGTATTTGCCTGTACATCATAATAAGTAGCTTACATACCTCTCATATGAATGGTAGGGCAACACAATGCGTGGAGCGCTTTTTGAAAACCAGATTGAAGAATATGAATCTGTCTTCAAGAGCAATCATGAATACGAGATTGCAAATGCACCTCTGAAGCCGGTGTTAGGTCGCTATGCTACTCGGGATGACGACTGCCAAATGAGCTTTGGCGGTCAAGCCACGATCCAGGCCTTAGACCCTGAAGCAAAGCCAGTTGAACCTGAGTACCTACCAATAGCTATTATTCCGCGCACTACTGATGCTAGCGATCGATTCGGTACTTAGCCTTACTCCCTTTGCTAATTTACATTGTTATGCTCACATATTCTAACCGTGTATCTTACATTGTTCAGATGTGCTAGGCATAGTCTTGTTTGTTGAGGAAACGCGTGCAATCACAACTTCATCTGGTGTTGCACACCAAGTTCGGGAAATAGTGATAACTGACCACAGGTTTACATTGCTGCCACACACATGCACTTGTTTTTTTATACCCACTTTAACACTAAAGCTCAACCTTTTTCCTTTTGCAAAACTGACCAGCCCTTGACCGTATTAGTATGGGACGATCTCACAGGAACAGAAGCTAACCTCCTGAAATCATGGGTTGGACCACCCCTCATTGTTGGCTTCACATCCCTTAAACCATCTGCTCACAAAGGTGATACCTTACAATAAAACTCAATGCAAGGCTATACTAGCCACTTACCCATAGCTAGGATTCTTGCTTGTTTTAAATCATAAATGTTTGCTAATTATGCTGGGCTTCCCTAAGACTAACATCAATGCTTATTAGTGGCCTATTCCCTATATAGTAGCTAACCATTTGTTTCCCCCTAAAAAGCCCTGGCAATACCAGGTTGTAAATCCTTGATTTAAGTATGCAACTGTGCTTATCCCCTAAATACTCAAACCTTCCTTTCAGGATTTTCACTGTCAACCACCATGGCAACCGTGTTTCATCGAAACCCAGTTGGAGAATGAGCAAATGCGCTGCGCAAATGGTATGTTCCTTCAATACACACCACCTCTCACCCACCTCTTTTTACTAACTTACATCTAATGTGTTCCCAAACATGTTTGTAGGTCTGAAGAAAAGCGTACAATGGTGCTTGAACGTATGGCGCGCATTTGTGAGGTTGGAAATCCTGCTGAACAAAATGAAGTCCTGACAATAGAGACGGTTAAGCAAAAACAGGTAATATATGCACCTGTTAGTGGTATCATGTTGTACATATTCAAAACACACCCACAATGAACATAATTAAGTTTATGTGTTCCTTGTTGTGGCGTGGAAACCACTTTCACAAAACAGCTGTTTAATATGCATAGTTCTTCTATGATCACAGGTCGGAAATACACTACAAGAAGAAAAGCATTGGATCAAGGTAACCATTCCTGAGCCCGAACGATCTAGGATTGTCCCATATGTTGGTTGTAACAATTGTGGTAAGCGAACTGAAAATGATTGCAACGTCTCCTACACGTGCAAGTTCTGCAACAAGGAAAAATGCATAGCCGCTCCTAGGTATTTTTTCATAAACTTACGCTTTTACCTATGATATTTTCATGTCCTTGCTTACACATTTGCCCCCTTCGTCCTCATACAGGATCACTTTCAAATTTGACGCCACTGATGACACAGGAGAAATGACCTTCACAGCTTTTACACAAGAGTGTGAAGCCCTATTCAAGCTGACAGCGGCTGAGATATATGCTCAAATTACGACTGTGAGTATACACACCTTACAATATAGTCAGCCACCAGTTTGCACCAAACTACGATTTACAAACACACACGTAGCTTTGTGTCATACTACAACAATGGCCCCTAACTTCCTTTCCCTTACACTTTTTCTCTTCACTAATCTGCTGCTCCCTGTTTGTCGTCCTACATAGTACCACGTCTTACACTCTAACTGGAAAACGTGTGGCTTTTAAATAACTAATTTATTGAGCTGCTAAGGCCTTTTAACCACTTACCCTTGTAAGCTAAGAATTTATGGTGTAAGCTGTAAACACCTAGGTTTGCTATCCAATTATTCGATCATCGTACTAACCACATCATAACACACCATGTCATCCCTCTACAGTGCCTAAATTCAAGTTCTTCATTACAGTACCATCCACAGGTTTAAGCAAGTTTTTACAAACAAAAAAAAAACAACACATCTAAATCAGGTTTTTTGCTCTGATGCAGGGAATGTTCAAATTCGAACCCATTGCGCATCGCCTGAGTACAACACCATTCCTCTTACAAATCGGGCCAGCAACCGCACTTGCACGGAATAAGATCCTGACCTGGGTTCCAAAGGCTATTCGTTGGAATTAGCGCAACCACTGCAACTAATGTTTCTTTTTGAATTAAGCGGGCTTCTGATAGGAACATGAACCTTTTGTGTTGTTAGCTCTAAACCAAATTCTTTGTTCCTATACGACACCCCTACTACTTACCATATATTGTTCATTTTGGGTTTGAAAAGGCAAGTAGTAAGTGTTAAGTTTGTTAGCCAGTTAGCTTTTGTTTTGGGCCCTTTTTGGCGGGCAAACACTCTTTATAAGCACCCGCATTAACTCATTAAATCTGTAAGCTTAACTTCCCTATGTTAACTTATCAAGTTCAAGTACTTATCCTCAGCTGAAATACCCCTCTACTTAGCTTCGTTTTAGTATGCATGTCGTGACTAAATGCTAACATGCAATTAAATGCGTTAGCCTACATAAGTCTTTAAAACATCATGCTCCCATCCTTGTTTCTATGTACACCCACTGTTTGCATTTACCCTGCCTATTTACAATACCACCAAACGTGCTACTGCTAACATGTGATCAATTATTCTGCAAAACATCTAGCCCCACCTACACATAGTGGTCAGCCTACAATCAATTGCATCTTACTTTGATTTCTTTGTCGTCACTCCCTGGTTTTGGTATAAAACACTCCTTCCACATCTTTGCAACCATCACCCTCTCACCTTCTCTTCTCTCCACCTTACAAGGGGTTGTTCTTTTTTCAAAATTTCCACATCTAACTACGTAGAGCAACCTCCTATTACTTGGAAAGTTATCTTGCCCTTATAGGCTACACTAACACTTTACTTTCCATTTTTTTGTCAAACTATTACATAATTCTAAACAACAATTGCTTTTTCTTTGTTGTTTGCAAGTTCCCCAAGTACACTAAAAAGTGTGAGGTGTATTAACAATGGAAGCAAATAATTTACGCGTTTCAGTAGCGGAGATTCTTACAAAAAAAGTTGGTTCTTGTTGTGTACACGTTAATTCACTAACCGCTACACTATATCTTTATCTATACGGCCTCTATTCCAAAAATCACTAAATTATGTTTCATACTCTGACAGGTTGAAACAACTATCCCTGGAGAAACTCACTGGTTACAAGTCCGTTTGCTTGAGCCAAATATTACAGATCTGCTTACATATACTGCATGCGGTTCATGTGGCAAACGTATTGTGTTGCCAAACAATGTGTCGTACAATTGCTCAAATTGTTTAAAAGAGACCTTAGATGTGCCAAGGTATACATATCCTTACATATATAATTATTTGTTTGCTTTAACAAACCAACAATAACAGTTTCCACTTGATTAAAGGCTCCGCTTGCAACTGAGAGCGTACGACACTACTGGCACACTATTTCTTACTGCCTACACTGAACAATGTGAAGTGCTTTTCAAAATGCCAGTCCACCATGTTAACAATCTATCAAACAATGTAAGCATTCTTGCACTTTACACTTTTACTTACTTTGCATATGCACTCATAGTTGATTTAAATGCTAAATCGATCTAATCCCTTGTCTAATTACATCCTCTTGCTAGGCCTTTACCGACATCTTCCGTGAACTTATGACAACAAGGTTCTTGATCCAAATCACGCCAACTGCATCAGTTTCCAGAAATAGGGTGCTGCAATGGAGCATGCTCTCTATCTTGCGGGAATAGATTGTAGCTCCGTTTTAAAGACACTTCAAAGACACGCGAAAAAAACTCCAACTTAACAACAAGTTATGAATCAAAGCTGTTAACTTAACTATTAGAATTGCACTTGAGATAAACTTATTTATGTATTATCTTTCCAAATGAAATTAACGAGAAAATAAACCGTGTTTGTACAGCGTTTTTCATCGATTTGCCTAATGCATTTAATACAACGTGTGTACTTAGCCTGTTTGGAATACGAGCTAAACAAACATTTCACAACTCAAGGATAACTTACTACAAATATCACGATTACACTATTTTGGGGCGCCGCGCGCGTCGGCGCGCGGAGCAACAACTAGTCAAGATAAAAGGACGAACTGAAAAAACAGCGAAGTCTTTGGAAGTAAAAATGCACACAAGCCACATAGTTCTTTATGGTAATTAAGTTTTGGGTCAAAATAATTTATTTACTTGACAATAATATTCTTTACAACATACTCCATCTATTCTTTTTCCATTTGTAATCATATGGGATTTACGTTTGCTAATGTATAGACAGGTCTTAAATACAAATTGAAAATTCTTCCAATACCGGATACTTATAAGATATTTTTTTGTTAGATTACATGTTTTATGCAATTTTATTTTGGTAAAATAGCACAATATATACTAGTTTTTGTAACCATCTTTTAAGATTGTTTTTATTAAAAATGACACATTTTGGATATATTCTGGCGAAAATGTCAAACTTTCGGTGAATAAAGTTTACTTTTCCCGTCCCTTTTTTTTGTTAAAGGAGAAAAATAAACTAGATCTGGTTCCTACTATAGGATCAGCCTACCGCATCCTTACGGATGATGGAAGAAAAAACGGGTTAGAAGAAGAAAATCAATACAACAAAGACGGAGCATCATGACCCCTATGCGCCTCCCCTTTGGAATGTGAGTTTTTTTTTTTTTTTTTGAATAGACTTTGGAATGTGAGTTGCACACTCTTTGTTCTTCATATCTCATATATGGAGTGTCCGTCCCCAAATAATTTTGCCATTTCTTTGCTTCCCTCCTCCACACGTTCACTTGCCCTGCACCCAACTGCATTGTATCTCTTCTCCTTCTCAACTCCATCTCCTTAAAACTCATATACATATTATCAACCAACCAAACAAATACCTAAACCAATCACTGGAAGCTAAATTCACTTCAATTAACTCAAAAACAATAAGCCCGAAATAAAATAAAATAAAAAAAACCCGCAAAAATCAATCACACTAAACATAAATCAGATTGAAACAAAACATAATTGAAAGTCAAAGACGACAAGGACATCAAATTCATACCAAAGGTTCCCCCTTTGAAAGAGATTGGACATAAGAAGAACATGCTCAACGGATCCTATACAATAAAAGAAAACTTGGATGCAAAATACCAAAAAAAAATTGCCATTTTTAAGTTGAATTGCAGTTTTCTGCATTTTATTGGATTAATTGTTGTGAATTTGAATTGTTTGTTGTCAATAGAATTATCGCTGTCAATGTGTGTTGGAGAAAATCCAAAGGAACGCGAAAAAGAAAAAAAGATAATATTGTTTCGGGATTCGAGATTCCTTGTTTTCGAGATTCCTTTGGCGAGGATTCGAGATTCCTTTTATCTTAAAAATACCTTCTTTTTATCCAGATAGTAATGATTATTAATATTATTCTTGACCCTAAATTCATAGCCTACCTATTCTCCTTTGGCAAGTTTTGCTTTCCCTTGTCTCGCTTGGCACAACCCTCGCTTGGCCTAGCAGAGCCTCCGGATTGGCACCACATGCCCCTTCCAAGGCACAAGTGTGCCTTTAAATGGCCTCCTACGGCCCTGAGGTGCACACTAGGGGAAACAGTGACAAGGCCCGCCATAGGCCGGAATCGTGAACTATAATCCACGCTTTTTCCAGTTTTCGGGCAATTTTTCGACTTCCCGGGGGGTCCCGCGACTTCTTTTGCCCCATACTTGTCTAGGTACCCCGAGGTGTCTGAATATTACCCCGGGCACCTCGGACCTTCCTTTCGTGCCCACTTTTGCCTTCCCTTGACTCACTTGGCACAACCCTCCCTTGGCCTAGGAGAGCCTCCGGATGACACCGCATTCCCCTTCCAAGGCGCGAGTGTGCCTTCAAAGGGCCTCCCACGGACTTGAGGTGCATCTTAGGGCCACCAAAGACTGGACCCCGCCAGAGCCCAGAGTCGTGGACTATAATCCACTCTTTTCCCAGTATTCGACTTCTCGGGGTCCCGCGGTTTTCTTCCTCGGTCCTCCGGGGTGCCTGAAGATTACCTCGGGCTCCTCGGACCTTCCTTCCGTGTCCACTTATGCCATCCCTTGCACGCTTGGCACAACCCTCGCTTGGCCTAAGAGAGCCTCCAGATGCCCACTCCATGCCTCTTCCAAGGCACGAGTGCGCCTCCAAAGGGCCTCCCACGACCCTAAGGTGCACCTTAGGGACACTAGTGACTGGACCCCACCAGTGATCGGTGATTGGGCCCAGCTTGAGCCAGGAGTCGTGGACTATAATCCACGCTTTTCCACTTTGCGGGTCATTTTTCGACTTCTTGGAGACCCGCAACCTTTTTCGCCCGGGTCCTTCCTAGGTCCCCCGGGGTTTCTAAAGACGTCCCAGAGCGCCTCAGACCTTCCTTCCCTGCCCACTTTTGCCTTCCCTTGCTCGCTTGCCCTAGGAGAGCCTCCGGATGACAGCGCATGCCCCTTCTAAGGCACAAGTGTGCCTTCAAAGGGCCTCCCACGACCCTAAGGTGCACCCTAGGGGCACTAGTGGCTGAGCCTCGCCAGAGCCCGGAGTAGTGGACTACAACCCACACTTTTTCTGGTTTTCGGGGAATTTTTCAACTTCTGAGGGTCCCGCGACTTTATTCGTCCCAGACCTTCTTAGCTCCCTAGTGGTGCCCTCAGGATTACCCCGGGCGCCTCAAACCTTCCTTCGTTGCCCACTTTTAACTTCCCTTGCTCGCTTGGCACAACCCTCGCTTAGCCTACGAGAGCCTCCAGATGGCACTCCATGCCTCTTCCAAGGCACGAACGCGTCTCCAAAGGGCCTCCCACGACCCTGAGATGCATCTTAGGGACACTAGTGACTGGGCCCCACCAGAGCCCGGAGTCGTGGACTTAATCAACACTTTTTCCAGTTTTCGGCCAATTTTTCGACTTTCGAGGGTCCCGCGATGTTTTCCCCACAGAACATGGTACGTCCCCTGGGGTGCCTAAGCATTGCCCCGGGCGCCTCAGACCTTCTTTCCCTGCCCACTTTTGCCTTCCCTTGGCTCGCTTGGCTTAAGAGAATATCCGGATAGCATCGCATTGCCCTTCCAAGGCACTAGTGTGCCTTCAAAGGGTCTCCTACAACCCTGAGGTGCACCGATCACTGGACCCCACTAGTGCCCAGAGTTGTGGACTATTATCCACACTTTTGATGTTTTTGGGCCAGCCAGGTCCTTCGAGGTGTCTGAGGAATACCTTGGGCTTTCGGACCTTCCTTTCGTGCCCACTTTTGCCTTCCCTTGATTCGCTTGGCACAACCCTCGCTTGGCCTAGGAGAGCGTCCGGATGGCAAGGCATGCCCCTTCAAAGGCACTAGTGTGCCTTCAAAGGGCCTCCCACGGCCCTAAGGTGGACCCTAGAGGAACTAGTGGCTGGGCTTCGCCAGAGCCCAGAGTAGTGGACAAAAATCCACGCCTTTTCTAGTTTTTGGGCAATTTTACAACTTCCCGGGGTCCCGTGACTTTTTTCGTCCCAGACCTTCCTACTTCCCCAGGGTGCCTGAGGAGTACCCCGGGAGCCTCAGACCTTCCTTCCGTGGCCACTTTTACCTTCCCTTGCACGCTTGACACAACCCTCGCTTGGCCTAAGAGAGTCTGCGAATGGCACCGCCTACCCCTTCCAAGCTCTAGTGTGCCCTCAAAGGGCCTCCCACGACCCTGAGGTGAACTCTTATGGCACCGGGTGATCGGGCCCCGCCCCGAGCCCATAATCCAAGCTTTTCCACTTTGCGGGTCATTTTTCGACGTCTTGGGGCCCCGCAACTTTTTTTCGTCCAGGGACTCCGCCTAGGGCCCCTGGGTGCTTAAGTATTGCCCCGGCGCCTCAGACCTTCTTTCCCTGCCCAGTTTTTGCCTTCCCTTGGCTCGCTCGGCCTAGGAGTGTCTTCGGATGGCACCACATTCCCCTTCCAAGGCACGAGTGTGCTTTCAAAGGGCCTCCCTCGGCCCTGAGGTGCACCGGTCACTGGACCCCAATAGAGCTCGGAGTCATGGACTATTATCCACGCTTTTCAAGTTTTTGCGACATTATTCGACTTCTCGGGACCCCGCGACTGTTTTTGTCCAGAAACTTCTTAGTTCCCCCAGTGACTCTAAGGATTACACGGGCGCGTCAGAACTTTATTTCCTGCCAAAATTCGCATTCCCTTGGCTCGCTTGGCACAACCCTCGCTTGTCCTAGCAAAGAATCCGATGGCACCGCATGCCCCTTCCAAGGCACGAGTGTGCCTTTAAAGGGCCTTCCACAGCCCTTAGGTGCACCCTCGGGACAACACTGACAAGGCCCCACCAGAGCCCGAAGTCGAGGACTATAATCCACGTTTTTTCCAGTTTTCGGGCAATTTTTTGACTTCCAGGGGTCCCGCGACTTATTACGTCCCAGACTTGCCCAGGTCCTTTGAGGTGTCTAAGGAATACCCTGGGCTCCTCCGACCTTCGTTTCGTGCCCACTTTTGCCTTCCCTTGACTCACTTGGCACAACGCTCGCTTGGCCTAGGCGAGCGTCCAGATGGCAGCACATGCCCCTTCCATGGCACAAGTGTGCCTTCAAAGGGCCTCCCGCGGCCCTAAGGTGCACCCTAGGGGAACCAGTGGTTGGGCCTCGCCAGAGCCCGGAGTAGTGGCCTACAATCCACGCTTTTTCTAGTTTTTGGGGAATTTTTCGACTTCCTGGGGTCGCGTGACTTTTCATCCCAGACCTTCCTAGTTCCCCCGGGGTACCTGAGGATTACCCCGGGCGCCTCCGACCTTCCTTCCGTGGCCACTTTTGCCTTCCCTTGCTCGCTTGACACAACCCTCGCTTGGCCTAAGAGAGTCTACGAATGGCACCGCCTACCCCTTCCAAGCTCTAGTGTGCCCTCAAAGGGCCTCCCACGACCCTGAGGTGAACTCTTATGGCACTGGTGACTGGACCCCGCTTGAGCCCATAATCCATGTTTTTCCACTTTGCAGGTCATTTTTCGACGTCTTGGGGCCCCGTAACTTTTTTCGTCAAGGACATGCCTAGGTCCCCCGGGTTGGTTAAGTATTGCCCCGGGCGCCTCAGACCTTCTTTTCCTGCCCAGTTTTTGCCTTCCCCTGGCTCGCTCGGCCTAGGAGAGTCTTCGGATGGCACCACATTCCCCTTCCAAGGCACGAGTGTGCTTTCAAAGGGTCTCCCTCGGCCCTGAGGTGCACCGGTCACTGGACCCCAATAGAGCCCGGAGTCATGGACTATTATCCACGCTTTTCAAGTTTTTACGACATTTTTCGACTTCTCGGGACCCCGCGACTGTTTTTGTCCAGAAACTTCTTAGTTCCCCCAGTGAGTCTAAGGATTACCCGGGCGCGTCAGAACTTTCTTTCCTGCCAAAATTCGCCTTCCCTTGGCTTGCTTGGCACAACCCTCGCTTGTCCTAGCAGAGAATCCGATGGCACTGCATGCCCCTTCCAAGGCACAAGTGTGCCTTTAAAGGGCCTTCCACAGCCCTTAGGTGCACCCTCGGGATAACACTGACAAGGCCCCGCCAGAGCCCGAAGTCGAGGACTATAATCCACGTTTTTTCCAGTTTTCGGGCAATTTTTTGACTTCCAGGGGTCCCGCAACTTATTACGTCCCAGACCTGCCCAGGTCCTTTGAGGGGTCTAAGGAATACCCTGGGCTCCTCCGACCTTCCTTTCGTGCCCACTTTTGCCTTCCCTTGACTCGCTTGGCACAACCCTCGCTTGGCCTAGGCGAGCGTCCGGATGGCAGCACATGCCCCTTCGAAGGCACAAGTGTGCCTTCAAAGGGCCTCCCACGGCCCTAAGGTGCACCCTAGGGGAACCAGTGGTTGGGCCTCGCCAGAGCCCGGAGTAGTGGCCTACAATCCACGCTTTTTCTAGTTTTTGGGGAATTTTTCGACTTCCTGGGGTCGCGCGACTTTTCATCCCAGATCTTCCTAGTTCCCCTGGGGTGCCTGAGGATTACCCCGGGCGCCTCAGACCTTCCTTCCGTGCCCACTTTTGCCTTCTCTTCCTCGCTTGGCACAATGCTGATAAGTGGCTTTTAAGGCCTCTTTCCACCGTAATTAAGCCCTTGTTTAGTCCATTTTTATGCTTATTTAGCTTAGCTTTGTTCAATGTTAGTGATTCTACTAGCTTCATGCATATTGAGTCTTTTTTGGGAGTTGTAGGTTGTTTTCTCTGCATGCGAAGATTGAATGTTGTGAACACCATATGCTATGACTTGTTCTTATCTTCTTTTAGGTTCCGTAGCGGCCTAATCGAGATTGTCGAAGCTTGGAATGGAAAAAGGGAACCTTTGGATGGAGAGGGGAGCTTTAAATTCCAAAGAAGAGTAGAAGCAGAGCCAAAGCTGGCGCTCCAGCTCTGGAGCGGGAGCTACGAGTTCCCCTGTATACAAGTAATTTTGCAGAAAATTTGAAGTTGGCGCTCCAGCCTCATGGAGTGGGAGCTTGGACCTGCTGCAGAACTATCTCACATTAGGCTCAGAGCACGCGCTCCAAGCATGAAGCGGGAGCTTCGATCGCTCGAGCTCGCGCTCCACGCATGGAGCAAGAGCTTCGACCTGCTGCAGAAATATCTCACATTATGGTCAGAGCTTGCGCTCCACGCATGGAGCTAGAGCTTCAACTGCTCAGAGCTCGCGCTCCACACATGGAGCGGGAACTTCGACCTGCTGCAAAAATATCTCTCATTAGGTTCAGAGCTTGCGCTTCACGCATGGAGCGGGAGCTCTGAATGGTTCAACTGTCGATTTATTTCGCTGTTTGCCCTTACTTTAAGTTGTACTTGTGAGGGGTATAAATACCCTCTCTTAAGACATTTAGGGCAAGCTTTAATTCCAGAAAAGAGGGTTCTAAGTAAGGAGCACATTCTTCTAGGTTAATTAGAGAGAGAAAAACACATTCTTAGGAGAGAGAAAGTTGTAACTCAACACTTGTTCTTCATTTTTATCAATCAAAGCATCAATCTTTTGGTAATTTCTAGTCTCTAATCCTTATTTCCTAGTTTATTTTTAGTTATTTGTTTAGTTTTATTCTTGTCTAAATTAGTTTATGCTTGCCTTGAATAGTCTTAGTAGTCTATTGTTCAAAAGTGTAATCTTTCTCGTTTTCACTAATCATGCTTAGTAGTTTTATTATGTTTGCTCCTTTTATTGTTGCTTTTACTAGTGTTACTATGTTTTTCTCCTTCTATGGCTAGATTTCTAGCTAGGAAGGGGATAATGGGACATTGTGATGATTTTGAATGATGTTTGGTTGGTTTTGGTGATTGTTCTTTTGGTACTCAAATGAAGGTAGTCTATTATTAAAGCATGAAACTTGATCACCTTTGTGCTTGAATCTTGTTCTAATGTTGGGATATGTGAGAGCAAGCTTGATATTAGTGATGACTTGATGATGGGTAGACCACGACCTCATAGGCGGGGTTGGGTAGGCAGTGTTGAGAGGTGTTGGAGAGTGACCTCTTGATGTTGGACCAAGACCCTCAATAGATTTGAACCATTGCCTACCAAATGTTGTTGAAATTGTTGTTGTGGGTTTCATGATTCCCCCTATCCCTAGTGTTTGTCTTATTGATTAATCACTCTTATTCTACTGCCTTAGTCTAGTTGTTTACTTAAACCCCCTTTTTACTCCCGTCAATTGATTGCATCTCGAACTAAGTGTAAAACCCCTTGCTTCTCCGTGGATACGACCTCTTACTACGCTATACTACCTTATTAGGCTAGTTAGTTAGACTAGGGTGATTTTATTCTTGACTCGGAACCACAGGAAGTAACGAAACCTAGGGGACCAATCAAACCCTCACTTCGCACAACCCTCGCTTGGCCTACGGGAGCCTCCAGATGGCACCACATGCCCCTTCCAAGACACGAGTATGCCTCCAAAGGGCCTCCCACGGCCCTAAGGTGCACCCTAGGGATACTAGTGACCGGGCCCCGCCGGAGCCCGGAGTCGTGGACTAACATGCACACTTTGTCTAGTTTTCGGGCAATTTTTCGACTTCCGAGGGCCCCGCGACTTTTTTCGTCACAGAACTTGCTAGTTCCCCCAGGGTGCCTAAGGATTGCTCCGAGCGCCCCAGACCTTCCTACCCTGCCCACTTTTGGCTTCCCTTGGCTCGCTTGGCCTAGAAGAGTCTCTGGATGGCACCGCATTCCCCATCCAAAGCACGAGTGTGCCTTCAAAGGGCCTCGCACGGCCCTGAGGTGCACCGGTCACTGGACCCCGCTAGAGCCCGGAGTCGTGGACTATTATCTAGGCTTTTCCAGTTTATGGGACATTTTTCGACTTCTCGGGACCCCGCAACTATTTTCTTCCTGATTCTTCTTAGGTCCCCCGGGGTGCCTAAGGATTCCCCCGGGCGCCTCAGACCTTTCTTCCTTTCCAAGTTTTGCTTTCCCTTGGCTCGATTGGAACAACCCTCGGTTGGCCTAGCAGAGCCTCCGGATGGCGCCGCATGCCTCTTCCAAGGCACGAGTGTTCCTCCAAAGGGCCTCCCACGGACTTGAGGTGCACCCTAGAGGCACCAATGACTCGGGCCCCACTGAGCCCCTGAGTCGTGGACTATAATCCACTCTTTTAGCAATTTTCAGGCAATTTTTCGACTTCCGGGGATCCCGCGACTATCTTCGTCCCAGACCTTCCTAGGTCCCCTGGGATGCCTGAAGATTACCCCGGGCTCCTCGGACCTTCCTTCCGTGCCCACTCCCTTCCCTTGCTCGCTTGGCACAACCCTCGCTTGGCCTAAGAGAGCCTTCGGATGGCACCGCATACCCCTTCCAAGCACTAGTGTGTCCTCAAAGGGCCTCCCACGACCCTGAGGTGAACTCTTATGGCACTGGTGACTGGGCCCCGCCTGAGCCCATAATCCATGCTTTTCCACTTTGCAGGTCATTTTTCGACGTCTTGGGGCCCCGCAACTTTTTTCGTCCAGGACCTGTCTAGGGCCCCCGGGGTGCTTAAGTATTTCCCCGGGCGCCTCAGACCTTCTTTCCCTGCCCAGTTTTTGCCTTCCCTTGGCTCGCTCGGCCTAGGAGTGTCTTCGGATGGCACCACATTCCCCTTCCAAGGCACGAGTGTGCTTTCAAAGGGCCTCCCTCGGCCCTGAGGTGCACCAGTCACTGGACCCCAATAGAGCCCGGAGTCATGGACTATTATCCACGCTTTTCAAGTTTTTGCGACATTATTCGACTTCTCGGGACCCCGCGACTGTTTTTGTCCAGAAACTTCTTAGTTCCCCCAGTGACTCTAAGGATTACACGGGCGCGTCAGAACTTTTTTTCCTGCCAAAATTCGCCTTCCCTTGGCTCGCTTGGCACAACCCTCGCTTGTCCTAGCAGAGAATCCGATGGCACCGCATGCCCCTTCCAAGGCACGAGTGTGCCTTTAAAGGGCCTTCCACAGCCCTTAGGTGCACCCTCGGGACAACACTGACAAGGCCCCGCCAGAGCCCGAAGTCGAGGACTATAATCCACGTTTTTTCCAGTTTTCGGGCAATTTTTGACTTCCGGGGGTCCCGCGACTTATTACGTCCCCGCACTTACCCAGGTCCTTTGAGGTGTCTAAGGAATACCCTGGGCTCCTCCGACCTTCGTTTCGTGCCCACTTTTGCCTTCCCTTGACTCACTTGGCACAACGCTCGCTTGCCTAGGCAAGCGCGTCCGGATGGCAGGCACATGCCCCTTCCACGGCACAAGTGTGCCTTCAAAGGGCCTCCCACGGCCCTAAGGTGCACCCTAGGGGAACCAAGTGGTTGGGCCTCGCCGAGCCCTGGAGTAGTGGCCTACAATCCACGCTTTTTCTAGTTTTTGGGAATTTTTCGACTTCCCGGGGTCGCGTGACTTTTCATCCCAGACCTTCCTAGTTCCCCGGGGTGCCTGAGGATTACCCCGGGCGCCTCCGACCTTCCTTCCGTGGCCACTTTTGCCTTCCCTTGCTCGCTTGACACAACCCTCGCTTGGCCTAAGAGAGTCTACGAATGGCACCGCCTACCCCTTCCAAGCTCTAGTGTGCCCTCAAAGGGCCTCCCACGACCCCCGAGGTGAACTCTTATGGCACTGGTGACTGGACCCCGCTTGAGCCCATAATCCATGTTTTTCCACTTTGCGGGTCATTTTTCGACGTCTTGGGGCCCCGCAACTTTTTTCGTCAAGGACATGCCTAGGTCCCCCGGGTTGGTTAAGTATTGCCCCGGGCGCCTCAGACCTTCTTTTCCTGCCCAGTTTTTGCCTTCCCATGGCTCGCTCGGCCTAGGAGAGTCTTCGGATGGCACCACATTCCCCCTTCCAAGGCACGAGTGTGCTTTCAAAGGGTCTCCTCGCCCGAGGTGCACCGGTCACTGGACCCCAATACAGCCCGGAGTCATGGACTATTATCCACGCTTTTCAAGTTTTTACGACATTTTTCGACTTCTCGGGACCCCGCGACTGTTTTTGTCCAGAAACTTCTTAGTTCCCCCAGTGAGTCTAAGGATTACCCGGGCGCGTCAGAACTTTCTTTCCTGCCAAAATTCGCCTTCCCTTGGCTCGCTTGGCACAACCCTCGCTTGTCCTAGCAGAGAATCCGATGGCACCGCATGCCCCTTCCAAGGCACAAGTGTGCCTTTAAAGGGCCTTCCACAGCCCTTAGGTGCACCCTCGGGATAACACCGACAAGGCCCCCGCGAGCCCGAAGTCGAGGACTATAATCCACGTTTTTTCCAGTTTTCGGGCAATTTTTTGACTTCCAGGGGTCCCGCAACTTATTACGTCCCAGACCTGCCCAGGTCCTTTGAGGGGTCTAAGGAATACCCTGGGCTCCTCCAACCTTCCTTTCGTGCCCACTTTTGCCTTCCCTTGACTCGCTTGGCACAACCCTCGCTTGGCCTAGGCGAGCGTCCGGGATGGCGAGCACATGCCCCCTTCGAAGGCACAAGTGTGCCTTCAAAGGGCCTCCCACGGCCCTAAGGTGCACCCTAGGGGAACCAGTGGTTGGGCCTCGCCAGAGCCCGGAGTAGTGGCCTACAATCCACGCTTTTTCTAGTTTTTGGGGGAATTTTTCGACTTCCTGGGGTCGCGCGACTTTTCATCCCAGATCTTCCTAGTTCCCCTGGGGTGCCTGAGGATTACCCCGGGCGCCTCAGACCTTCCTTCCGTGCCCACTTTTGCCTTCTCTTCCTCGCTTGGCACAACGCTGATAAGTGGCTTTTAAGGCCTCTTTCCACCGTAATTAAGCCCTTGTTTAGTCCATTTTTATGCTTATTTAGCTTAGCTTTGTTCAATGTTAGTGATTCTACTAGCTTCATGCATATTGAGTCTTTTTTGGGAGTTGTAGGTTGTTTTCTCTGCATGCGAAGATTGAATGTTGTGAACACCATATGCTATGACTTGTTCTTATCTTCTTTTAGGTTCCGTAGCGGCCTAATCGAGATTGTCGAAGCTTGGAATGGAAAAAGGGAACCTTTGGATGGAGAGGGGAGCTTTAAATTCCAAAGAAGAGTAGAAGCAGAGCCAAAGCTGGCGCTCCAGCTCTGGAGCGGGAGCTACGAGTTCCCCTGTATACAAGTAATTTTGCAGAAAATTTGAAGTTGGCGCTCCAGCCTCATGGAGTGGGAGCTTGGACCTGCTGCAGAACTATCTCACATTAGGCTCAGAGCACGCGCTCCAAGCATGAAGCGGGAGCTTCGACTGCTCAGAGCTCGCGCTCCACGCATGGAGCAAGAGCTTCGACCTGCTGCAGAAATATCTCACATTATGGTCAGAGCTTGCGCTCCACGCATGGAGCTAGAGCTTCAACTGCTCAGAGCTCGCGCTCCACACATGGAGCGGGAACTTCGACCTGCTGCAAAAATATCTCTCATTAGGTTCGAGCTTGCGCTTCACGCATGGAGCGGGAGCTCTGAATGGTTCAACTGTCGATTTATTTCGCTGTTTGCCCTTACTTTAAGTTGTACTTGTGAGGGGTATAAATACCCTCTCTTAAGACATTTAGGGCAAGCTTTAATTCCAGAAAAGAGGGTTCTAAGTAAGGAGCACATTCTTCTAGGTTAATTAGAGAGAGAAAAACACATTCTTAGGAGAGAGAAAGTTGTAACTCAACACTTGTTCTTCATTTTTATCAATCAAAGCATCAATCTTTTGGTAATTTCTAGTCTCTAATCCTTATTTCCTAGTTTATTTTTAGTTATTTGTTTAGTTTTATTCTTGTCTAAATTAGTTTATGCTTGCCTTGAATAGTCTTAGTAGTCTATTGTTCAAAAGTGTAATCTTTCTCGTTTTCACTAATCATGCTTAGTAGTTTTATTATGTTTGCTCCTTTTATTGTTGCTTTTACTAGTGTTACTATGTTTTTCTCCTTCTATGGCTAGATTTCTAGCTAGGAAGGGGATAATGGGACTTTGTGATGATTTTGAATGATGTTTGGTTGGTTTTGGTGATTGTTCTTTTGGTACTCAAATGAAGGTAGTCTATTATTAAAGCATGAAACTTGATCACCTTTGTGCTTGAATCTTGTTCTAATGTTGGGATATGTGAGAGCAAGCTTGATATTAGTGATGACTTGATGATGGGTAGACCACGACCTCATAGGCGGGGTTGGGTAGGCAGTGTTGAGAGGTGTTGGAGAGTGACCTCTTGATGTTGGACCAAGACCCCCAATAGATTTGAACCATTGGCTCGATTGGAACAACCCTCGGTTGGCCTAGCAGAGCCTCCGGATGGCGCCGCATGCCTCTTCCAAGGCACGAGTGTTCCTCCAAAGGGCCTCCCACGGACTTGAGGTGCACCCTAGAGGCACCAATGACTGGGCCCCACCAGAGCCCGGAGTCGTGGACTATAATCCACTCTTTTAACAATTTTCAGGCAATTTTTCGACTTCCGGGGATCCCGCGACTATCTTCGTCCCAGACCTTCCTAGGTCCCCTGGGGTGCCTGAAGATTACCCCGGGCTCCTCGGACCTTCCTTCCGTGCCCACTTTTCCCTTCCCTTGCTCGCTTGGCCTAAGAGAGCCTTCGGATGGCACCGCATACCCCTTCCAAGCACTAGTGTGCCCTCAAAGGGCCTCCCACAGCCCTTGGTGAACTCTTGTGGCACCAGTGACAAGGCCCTGCCATAGCCTGGAGTCCTGGACTATAATCGACGCTTTTCCACTTTATGGGTCATTTTTCGACTTCTTGGGGACCCATAACTTTTTTGGTGGAGGACCTTCCTAGGTCCCCCGTGGTTCTTAAAGATTCCCCATGGCGCCTCATACCTTCCTTCCCTGCCCATTTTTTCCTTCCCTTGCTCGCTTAGCACAACCCTCGCTTGGCCTAGGAGAGCCTCCGGATGGCAGCGTATTCCCCTTCCAGGGCAAAAGTGTGCCTTTAAAGGGCCTCCCACGGCCCTAAGGAGCACCATAGGGGCACCAGTGGCTAGTGGCCTCGCTAGAGCCCGGAGTAGTGGACTACAATCATCGCTTTTTCTAGTTTTTCAGGGAATTTTTATACTTCCCAGGGTCCCGCGACTTTATTCGTCCAAGACCTTCCTAGTTCCCCCGGGGTTCCCGAGGATTACCCCGGGCGCCTCATACCTTCATTCCGTTCCCACTTTTGCCTTCCCTTGCTCGCTTGACACAACCCTCGCTTGGCTTACGAGAGCCTCTAGATAACACCACATGCCCCTTCCAAGGCACGAGTGTGCCTCCAAAGGGCCTCCCACGGCCCTGAGGTGCACCATAGGGTCACTAGTGACTGGGCCCTGCCAGAGGCTAGAGTCGTGGACTATAATCCACTCTTTTTCCAGTTTTCGGGCAATTTTTCGACTTCCGTGGGTCCTGCGACTCTTTTCTTCATGGGACTTGCTAGGTCCCCCGGGGTGCCTATGGATTGCCCCGGGCGCCTCAAACCTTCCTTCCCTGCCCACTTTTTCCTTCCCTTGGCTCGCTTGGCTTAGGAGAGCCTCAGGATGGCACCGCATTCCCCATCCAAGGCACGAGTTGGCTTCAAATTAAAGGGTCTCCCACGGCCCTGAGTTGCACCGGTCACTGGACCCCGCTAGATCCCGGAGTCGTGGATTATTATCCTTGCTTTTCAAGTTTTTTGGACATTTTTCGACTTCTCGGGACCGCCGCGACTGTTTTCGTCCAGAACGTTGTTAGGTCCCCAGGTGTGTCTAAGGATTCCCCTGGGCGCCTCAGAACTTTGTTCCCTGCCAAATTTTGCCTTCCCTTGGCTCGCTTGGCACAACCCTCGCTTGTCCTAGCAGAGCCTCCGGATGGCACCGCATGCCCCTCCCAAGGCACGAGTGTGCCTTCTAAGGGCCTCCCACGGCCCTGAGGTGCACCCTAAGGACAACAGTAACAAGGCCCCGCCAGAGCTCGGATTCGTGGACTATAATCCACGCTTTTTTTAGTTTCGGGCAATTTTCGGACTTCCTGGGGATCCGCCAATTTTTTCGTCCCACACTTGCCTAGGTCCCCCGAGGTGTCTGAGCAATACCCCCGGCTCCTTAAACCTTCCTTGGCATAACCCTCGCTTGGCCTAGGAGAGCTTCTGGATGGCAGCGCATGCCCTTTTCAAGGCACAAGTGTGCCTTCAAAGGGCCTCCCACGGGCCTAAGGTGCACCCTAGGACACCAGTGCTGGGCCTCGCCAGAGCCCGGAGCACTGGACTACAATCCAGGCTTTTTTTTTCTAGTTTTCGAGGAATTTTTCGACTTTCCAGGGTCACGCGGTTTTTTTCTTGCTAGGCCTTCGTAGTTCCGCCGAGGTGCATAGGGATTACCCCGAGCGCCTCAGACTTTCCTTCGGTTTCCACTTTTGCCTCCCCTTGCTCGCTTGGCACAACCCTCGCTTTGCCTACGAGAGCCTCAATATGGCCTCGCATGCCCCTTCCAAGGCACGAGATTTGCCTCCAAAGGGCCTCCCACGTCCCTGTGGTGCACCCTTGGGACTCTAGTGACTGGGCCTAGCAAGAGCCCGTAGTCGTGGACCATAATCCGCGCTTTTCCAGTCTTTGGGACATTTTTCGACTTCTAAGAGTCCCTCGAATTATTTCGTCCTAGACCTTCCTAGTTCCCCCTGGGTGCCTCAGGCTTCCGCCGAGCGCCTCAGACCTTTCTTCCCTACCAAATTTTGCCTTCCCTTGGCTCGCTTGGCACAACCCTCGCTTGTCCTAGCAGAGCCTCCGGACGGCACCGCATGCCCAATCCAAGGCACGAGTGTGCCTTCAAAGGGCCTCCCACGGCCCTGAGGTGCACCCTAGGGACAACAGTGACAAGGCCCCGCCAGAGCCCGGAATCGTGGACTATAATCCACGCTTATTCCAGTTTTTGGGAAATTTTCCGACTTCCCGGGGTCCCGCCATTTGTTTCGTCCCAGACTTGCCCAGATCCCCTCGAGGTGTCTTAGGAATACCCCGGGCTCCCCTTGCTCGCTTGGCACAACCCTCGTTTGGCATAGGTGAGCCTCTGGATGGCACCGCATGCCCCTTCCAAAGCACAAATGTTCCTTCAAAGGGCCTCCCACGGCCTTGTGGTGCACCCTAGGGGAACCAGTGACTGGGCTCCGCTTGATCCCACAGTCATGGAATATAATCCACACTTTTTTCCTAATTTTAGGGCAATTTTTCTACTTCCCTGGCTCCCGCAAATTTTTTCGCCCTTAACCATCCCAGTTCCCTCGGGCTGCCTAAGGATTATCTCGAGTGCCCGGACCTTCCTTCCTTGCCCACTTTTGCCTTCCCTTGCTCGCTTGGCAGAACCCTCGCTTGGCTTAGGAGAGCCTCCGGATGGCACTGCATGCCCCTTGCAAGGAACAAGTGTGCCTTCAAAGGGCCTCCCACGACCTTAATGTGCACCCTAGGGGGACCTGTGACTGATCCCCGCCAGAGCTTAGAGTCGACTATAATCCACGCCTTTTCTTATTTTCGAGCCATTTTTCGACTTCTCGGGGTCCCGCGAATTTTTTTTCGTCCTAGACCTTCCTATCTCCCTCGGGGTGCCTGAGGACTACCCTTGGCGCCTCGGACCTTCCTTTCGTACGCACTTTTTCCTTCCCTTGGCTCGCTTGCCATAACCCTTGCTTGGCCCAGGAGAGCCTCTGGATGGCACCACATTTTCCTTCCAAGGCACGAGTGTGCCCTTAAAGGGTCACCCACGGCCCTGAGATGCACCCTAGGGGCACCAGTGATTGGAGTCGTGGGATATAATCCACGCTTTTTCCAGTTTTCGAGCAATTTTTTGACTTCCCAGGGTCCCGCGACTTTCTTTGTCCCAAACCTTCCTGGGTCCCCAAGGTGCCTGAGGTTCCCCCTGGGCGCCTCACACCTACCATAGCACTTTGCCTTCCCTTGGCTGGTTTGGCATAACCCTCACTTGGTCTAGTAGAGCCTCTAGATGGCACCGCATTCCCCTTCCAAGGCATAATTATGCTTTCAAATGGCCTCCTACGGAAGTGAGGTAAACCCTAGGGCACCAGTGACAAGGCCCTGCCAAATCCCGAAGTCGTGCACAATAATCCACGCTTTTTCCAGTTTTTGGATAATTATTCAACTTCCTGCGGTCCCGCCACGTTTTTCGTCCTAGACCTTCCTATGTCCCCCGAGGGTGCTTGAGGATTATCCCTGGCTCTTTTGACCTTCCTTCCGTTCCCACTTTTGCCTTCCCATCCTAGCTTGGCACAACCCTCGCTAAGCCTACGAGAGCCTCCGAATGGCACCGCATTCCCTTTCCAAACGCCTCCCACGGCTCTGAGGTGTACCCTAGGGGAACCAGTGATTGGGCCCCACCAGATCCAGGAGTCGCGGACTATAATCCACGCTTTTTGTAGTTTTCAGGTAATTTTTCGACTTTCCAGAGTCCGGCGACTTTTTCGTCCTAGACCATTCGAGGTCATCTGGGGTGCCTGAGGATTATCCTGGGCTCCACGGACCTTCCTTCCGTACGCACTTTTGCCATCCCTTGACTCGCTTTGGACAACCCTCGCTTTACCCAGTTGAGCCTTCGGATGGCACCACATTCCCCTTTCAAGGCACGAGTTTTCCCTCAACGGGCCTCCCACGGCCCTGAGGTGCACCCTGGTGGCATTAATCACATGGCCCGCCAGACCACGGATTTGTGGACTGTAATCCACGCTTTTTCCAGTTTTCGGGCAATTTTTCGACATCTCGGGGTCCCGCGACTTTTTCTTCCCATACTTGCCCAGGTCTACCGAGGTGTCTAAGGAATACCCTGGGCTCCCCTTGCTCGTTTGGCACAACCCTCGCTTGGCTTAGGTGAGCCTCCGGATGGCACCGCATTCCCCTTCCAAGGCACAAGTGTTCCTTCAGAAGGGCCTCCCACAGCCTTGTGGTGCACCCGAGGGGCTCCAGTGATTGGGCCCCACTAGATCCTGCAGTTATAGAATATAATCCACGCTTTTTTCCTAGTTTTAGGGCAATTTTTTGACTTCCTTGGGTCCCGTATATTTTTTCGCCCTTGACCTTCCGAGGCCCTCCGGGGTGCCTGAGGATTATCCCGGGCTCCGCGGACCTTCCTTCCGTACCAACTTTTGCCATCCCTTGGCTCGCTTGGCGAAACCCTCGCTTGGCTTAGGAGAACCTCAGGATGGCACCGCATGCCCCTTGCAAGGAACAAGTGTGCCTTCAAAGGGCCTCATACGACCCTAATGTGCACCCTAGGGGGACCAGTGGCTGAGCCCCGCGGAGCTATAAGCCACGCCTTTTCTGTTTTTCGGGTAATTTTTGACTTCTCGGGGTCCAGCGAGTTTTTTCGTCCTGGACCTTCCTATGTCCCTCGAGGTGCCTGAGGATTACCCCGGGCTCCTCGAACCTTCCTTCCGTGCCCACTTTTGCCTTTCCTTGGCTCGGTTGCCATAACCCTTGCTTGGCCCAGGAGAGCCTCCGGATGGCACCACATTTTCCTTCCAAGGCACGAGTGTGCCCTTAAAGGGCCTCCCACCCAAGGGGCACCAGTGACAGGGCCCCGCGAGATCCCGGAGTCGTGGAATATAATCCACGCTTTTTGCAGTTTTCGGGCAATTTTTTGATTCCGTGGCCACTTTTGCCTTCCATTGGCTCGCTTAGCACAATCCTCGCATGGCCTAGGAGAGCTCCCAGATGGCACTGCATGCCCCATCCATGGCACGAGTGTGCCATCAAATGGCCTCCCACGGACCTTAGTTGCTCCCTAGGGGGACAAATGATGGGCCCCGCCAGAGCATGGAGTCGTGGACTATAATCCACGTTGTTTCCACTTTTTTGGCAATTTTTCAATTTCCCGGGGTCCTGCCTACTTTTGCCTTCCTTTGGCTCGTTTGGCATAACCCTCGCTTGGCCTGGCAAAGCCTCCGGATGGCACCATTCCCCTTCGTAGGCCAATTGTGCTTTCAAAGGGCATCTACGGACGTGAGGTGCACCCTAGGGCACCAGTGACAAGGCCCTTCTAGATCCCGGAGTCGTGGACAATAATCCACGCTTTTTCCTGCATTCGGGTAATTTTCGACTTCCTGCCGTCCTGTGACTTTTTTCGTCCTAGACCTTCCAAGGTCCCCCGGGGTGCCAAAGGATTTCCCAGGGATCCTCGGACATTCCTTCCGTGCCCACTTTTGCTTTCCCTAACTAGCTTGGCACAACCCTCGCTAAGCCGATGACAGCCTCTAGATGGCACCGCATTCCCCTTCCAAGGCACAAGTGTTCCTTCCAAGTGCCTCCCACGACTCTAAGGTGTAACCTAGGGAACCAGTGACTGGGCCCCACCAGATCCCAGAGTCGTGGACTATAATCCACGCTTTTTCTAGTTTTCAGGTAATTTTTCAACTTCCCGGGGTCCCGCGACTTTTTTTGTCCCAGACCTTCCCGGGTCCCCAGAGGCGCCTGGGATTATCCCGAGCTCTGCGGACCTTCCTTCCGCATCCACTTTTGCCTTCCCTTGGCTCGCTTGGGACAACCCGCGTTTGGCCTAGAAGAGCCTCCAAATGGCACCGCATTCCCGGTTCCAAGGCACGAGTTTGCCCACAATGGGCCTGCCACGGCCCTAAGGTGTAACCTAGGGGCATTGGTGACTTGGCCCACCAGAGCACGGTGTCGTGCACTATAATCCACGCTTTTCCAGTTTTCGGGCAATTGTTCGACTTAACGGGGTCCCGCGACTTTTTTCGTCCCAGAGCTTCCTAGGTCCCTCGGTGTGCCTAAGGATTACCCCGGGCGCCAGGGACCTTCCTTTCATGCCCACTTTTTCCTTCCCTTGGTTCGCTTGGCACAATCCTCGCATGGCCTAGGACTGCTCCCGGATGGCACTGTATACCCCTTCCATGGCACGAGTGTGCCTTCAAAGGGACTCCCACGGACCTGAGGTGCACCCGAGGGACACTAATGATGGGCCCCACCAGAGCATAGAATCGTAGACTATAATTTATGTTGTTTCGAGTTTTCGGGCAATTTTTCGACTTCCCGGGGTCCTGCAACTTTTTTTATGCCAGATCTTCCTAGGTCCACCGGTGTGCCTCAGGATGGCCCCTGGTGCCTCATACCATGCTTCCCTGCCCACTTTTGCCTTCCCTTGGCTCGTTTGGCACAACCCTCGCTTGGCCTAGGAGAGCCTCCGGATGGCACCGCATGCCTCGTCCAAAGCACAACTGTTCCTTTAATGGGCCTCCCACGGCCATGTGGTGCACCCGAGGGGAACCAATCACTGGACCCTGCTAAAGCCCGCAATCATGGAATATAATCCACGCTTTTTTCCTAGTTTTCGGGTAATTTTTCGACATCCCTGGGTCCCGCGAATTTTTCGCCCTTAACCTTCCCAGGTCCCTCGGGCTGCCGGAGGATTACACCAGGCGCTTGGGACCTTCCTTTCGTGCCCACTTTTGCCTTCCCTTGGTTCGCTTGGCACAACCCTCGCTTGGCTTAGGAGAACCCCCAGATGGCACCGCATGCCCATTCCAAGGCACGAGTGTGCCTCCAAAGGGTCTCCCGCAGACCTGAGGTACACCCTAGGGGGACCAGTGATGAGCCCCGCCAAAGCTCGGAATCGTGGACTATAATCCTCGCTTTTCCTAGTTTTCGGGCAATTTTTTGAAATCCTGGGGTCCCTCGAATTTTTTCATCTTAGACCTTCCGAGGTCCCCCGGGGTACATGAGGATTAGCCCGGGCTCCTCGTATTTTCCTTCCGTCCCCACTTTTGCCCTCCCTTGCTAGCTTGACACAACCCTCGCTAAGCCTACAAGGGCCTTCAGATGGAACCGCATGCCCCTTCCAAGGGCCTCGCACGACTCTAAGGTGTACCCTAGGGGCACCAGTGACTGGGCGCCAGTAGGGCTCACCAGACGCCGGAATCGTGGAATATAATCCAAGCTTTTTCTAGTTTTCGGGCAATTATTCTACTTCCCCGGGTCCCGCGACTTTTTTCATCCCAGACCTTCCTAGGTCCCACGGGGTTCCTTAGGATTTCCTCGGGGGCCTCAGACCTTCCCTGCGTCCCCACTTTTGCATTCCCTTGGCTCGCTTGGGACAACCCTCGCTTGGTCCAAGAGAGCCTCCGGATAGAACCACATTCCCCTTGCAAGGCACGAGTGTGCCCTCAGAGCGCCTCCCACGGCCCTGAGGTGCACCTAGGCACCGCGAATTGGCCCCGCCAGATGCCGGAGGCGTGGACCATAATCCACGTTATTTCCAGTTTTCTGGAAATTTTTCTACTTCCCGAGGTCCTGTGAATTTTTTCGTCCTTGACTTTCCTAGCTCTCCCGGGTACCTTAGGATTACCCCAGGCGCCTCAGACCTTCCTTCCCTGCTTGCCTTCTCTTGGCTCGCTTGGCACAACCTTCGCTTGACCTAGTAGAGCCTTAGGATGGCACTGCATGCCTTCCAAGCCACAAGTGTGACTTCAAAGGGACTCCGACGGCCCTGAGGTGCACCCTAGGGGCACCAGTGACTGGGCGCCACGAAAGCCCAGAATCGTGGACTATAGCCACGCTTTTTCCAGTTTTCAGGCAATTTTTCGACTTCCCAAGTTCCCGCGACATTTTTCTCCCTAGACCATCATAGGTCCCTCGGGGTTCCTATAGATGGCCCAGGGCTCCTTGGACCTTTCTTCTGTGCCGACTTTTGCCTTCCCTTGGTCCGCTTGGTACAACCCTCGCTTAACCTAGGAGAGCCTCCAGATGGCACCGTATTCCTCTCCCAAGGCATGAGTGCGCCTTCAAAGGGGGCCTCCCACAGACCTGAGGTTTACAATATGGGAATCAGTGGCTAGGCGCCGGTAGGGCTCGGAGTCGTGGACTCTAAGCCACGCTTTTCCCAGTTTTGGTTAATTTTTCGACTTTTCATGGTGTCGCAACTTTTTCCTCATAGACTTTCTTAGGTCCCCCGTGGTGACTAAGGATTACACCGGGACCCTCGGACCTTCCTTCCGTGCCCACTTTTGCCTTTCCCTTGGCTCGCTTGGCCTAGGAGAGCCTCCGGATGGCACCATATTCCCCTTCCAAGCCACGAGTGTGCCCTAAAAGGGCCTCTGTGATGCACCCTAGGGCACCAGTGACAGGGCCGCGCCAGATCACCCGCGACTTTTTCCAGTTTTCGGGTAATTTTCGACATTCTAGGATCCCGCAACTTTTTTCATCCTAGAACTTACTAGGTATCCCGGGGTGCCTGAGGATTACCCCGGGCTCCTCGGACCTTCCTTACATGCCCACTTTTAGCTTCCCTTCCTAGCTTGGCAAAAATCTCGCTAAGCCTGTGAGAGCCTCCGGATCGCACCGCATTCCCCTTCCAAGGCACAAGTGTTCGTTCAAAGGGCTTCCCACGACTCTGAGGTGTACCCTATGGGTACCAGTAACTGGGTCCCACCAGATCCCGGGGTCGTGGATTATAATCCACACTTTTTCTAGTTTTCGAGCAATTTTTCGACTTCCCTGGGTCCTGCAACTTTTTTCGTTCCAGAGCATCCTAGGTCCCCCGGGGATGCCTGAGGATTATCCTGGGTTCCGGCGACCTTCCTTCCGTACCCACTTTTGCCATCCCTTGGCTCGCTTGGGACAACCCTCGCTCGGCCCAAGAGAGCCTCCGGATGGAACCACATTCCCCTTCCAAGGCACGAGTATGCCCTTAAAGGGCCTCCCACGGCCCTGAGGTGCACTATAGGGGCACTAGTGACTTGGCTGCGCCAGATCCAGGAATGGTGGACCATAATCCACGCTATTTCTAGTTTTCTGGCAATTTTTCGACTTCCCGAGGTCCTGCGAATTTTTTCGTCCTTCACCTTCCTAGGACCCACGGGGTGCCTGAGGAGTACCGCGGGCACCTCGGACCTTCCTTTCGTGCCCACTTTTGCCTTCCCTTGCTCGCTTGGCACAACCCTCGCTTAGCCTACAAGAGCCTCTAGATGGAACCCCATTCCACTTCCAAGTCACGCGTGTGCCTTCAAAGGGCCTCCCACGGCCCTGAGGTGCACGCTGGGAGCAACGGTGACTTGGCCCCGCCAGATCTCGGAGTCGTGGACCATAATCCACGGTATTTCCAGTTTTCTGGCAATTTTTCGACTTCCCAAGGTCCTGCTAGTTTTTCGTCCTTGATCTTCCTAGGTCCCCCAGGGTCCCCGAGGAGTACCGAGGGCTCCTCGTACCTTCCTACCGTGCCCACTTTTGCTTTCCCCTGGCTCGTTTGGCACAACCCTAGCTTGGCGTAGGAGAGCCTCTGGATTGCACTGCATTCCCTTTCCAAGGCACGAGTTTTCCCTCAAAGGGCCTCCCACGGACCTGAGGTACACCCTAGAGGCACCAGTGATTTGGCCCCAAAAGAGCCCGTAGTCGTGGACTACAATCCACGCTTTTCCCAGTTTTTCGGTAATTTTTCGACTACCTGGGTTCCCGCGAATTTTTTCTTCCTTGACCTACCTAGGTCCACAGAGGTTCCTGAGTATTACACTGGGCGCCTATGAACTTCCTTCCCTGCCCACTTTTGCCGTATATGGCTCGCTTTGCCCAACCCTCGCCTGGCCTAGGAGAGCCTCCGGATGGCACCGCATTCCCCTTCCAAGGCACGAGTGTGCCTTCAAAGGGCCTCCCACGGACCTGAGGTACACCCTAGGGGTACCAGTCAGAGGCTGTAGTCGTTGACTACAATCCACACTTTTTTTTCCAGTTTTTGGGTAATTTTTCGATTTCCCGGGGTCCCGCGAATTTTTTCGGTATTGACCTTCCTAGCACCGTCGGGGTACCTTAGGATTACCCCAGGCGCCTCAGAACTTCCTTCCCTGCTTACCTTATCCTTTCCCGCTTGGCACAACCTTCGCTTGGCTAAGTAGAGCCTTGTGATGGCACTGCATGCACCTTCCAAGGCACAAGTGTGACTTCAAAAGGCCTCCCACTATCCTGAGGTGCACCCTACGGGCACTAATGATTGGGCGCCGCCAGAGCCCGGAATCGTGGATTGTAGTCCACTCTTTTTCCAGTTTTCATGCAATTTTTCGACTTCTCGGATTCCCGCGACTTTTTTCTCCCAAGACCATCATAGGTCCCCCGGGGTTCTTATAGGTTCTCCAGGGCTCCTTGGACCTTCTTTCCGTGCCCACTTTAGCCTTCCCTTGGCTCGCTTAGTACAACCCTGGCTTGTTTTAGGAGAGCCTCCAGATGGCACCGCGTTCCTCTTACAAGGCACGAGTGTGCCATCAAAGGGCCTCCCACGGACCTGAGGTGCACCGTAGGGGAACCAGTGGCTGGGCGCAGCCAGCGCTCGGAATCGTGGACTATAAGCCACGCTTTTCCCTATTTTCAAGTAATTTTTCGAACTCTCGGGGCGCCACGATTTTTTCGTCACAGACCTTCCTAGGTCCCCTGTGGTGACTGAGGATTACCTCGGACCTTCCTTCCGTGCCCATTTTTGCCTTTTCCTTGGCTCGCTTGGCCTAGGAGAGCCTCCGGATGGCACCATATTCCACTTCCAAGGCACGAGTGTGCCCTTAAAGGGCCTCCCACGATGTGAGATGTACCCTAGAGCACCAGTGACACGGCCTCACCCGATCCCGAAGTCATGGACAATAATCCACGCTTTTTCCAGTTTTCGGGTAATTTTTCGCCTTTCAATGATCCCGCGACTTTTTTCATCCTAGACCATCCTCTTTCTCCCGAGGTGCCTGAGGATTACCCCGGGCTCCTCTGACCTTCCTTCCGTGCCCACTTTTGCCTTCCCATCCTAGCTTGGCGCAACTCTCGCTAGGCCTACGAGAGACTCCGGATCGCACCGCAAGCCCCTTCCAAGGCACAAGTGTTCGTTTAAAGGGCTTACCACGACTCTGAGATGTATGCTCCGGACACCAGTAACTGGGCCCCACCAGATCCCGGAGTCAATGTGTAACAACCCAGAATTTCAAAGCGGAAATAAAGAAATAATAATAGTATTAATAGGACGATGGCGGAAACATCGTCTTCTGGGAATGCCACTTCTAATACAAAGGTATTTAAATAACTATGTTAAGAGACCAACTTAAATAAATAATATCAATAAATAACTAATTCAGAGTATTCCAAATGAGAAAAGTCTAACTAGCAGTCTAGGCCTAAAACAACTATCATTTCATTCTCGCGTCTCAACCCGAGCCCAAAACCAAAGAAGATTGCCATCAACAAAACCTGCAAAATATACAACAAACATCCACAATCAGTGGGGAGTAACTAGCAGTTCTCCCAGAACAAAAGAAATCAAAGCATGATTCAGACATAGATTAATAAGAAAGGAAAGCATACAATCATGATATCAATAACATGCATCTAAAAACCATAAAGCTCATAAGTGATACAAGTGATAATCAACATCAAGTAAACAAGATATAGTGAGTAAATTAACTCTAGAATACTTAACTAATAATAAAACAAAAGTACAACAATTTATTGAGTCAGAAACCGAACGCTAGTGAATCGCAATGCACTTCCTAAGGTTTGTTAGATCGCAATCTCCAGGTCAGTTTATGGGCTTACGTTCCCCACTGCCTGTGTCTAAGAATGGCCAAACTCCCGATGCAGGGTAGAACACGCAGAACCCCCTGACCTCTCGGACGACAACAATTAACCTAGGTGTACCCCTAGTTCGCAAACCAGGTGGTTGACATGTTCTTCACCGGGGACTACATCTATAACACCCCCACAATCCCTCCTTATATATACTAGGAGAAATTACGGGAGTGTTACGCCACGCATGATAATACATAAGGCTAATCAGAGAACACAGCGGAAGTCTTTTAAAATAACCTGGAAATACTTTAATACAACTGAAATAAGAAAGTATGTAAATAAATTACAAACTCGGAAACTATCCCATAATAGTCCCATTTTCAAAACAAGTCAAACCTTGACCCCAATGGTCAAGTAAAGTTCAACATATAATTCAAAATAACTTAAATACATAAGAAAGTACTTATGTACTAAAATTCCCATCCGGATGCTTATGATTCCCATGCACATCAAGAACTTGTACCTGAAACTTCTCCTCTAAGCTCTGCTCGCCAAATGGGTCATCACAGGGTTGTTGAGGAAAAACAACAACCAAAAGAAAACAAAGAAACACATTAATCAGCAACGCTGAGTACATAACACTACAACTAATGCAAATAATGATGCATGCAATCCTCAAACAACTTCGGCTTGCTCTTCTCGACACTACATGCGACAAGCACATAACTGATCTGACTAAATACTTTCCTTTTTTATTATTTGGCAATGAACGGGCACCGTCATCCTCTTGGAATCATACGGGCTCCTATTTCTTGTGTAAGAGATCCCACACCTCTTACTAAAGTTCCATGAACTTTAAATCACTTGACTCGAGAATTTTAAGCTTGTTAGTAATGAAAGAGGGTGAGAGTGAGCCTCTAGACTCAACATCTCAGATATATTGAATATGAGTGACGCCTAGTCCACTCAAGATCTTGATATTTGGAATTCCATAAACTTGCTTGATAAAATAAAAGCATTAGCATCGTCATGCTAAGCTTTATGCAGGAGTGTAGTTTCACACTAACTCCCCCCTTATGTTCAATACTCATGGGGGATCCATCCCAAGAGTTTTATTGCCAAAGCCCATTATGTGAGACACGATCATAATAATAACACATCTAGCAAATAAATTAATTTCTTATCTTTCTTTAACAAGTGAATGCAACAAATACCATAAATAACTCGATTATATATTCTTTGAGACCTTGCTCATCTTATTACTTTAATGACTCCATGAGTCCTTTCTTACTTTCTTAAGGATCCATGATCCAATCAATTGAGTCCTTGCTCAATGATTCAAATACTCGTGAGACCTTGCTCAATAACTTTAAAACTTGTGAGACCTGGCTCAACAAATATATAACTTCTATTGAGACCTTGCTCAATAGAACATATAACTGCTAATGAGACCTTGCTCAATAAAACATATAACTTCTAATGAGACCTTGCTCAATAGAACATATAACTTCTAATGAGACCTTGCTCAATAAAATATTCTCATGCAAGCCCTAGCTTCAAGAATAACATTGAATAACTTTAATCATGCTCAAAAGCAATAATCCTCAATCACATGCTTTTCAAATATAGGAATAACTCAAAAGTTCCATTCCTAATCTCCTTTCTAAGTTCTCAACATGTACTCAAACAATTATAAGGCATAAGCTTCTCCTTACTCCTCATGCTCAATAAATAACCTTTAAACACTAAAGTCAAAGGTCGAAGTGTATGTACCTTGATAACACACAAAATCAACAATTCAAATGTTTCACTTGCTTTTACTATGCTTGAAACCTATCAAGAACAAAGTACTATCAATTAGTACTTACCAGCAACAATTCAAGGCTACTAATAATAAAAATCAGCACTTATAAAATTAATATTAAAGCTGATTTTTCTTTAAAAATGCTTTAAAAACTATTTTTGAACCATAACTTGAAAACCTTTACTAGTAGGCAAAACCCACTATAAACTAATACTTAAAACATCATAAAACTTAATAATTATTACTTAAATACTGCTGTAAATTAATTAATAAATAATAACAATTTTTTTTTTACATGTGGTTCGAAAAACCACAAAACTCAGAAAAAACAACAAACCGGCCAGCACCACCGCCGGCCAGCACCACTGCCGGCGCTGCCACCACTGATGTGCCCAGCAGTGGCCCACGCAGCCACGCCGGGTCGGGCTGCGCCGCAGCTCAGCAGTGGCCCATGCGCCAACAACCTCACGCTGCCACCAAGCCGCCGGCGAACCACCGTGGTGGCCATAAAACGCAGGGGAGAGAGAGAAAAAAAATAGAATAAGAAAAACAACTAACTTCTTTGCTTCCTTTTGATTATTTGCAAGATCCTCCTACAATTTTTCAAAAACAAAACTAAATCAAACTTGAATTTTGAAGAAATGATTGAAGATGGAGTACTAGAGTTTGAGAGAGGAAGAAGAAGCCTCCTTACTCCTTTGGTGAAGAAAGTGGCTGATGAAATGGATGGGGAAACTTAGGGTTTCCCCCTTTTTTTTTTATTGTTTGGTCTTTTGGGTAAAAGACTAAAATACCCTTACTCGTCAAATTACCGAGATACATTTGATCACGAAATTGCCAAAATAATCTTCTCACTAATATTACTAAAATACTTTCTTCAAAAGACTAAAATACTGCTTTGTGAAAATACTCAAATACTCTTTTGGTAAAATGACCAAAATACCCTTTTGCTCTCAAATACTGAAATTAAATAGCTTTAATAATTCAAAAATGATTAAAACTATTTAATTAAATAACTTAAAAATATGGGGGATTACAGTCTACCCCCCTTAAAAGAAGGTTCGTCCTGAAACTTAAACAAAACCTCCTCTCTTCTCCAAGCTTTCAGCCCGAAAAACTTATGAGCATTACGCCCTAATATAGTTCTTTCTTAAGTAGCCAAATAATACGCTACTAAGTAAAACAAGTAGCCAAATAATACGCTACTAAATAAAACTTTAGCCTTGAATGTTTAAACTATGAAATGCTTACTTTTGCTTGAAAAGTTTTCCCTTGAAAACTCTAAAAAATCGCACAAATGCAACAAATTCTTACTAATTTCTAGCAAAATGCGCGCACGCACTCTACCCCCTTTAAAGGAGTTACGTCCCGGAACTCAACTCACCTAGTCGAAGAGCTCGGGATACTTCTTTCTCATCTCATCTTCAGTCTCCCAGGTAGCCTCTTCGGTACGCTGGTTAGACCACAAAACCTTGAGTATCTTTATATCTTTATTTCTTGTACTTCTCACTTTAGAGTCCAAGATCTTCACTGGTCTCTCGTCAAAAGAAACCGTCTCATCCACTTCTATAATCTCGGGATCTAACACATGAGACGTATCGGGTACATATCTCTTTAGTTGGGATACATGGAACACATTATGCACCTTTCCCAAGTTATTCGGCAAATCCAAACGATAAGCTAATTTTCCAATTCTTTCAATAATGTCATAGGGACCTATAAACTTCGGGCTAAGCTTTCCTTTTTGCCCAAAACGCATCACCCCTTTCATAGGTGACACCTTCAACAAGACTTTCTCGCCTACTTGATACTCACTATCTCTTCTATTCTGATCTGCATAAGCCTTTTGACGATCCTGGGCCACCCTCATCTTTTCACGGATATATCTCACTTGATTCACGGTATCCTCAATCATTTGCGGACCCAAGGTAACCGTCTCCCTAATATCATTCCAGCACAATGGACTGCGACATTTCCGACCATATAGAGCTTCGAAAGGAGCCATCTTAATGCTAGAATGGTAACTATTATTGTATGAGAATTCTATTAAAGCCAACATCTCATCCCAAGTCTTAGGATAATCTAAGGCACACGCTCTCAACATGTCCTCGAGAGTCTGAATGGTTCTCTCCGATTGACCATCAGTTGCTGGATGAAAAGCCGTACTCTTAAGCACATCGGTCCCAAAAGCTTTCTGTAATGCTTCCCAAAAATGAGATAAGAATCTTGAATCCCTATCAGACACAATAGTGGAAGGAACTCCATGATGCCTCACCACTTGGTCCACATATACTTTACCACACTGTTCCATCGACCAATTGTCCTTCATCGGAACAAATTTTGCTACTTTAGTTAGTCTATCTACAATCACCAACACTTCGGTGAATCCTTTCGCTGTCTTGGGAAGACCTACAACGAAATCCATTGCTATGTCATCCCACTTCCACTCAGGCACTGGTAACGGTTGAATCATCCCTTGAGGTCTCTTGTGTTCACTCTTCACTTTCTGGCAAGTCAAACACCTAGCAACAAATTCAGCTACTTCTCTCTTCATATTGTTCCACCAAAACATCAGCTTCAAGTCTTTATACAATTTATCCCCTCCAGGGTGGATAGAATAAGTCGTGTTGTGTCCTTGTTTCATCACTTTCTCTTTCAACTCGGTGCAACTTGACGGTATACACCACCTGCCATTGAATCGGACACTTCCATCGTCATGGATGTTAAACTCCTTTGTCTTCTTTTCCTCAATCAGCTTCTTTATCTTCTCTATTTCCTCATTCCCTTCTTGAGCCTTTAAAATTTCTTCATTCAATGTTGACTGGATTGAAATGGCATTTAAGCACGCTTCCACTCCACCACTCCCAACAACTTCAATATTGAGCTTCCTAAACTCATCACACAACTTATCCGGAAGTACCAAAGTACTTAAACTATGGTTAGACTTACGACTTAACGCATCGGCAACGACGTTTGCCTTTCCTTCATGGTATAAGATCTCAATATCGTAGTCATTAACCAACTCCAACCATCTTCTCTGCCTCATATTCAAATCTTTTTGAGTATACAAATACTTCAGACTCTTGTGATCCGTGTACAACTTCACCTTCACTCCATACAAGTAGTGTCGCCAAATCTTCAAAGCAAACACTATTGCAGCTAACTCTAGATCATGGGTTGGGTAATTCACTTCGTACGGTTTCAATTGCCTAGAAGTGTAGGCTATAACCTTTCGGTTTTGCATCAACACACACCCTAAACCATCTTTCGAAGCGTCACTATATACCTCCAACTCAGCATTCTCCTCTGGCAATGTCAAGATCGGAGTTGTAGTCAATAACTCCTTAAGCTTCTTAAAGGCTTTCTCACACTCCTCGGTCCATATGAACTTTGCATCCTTCTTCATAAGACTAGTCATTGGTTTAGCTACCCTCGAAAAATCCTTCACAAAACGTCTATAGTAGCCAGCTAGACCCAAGAAACTCCTTATATCAGTAATATTCCTATGTGTAGGCCATTCGCTTACTGCGGCTGTCTTTGACGGATCTACGGAAATTCCCTTCTTTAACACAATGTGGCCAAGAAACGCCACTTCTTCCATCCAAAATTCTCACTTCGAGAACTTTGCGTAAAGCTGATGCTCCCTAAGTGTAGATAATACCAATCTCAAGTGCTTTTCATGCTCCTCCTTGTTCTTCGAGTAAATAAGGATATCATCGATGAATACGACTACAAATTTGTCCAAATACTCTCGAAACACTCTATTCATGAGGTCCATAAACATCGCTGGTGCATTGGTTAAACCAAAGGGCATTACGGTGAACTCATAGTGACCATACCTCGTCCTAAAGGCAGTCTTTGGTATATCTTTCTCCCCAATTCGCAACTGGTGATACCCTGACCTCAAGTCTATCTTCGAAAATATTTCAGCTCCTCTTAATTGATCGAATAGGTCGTCAATCCTTGGCAACGGGTACTTATTCTTAATAGTCACCTTGTTGAGATCTCTATAATCGATACATAGCCTCAAGCTCCCATCCTTCTTCTGTACAAACAAAACAGGCGCTCCCCATGGGGAATAACTAGGTCTAATGTACCCTTTCTCGAGTAATTCCTTTAGTTGCTTATTGAGCTCCTTCATCTCTGCTGGAGCCATTCTATAGGGTGCTTTTGATATAGGGCGGTTCAGGGAACTAAGTCTATGGTGAATTCTAACTCCCTTTGAGGTGGCATTCCTGGTATATCTTCCGGAAATACGTCTGGAAACTCATTCACCACCTTCACATATTCTATCTTAAGTTTCTCTTCTTCCAACCTCTGCACACTACACAAGAATAACGAAGCTCCCTTACTCACTTGCTTTATCAAACTTAAGGATGAAATAATCTTAATTCTACCTTCTTGTGGTTTAGTCTTGAAAGTCACCTTTTTCCGTCCTTATTCCTCAATTTCACTTTTTGTTCTCCACACAGAATCTCGGCTTTATACTCCTTAAGCCAATCCATTCCTAAAATGATCTCCAAGTCTTCCAATGGAAACTCTATGAGGTTGGTTTCAAAGTCTACATCTGTAATTCTCACAAGGACGTTCTCATATATTCTTGAGCAAGTTACTACTTCCCCAGATGGTAACATAATACGAATTTCAACATCCCTAGGGTTTTCTAAGCCATATTTTGAAACAACTAACTTTGAAACAAATGAACGCTCGGCTCCTGAATCAAATAAAGCTTTAGCATAAATGGAATTTATAGAAACATTACCCGTAACTACGTCCTTAGACGTCTCAGCTTCTGTAGCACTTATGACATTCAATCTTGCCACTGCAGGCACACTAGGGCCAGCTCCACTCGAAAAGGTCTTATTGGTCCAATTTTGCTTGTTCCCACCTTGATAGTTGTTGCCTCCTGAATGGTTTCGATTGCCATGACCAAACTGGTTTCCGCTCTTACCCTTGTCAGTCTTCAACTCAGGGTTCTTGGAGAAGCACTCATACTCTCGGTGACCCAATTTGTGGCAGTAGTTACACTCCACTAGCTTTCCTTCACAATCCTTTCCAGGATGATTGTATGGGCACTTCTTGCAGAAATACACGCGTTCATCTCCTTTCCTTCCCTTATTAGGACCATTTCCACCTTTCTGTTGTTGATACTGTCCCCTATTCCTTTGGCCATTAGATTGTCCTCCTTGGTGAAAGTTATGTTGAGGCTTAAACTTCTTGTCGTTCCTCTGGAAATTCTGACTAGGATTTTCCTTTCTCTTATTGTTGGAGCTTTCAATTCCAGCTTGTTTCAAATAGGAACCTAAATGAGCAGCTCTATCATACACTTCCTCTAAGGTCCTGAAAGTTGAACCTCCTAGCCCAAGCTTCACCTCAAGACTAAGTCCAGTCTCAAACCTAATAGCCTTTCTCTCCTCAGTAGGTACCAACTCTGGAGCAAACTTCATCAATCCTACAAACTTCTCATAGTACTGCTCTACAGTCATGTCACCTTGCTTCAACTCATCAAATTCACTGGCCTTTTGCCTCCTTAAGAAATTGGGATAAAATTTCTCCTTCAAAGCTCCTCCGAAAGCCTTCCAATCAAAGTCAGGCCTTGCCATTAACGTCTCCTTATGTTGCGACCACCAAAAATCGGCTTCCTCCTTGAGGTAGTTGATAAGTGGCTTTTAAGGCCGCTTTTATGGCCTCTTTCCACCCTAATTAAGCCCTTGTTTAGCCCATTTTTATGCTTATTTAGCTTAGTTTTGTTCAATGTTAGTGATTCTACTAGTTTCATGCAATATGAGTCCTTTTTGGGAGTTATAGGTTGTTTTCTCTTCATGTGAAGAATGAATGTTGTGAACACCCTATGCTATGACTTGCTCTTAACTTCTTTCAGGTTCTGTAGCGGCCTAATCAAGGTTGTCGAAGCTTGGAATTGGAAAAGGGAACCTTTGGATGAAGAGAGGGAGCTTCAAATTGCAAAGAAGAGTAGAAGCAGAGTCAAAGCTCGCGCTCCAACCTCATGGAGCGGGAGCTCCAAAATCCCTTGCATACAAGAGGGTTTGCCGAGAAATCGAAGCTGGCGCTCCAACCTCTGGAGCGGGAGCTCCAAAATCCCTTGCATACAAGAGGGTTTGCCGAGAAATCAAAGCTGGCGCTCCAACCTTTGGAGCGGGAGCTTCAATCCGCGGCGGAACTCTCACCTTAGGCTCAGAGCTGGCGCTCCAACCTCGTGGAGCGGGAGCTCCGACCTGCTGTTGAAATCTCTCTCATTAAGTTCAGAGCTGGCGCTCCACGCATGGAGCGGCAGCTCCGAATGGTCGCCTCCCGATTTTTTTTGCCGTCCGCCCTTACTCTAAGTTGTATTTGTGAGGGGTATAAATACCCTCTCTTAAGACATTTTAGGGGAGGCTTTTGAATTCCGAAAAAAAGGATTGAAAGCAAGAGCACACTATTCTAGGTTAATTAGAGAGAGAAAAACACATTCTTAGGAGAGAGAAAGTTGTAACTCAACCTTTGTTCTTCATTTTTATCAATCAAAGCATCAATCTTTTGGTAATTTCTAGTCACTAATCCTTATTTCCTCGCTTATTTTTGGTTATTTGTTTATTTTTATGCTTGTTTAAATTAGTTTATACTTGCCTTGACTAGTCTTAGTAGTCTATTGTTCAAAGGTTCAATCTTTCTCGTTTTCACTAATCATGCTTAGTAGTATTAGTATGTTTGCTCCTTTTATTGTTGCTTTTACTAGTCTTACTATGTTCTCCTCCTTCCTAGGCTAGATTTCTAGCTAGGGAAGGGGGATAATGGGACTTTGTGATGATTTTGAATGATGTTTGGTTGGCTTTGGTGATTGTTCTTTTGATACTCGAATCAAGGTATTTTATTGTAAAAGTATGAAACTTGATCACCTTTATGCTTAAATCTTGTGCTAATGTTGGGTTATGTGAGAGCAAGCTCGATATTAGTGATGACTTGATGATGGGTAGACCACGACCTCAAAGGCGGGGTTGGGTAGGCGGTGTTGAGGGGTGTGCGAGAGTGACCTCTTGATGTTGGACCAAGGCCCTCAATAGATTTGATTCATTGCCCACCAAATGTTGTCGAAATCGTTGTTGTGAGTTCCACGATTCCCCCTCTCCCTAGTGTTTGCCTTATTGATTAATCACTCTTGTTTTATCTTCCTTAGGTAGTCTAGTTGATAACCCAAACCCATTTTCTTTTACTCCCGTCAATTGATTGCATCTCGCACTAAGTTAAAACCCCTTGCTTCTCCGTGGATACGACCCCTTACTACGCTATACTACCTCATTAGGCTAGTTAGTTAGACTAGGGAGATTTTATTCTTGACCCGGAACCATAGGAAGTAACGACACCTAGGGGACCGATCAAGTTTTGGCGCCGTTGCCGGGGACGCAACGTGTTGTTTAAACTTAGTTTATTGCCCATCAATTGTTTTTTTTTTTATTTTCATTTTTGTTATTGTGTTGTCATTACTAACCGTGTGCTTAGCTTTGTCGAATGATAAGGAGATCTCAAGGTATTCCTACCACTCCTCTTGACCCGGAAATTGACCGTACTTTGAGGCAAGTTCGGAGGTTATTTGAACATCAAACCGAGGAGGAGGAAACATTTTTTGACTCCTCAAGTGAGGCAAGTGAAGCCATGGCCGAAGATGACAACCCTCTATTTCAAGACTTTGGTAATCCGGAGGACTATGAGCTCACCGGTGGCATTTTGCTCCCCACCACCACTACAAACTTCACTATTCATCCACAATATACACAAATGGTGCTTAGGGAGCAATTTTCCGGAGCCGCGCATGAGAATCCCATTGAGCATCTTGATAGATTCCTTGAGTTGTGCGCCATGGTCCAAACGAACCAAGTCACTCAAGAATACATTCGTATGCATCTCTTCCGGCAATCCTTAGCGGGAAAAGCTTATAGGTGGCTTAAGAATCTCAAACCAAACTCCTTGACTACTTGGAGGGCGGTGGCTAAAGCCTTCCTAAAGAAGTTTATATCGGAGGAGAAGACCGCGGAAATGAGAAGGAAGATCTCCAACTTCCAACAAGAATCGGATGAGTCTCTAGGTGAAGCTTGGGAACGATTCAATGAATACGTTAGAGCTTGCCCCCCATCATGAGTATAGCGAGCCTCTACTTATTAGATTCTTCTATGATGCTCTTGATCCCATTAGTAGAGCCAATCTTGATGCGGGAGCCGGAGGCCAATTAAGGAAAGTTCCTCGAAGCTCAACTTAAAGATACAATTGAGGATGTGGTTCGCAACTATTCATGGGGTGGTAAGAGAAGAAGTCAAGGAAAAGCTAGTGGAAAATTCGAGCTTGACCAAGAGTCACTCAAAGCCTTCATGGAACAACTTCTTGACAAGAAGCTAGGGAAAGAACAAGCTTCTTCTTCCTCATCTCGGCAAGTAAACTCATTCTCATGTAAAATTTGTGGGGGTACCAACCACGACACCTCTTATTGTGGTGGTAAGGACCCCGAGCATGTAGCGGCTATGGGTTATCTCAATAATCAAAGAGATCAAAGGGATAATTGGAGAGGCCCTAACTCCAATCTTAATCCGAGGTTCAATGACTATGGTGGACCAACCAATTTCAACAATCAAGCGAACCAAGGAGCTCCCTACTTACATCCAAATGCTAGAAACAACTTCAACAAGCCCCATCCACAAAATCAATTCGCAAATCAATCCCCAACCACCTTCCCAAACACCTCAAACCCTCAAGGTGGTCCATCTCCGGACACCCTTCTTATCCTAGACAACATCAAAAACATTTCTCAACAATTTGAACAAAAGTTGAGCAATCTTGAGCGAAAAGTAGATCAAAAATTCCAAGAAACCACTTCTCACCAAAAGATCCTTGACAATCAAGTTGCCCAACTAGCCGAGAGGGTTTCTCAACTCTCAAATGAGAAGCTTCCCGGTCAACCTACTCCGAATCCCGCAAACCACCACCATGTGAAGGCCATCTCCCTAAGGTCCGGAAGATCCTATAAAGGACCTAAAGAGGTGCAACAAGAGGAGGATAAGGAGAGAGAAGGACAAGTTGTGGAGAAAGGAGAATATGAAATCCAAAAAGAGAGTGTTGAGAAGGAGAAAGAGGTTGAGGTAGAAAAACAAGCATCAACGAATGTCCAACCATCAAGATTCGATCCTCCCCCACCATTTCCGGAAAGGATAGTTGAGAGAAGGTTGAATGACAAGTACAATAAGTTCATGAACATGTTGAAGGGTCTTCAAATCAACATTCCCTTCCTTGAGGCTATGTCACAAATGCCATCCTATGCAAAATTCCTCAAGGAACTTCTTTCCAACAAGAAAAAGCTCAGTGAACAATGCATTACTCTTCCTCACCAAGCGAGTGCGCTTGTGCAACGCCACTTGCCACCCAAGCAATGAGATCCGGGTAGCTTCACTCTTCCGGTGACATTGGGAGATCTTGAGACCAAGGGAGCATTGGCCGACTTGGGTGCAAGTGTGAGCTTGATGCCCTTGTCCATTGCAAAGTTGCTCAAGTTTGAGATGGTGCCTTCAAGGAAAACAATTCAATTGGCCGACCGCTCGATTAAGCTACCTTGTGGAGAACTTGAAGATATACCAATTCGAGTTGGTAATATCTTTGTACCTTGTGATTTTGTTGTAATGGATATGGAGGAGGACCCTCATACTCCTCTTATTCTTGGGAGAGAGGCTCTTAAAACAATGGGAGCCGTGATTAATTGCAAGAACAACACGATTACTTGTGAGGTGGCCGATGAAAGAGTTGTGTTTGAGTTTTCGAAAACCTTGAAGCAACCTATGGTGGAGAAGGTGTGGCGAGTAGACTTGGTGGAGTCGGAGATAGCTGTTTATGAGAGGATACAAAGCATGAGACATGATACGCTTTTTGAGGCCCTCCAAGATGATGAGGGGGTGGACAAATCAAGAGAGGCCATGGAGATTGAAACCCAACTTGATGAAGCTCATACGGATGCCCAAGAAAGCAAAGATGAGCTCCCATTGATCCAAACCATGGCCAAGGGGGAGAGTTCTAAGCCTCCTACCAAGTTGTTGGGAAAATATCGTGACTTCAAGGTTGGCGACAAAGTTCTCCTATTCAACTCACGACTCCGTCTTTTCCCCGGAAAGTTGAAGCCTAAGTGGTCCGGTCCATTCTCTATCACCAAGGTCACTCCCTTTGGCTCGTTTGAATTGGAAGGTGAAGATGGAGCTCGGTTCATGGTATATGGCCAAAGAATCAAGAAATATTTCGATAAGGAACAAATTGGAAAACTTGGTTGTTTGATGCTCGAGTCGGTCCCAACCGATTCGTCCCCCGAAGCCATTTGAGAAGGATGAAGAGGTCTAGCTTAAGACCATAAATCAAGCACTTTTGTATATATTGTTTATATTTTTTTATTGTTGAACTTTGATTTTTGATTTTGTTTAGGTAGATTGTAAAATCCGGAGGATTTTTCCCCAAGGGAGGGGGTGACATTTTAGTTTGATTGAGAAATACGAGGCACGGCCTCTCGGCTCATCTAACCAATAGTTGAGTTGAGTTTTAAGCTAAGTCCTACATCTCACTTTGGGCTAATTTAAACCCCCATAGGGTATGGTTTGTTGTGTATGTGTGCAGGAAAAGAGAAAAAAAGGAAATCGGCTAAGTATTGGGATCAGAGCTCCCGCTCCAATCCCATTGAGCGACCGCTCTAAATACCACCCCTTAATATGAAGAGTGCCGAAAACTTGAAGCCCCCGCTCCAGCCATATGGAGCGCCCGCCCCATCGAAAAGAGAAAAAAATTGATCAAGTGCTGGATTCAGAGCTCCCGCTCCAAATATTGGAGCGCCCGCTCTGAATGGTGGAGGCAAATGCCGAGGTTTTGAAGCTCCCGCTCCAAGAATTGGAGCGCCCGCTTTGATGCTAAAGGCAATGCAATTGCCGAGATTTTGAAGCGCCCGCTCCACACGATTGGAGCGCCCGCTCTGGTCAAAGCGCCCGCTCTGGTCAAAGCGCCCGCTCTGAATGGTGGAGCGGGAGCTTCGAGCGATTTTATGAAAAAAAAATGACCCAGCGCCTGTCAGAGCGCCCGCTCTGAATGGTGGAGCGGGAGCTTCGAAGGCCAGTTCTAAAAAAAAAATAAACACGCATATGCCCTTCCTCTTTCTCCCACTCTCTCCCTCAAACCCTCAAACCCTCACTCTCCCCTCAAACCACTCTCACTCCTCCCAAACCCTCCACAAATCACCCTCATTCACCTCAAAAACACTCAAAACATTCCCCATTCTCACTTCTATTCCAAATTTCCCACCCCAAACTCAACTCTTAGCATCAATTCGGGGTTTTTGCTCGGGCCACTTTGAATTTCACTCGGGTTTACTTTCCTTTGCACAGCAAGAAGAAGGATTTGGTTCTAACTGTGGTAAAATCTCTCTTAATCAAGTTCATTTTGCTTATCTTTGAGAATTTATGCTTGATTTTGTTAGAGTTTCCTTTGGAATTTTTGTGTTTAGATGAAATTAGGTGTTTTGGCTTGAGTTTGTGCTTGAAGTTGATTAATTGGTGATTGTGGTGGTGTTATTGTTGATTATTTGTGCAAATTTTTGGAGGCATTGTGGAGTTTTTGTGGTTGTTGAGGAATGTCCTTGGATTCTACAACCCTTGGGTATTGTTGGTCATTTTTGTTGGTAGACTTTGTTGTTGTTGGTGATTCTTGTTGTTGACTATTGTGTTTTATACCGGTGTAATGGGTTCAAAAAGACCTCGCACTACCTCCTCACCTTCCTACAGTGTGAACCTTACCAAACCCGAACACAAAGCCAAGTTTCGTGAGCTTGAGAAGAGGGAGGTGAAACAAACCCTTTTCTATGATCATATAACTTGTTTTCACCTCAGGATAGATGATAAAGTGTGCGACCTCGCCCGTACACTCGGTTTTGCCCCGTTCCTTAAAAACCAAATCCCAAATGATTGGATCACTACAGATAAGACCTACAACCACCCCACACAACCTCCCCTCACCTACCGCACTCTAACTCTAGAATTCTTAGCTAGCTTTGAATTCAAGAGAACATCTACAGAGGCAGGGGATGCCTTTGAGATTAAATTCAGATTGTTCAACCACCAACACACCATGAGCCTCGCTGAGTTTAATGAGTGTTTTTTGTGGGATCCTAGAGCAGAGGTGTATGATTGTTCTGGGGATGGTATTGAAGGCTATGACATGCAAGCCTGGTGGAAGAGGATAACTGATGGGTCTAGGGACTTCCTCTCTAACTCATCAAAAGCCTCAGAAATCCATCATGGCGCATTGAGGTATTTCCATAGGATGTTGGTGTATTGTTTCTTCTCCCGGCAAGATCTTGGAAAAATGAGCGACCAAGAACTTCATTTGCTATGGAGAGCAAGTGAAGGAAGAAGGTTGCTAGATCAAAATAACCCGGCCGATAAAGTCAACTTGGGTTTCTTGCTTGCTACGAGGATGCTCACCATCAAGCAAGACACAAGAATGAAAGGGCCCATCCAATTGGGAGGGATGGTGACATGGATTGCATATAGGCTCGGGTACAAAGAGCAACTTGTCAAGATGGAGCCGGAGTGCTATGGGTCGGCTCTAAACTTTGATCACCTCAAGAATATGAAATTCACAAAAGAGACATCAAAAGCTACCTTTTGGTTGATCAAGGGAGCAATATGGTGCAAGATCCCAAACAGATTCATGACCGAACCCCCAGCAAACACCCAAAATCCATGGAGAGTCCCATTTGAGGAGATTGATGCTTCGGAGCTTGATCCGAATGAGATCGAAAGAAGAAACCGAACACGGCAACAACATCAACAACAACATCAACAACAACATCAACAACAACAACAACGCCAACCAAGGCCGCAACGAGTGGAGCACGAACGTCACCCCTCCCATGAGGAGGGAGGTATGAACCACTCTTACCCTTCTAGTTTTAACATCGAACATGCTTTTCATAACTTAAGTTTGCAAGTGGGCCAATTGGAGGCCAACAACCAGGGGATGGCGCTCCAAAATTCTTTGCTTTTCAACCACTTTGTGGAGCAAGGGCAAATCGCCCCGCCAGTTAACCATCCCTATTGGCCTCCACAGCTGGGGCCAGTGCCAAGTTGGGGAGGGGAGCACATTGATGGCACTCCTCGTGAGCCTGTCTACCCCTATTGGCAGGGCCCATCCTCCCAAGTTAGGGAGCGGCGCACCTTTCCCCCATATGACTATACCCAGCCCGGGGGGTGTGACTATTTCGGCGATCCCGCCTATAGATACATCCCACCGGAGCATAGCCATGACCCATCCTTTACGGGGTACTCGGGTTTCCCTCCTAACTTTTACGGCGGTTGGGAACCCCATGGTCCCCCCTTGCGTGAGGATGGGACCCCGATCGATCTTGCTAACGATTGGCGCCGCCCCGATGAGGGCGGGCCAAGTGGATCTTAGATCGCTCCATGAATAGCCCCTCCTCCCCTCTTTTTCTCTATTCCTTGGTCTCACCGAGGTCGGTTTTCCATTCAAGTTGGGGGGTGTACTTTACATTGTTTTTGATAAAGGGGCGCAATTTTAGGGGTCATGGCTCGGGGGAATTGCAATCTTAAGGAATTGTTGAGCTATGTGTTAAGCTAGATTTGTTTTTCTTTGCCCTTTGTATATACTTTTGTTGGAACTAATCTCTCTTTTGAGTTGATGAACTTCATAGCAAGTATCCGGAGATGAAGTCAAGGTTTGAAGATGCTCTTTTGCTTCGGATATTGCATTTGGCCTTTATTGCTTCAATGATGGGTGAGATCGTTCCAACTCCCTTTTAGTTACTTGTTTGCTTAGTTTTAGGATAGTTTAGGAAAGAAGATGATCGTTCGAGGTTGCTTGGCTTTAATTATACATTGGTGGTTATGAACACCACCTGGGTTTAAGTGCAAAATTTGATTGATAGTGTTGGTTATGTGCCATTACCTACTTACTTTCATCTCTTGGAAAAAAAAAAAAAAAAATACGTATGAATCAAGGCAAATTTTTCTTTTAATTATTTCTTTTGCTCTTGAGTTGAGAACAATATCATTGAAGCTCCACTCTTTTGAATGCTTTTATTCCTAGATGTTAGAAGTCTGCATGCTTAGAGATGTTTATGGTTGATTTTAGTATACGCTATGTTAAGGTAGCGGTTATAACTTTTTTAGAGCACAAGACCTTAATTCTTGGATTGTGGTACGAAGGTGTTGCTCTCTCTAGTGATTTGAAACCTTAAAGGTAGCATTTGCTTGATAACCCCATGTGAGGACTTTCAAAAAAGCCCCAACATCCATTTTGAGTGCATGGATCCTCGACATCGCATACTTCTATCGAGAACTTGACTCTAATCTATCTTAGATCGCGACCGAGCCACTCTAGGGAAAGATAAAGGCGTTCATTTCGGTGACTATTTTCACTTTTATAGTTTTAGGCCTTTTATTCTTGTTTTTCTCTTTTTTTTGGTTTTATTTTTGTTTGCATATGCCCTTCCTCTCAACCCTTTGAGCCTTATCCTTTCTTTGATTACCTCAATACAAGCCAATTGCCTCCTTGTTTTATTTTTCACCCTCGTAGTGAATAGTGAAGTTAGAGCGATTGTCTTGAGTGATATTTGAAACAAATAAGGGGAAAGGAAAATGATGAGATTCTTGAGGTATAGTGGAAATTTTGTGTATATTCTTGAATAAATGCAATTGCAACTTCATAGAAAAAGCCACCCAAAATCAAAGAAGGTGGGAAAAATAAAAAAAAAATAAAAAAAATAAAAAAAAAAGGGAGAAAAAGAAAGAAAATCCAAAATGATTCTTTTATTGTTATGTTTTCGAATAAGTTTGGGGGAACCTTATCCCTAAATGGTTGAATATGTTTTGTGAGCATGGCTATTTAGCTCTTTCGCTCCTACTAAAGCTTCACTATATTAGGATTGAGCACCACTATCCAAATTTATTCACACCCTTTACCCCTAGCCTACGTTTCCACCCTTAAAAAGTCCTTTTGACCTTAGAGGGTTGAGTCATTGTCGGTGGTGGAAGATTGGAATCAAGCCTATTGAGCGAGTATGCTATGTCGAGATGTCGAGTAACCTTCTCCTATTCTATTTCTTATTACATTTGACGGCTCCATTCTTCGAAGTTTAGAGAAGCTACCTTGAATGGCGAATTTGAAACTAGTTGAGAGAACGCGGTATGTATGGTTGTAGAATCTGAGGAATTGTGCTCTATCTAGTTCTCTATGCTTAGTGTACGGTATGTTTTAATCAACCTATGGACATCTTTGAGCATGCTTACTTTTAATGTCTAGAAATTCTTGCATTCATTTGCGCCTGCTTCTCGTCAAAATCTCACTTAAGAGCACCATTTTATTTTCTTTGGTTTATTTATTTTTGATTTGCCTTGGATTCTAAGATCTAGAGTTATGGGTAAAACTCTTAGGAAACCCTTACGAGAGCACACTCGTCCTCCTTGGCGACTTTGAGGTTTAAAGGGCTTGTCATTTACGCTAAAATTGACCGTGATTCCTACGAAAGTGAGTTAGTGTACAGACTTTACTTTTTTCTCTTTATTCGAGGACGAACAAAGGAATTAGTCTGGGGGAGTTTGATAAGTGGCTTTTAAGGCCGCTTTTATGGCCTCTTTCCACCCTAATTAAGCCCTTGTTTAGCCCATTTTTATGCTTATTTAGCTTAGTTTTGTTCAATGTTAGTGATTCTACTAGTTTCATGCAATATGAGTCCTTTTTGGGAGTTATAGGTTCTTTTATCTTCATGTGAAGAATGAATGTTGTGAACACCCTATGCTATGACTTGCTCTTAACTTCTTTCAGGTTCTGTAGCGGCCTAATCAAGGTTGTCGAAGCTTGGAATTGGAAAAGGGAACCTTTGGATGAAGAGAGGGAGCTTCAAATTGCAAAGATGAGTAGAAGCAGAGTCAAAGCTCGCGCTCCAACCTCATGGAGCGGGAGCTCCAAAATCCCTTGCATACAAGAGGGTTTGCCGAGAAATCGAAGCTGGCGCTCCAACCTCTGGAGCGGGAGCTCCAAAATCCCTTGCATACAAGAGGGTTTGCCGAGAAATCAAAGCTGGCGCTCCAACCTTTGGAGCGGGAGCTTCAATCCGCGGCGGAACTCTCACCTTAGGCTCAGAGCTGGCGCTCCAACCTCGTGGAGCGGGAGCTCCGACCTGCTGTTGAAATCTCTCTCATTAAGTTCAGAGCTGGCGCTCCACGCATGGAGCGGCGGCTACGAATGGTCGGCCTCCCGATTTTTTTTCTGTCCGCCCTTACTCTAAGTCGTATTTGTGAGGGGTATAAATACCCTCTCTTAAGACATTTTAGGGGAGGCTTTTGAATTCCAGAAAAAAGGATTGAAAGCAAGAGCACACTATTCTAGGTTAATTAGAGAGAGAAAAACACATTCTTAGGAGAGAGAAAGTTGTAACTCAACCTTTGTTCTTCATTTTTATCAATCAAAGCATCAATCTTTTGGTAATTTCTAGTCACTAATCCTTATTTCCTTGCTTATTTTTGGTTATTTGTTTATTTTTATGCTTGTTTAAATTAGTTTATACTTGCCTTGACTAGTCTTAGTAGTCTATTGTTCAAAGGTTCAATCTTTCTCGTTTTCACTAATCATGCTTAGTAGTATTAGTATGTTTGCTCCTTTTATTGTTGCTTATACTAGTCTTACTATGTTCTCCTCCTTCCTAGGCTAGATTTCTAGCTAGGGAAGGGGGATAATGGGACTTTGTGATGATTTTGAATGATGTTTGGTTGGCTTTGGTGATTGTTCTTTTGATACTCGAATCAAGGTATTTTATTGTAAAAGTATGAAACTTGATCACCTTTATGCTTAAATCTTGTGCTAATGTTGGGTTATGTGAGAGCAAGCTCGATATTAGTGATGACTTGATGATGGGTAGACCACGACCTCAAAGGCGGGGTTGGGTAGGCGGTGTTGAGGGGTGTGCGAGAGTGACCTCTTGATGTTGGACCAAGGCCCTCAATAGATTTGATTCATTGCCCACCAAATGTTGTCGAAATCGTTGTTGTGAGTTCCACGATTCCCCCTCTCCCTAGTGTTTGCCTTATTGATTAATCACTCTTGTTTTATCTTCCTTAGGTAGTCTAGTTGATAACCCAAACCCATTTTCTTTTACTCCCGTCAACTGATTGCATCTCGCACTAAGTTAAAACCCCTTGCTTCTCCGTGGATACGACCCCTTACTACGCTATACTACCTCATTAGGCTAGTTAGTTAGACTAGGGAGATTTTATTCTTGACCCGGAACCATAGGAAGTAACGACACCTAGGGGACCGATCAGTAGTACGCAGCTATAGCTACCTTCCTATTATCTGGACATTGGATAGCATCAAATAGCTTCTCAAAGTCCCTAAACCAGTTCTCAAGCTTAACAGGATCGCCTTTCCCATCATAAGAAGGCGGTTTACTATCACTAACCCTCTTAAACCAATCAACAGACTTCTTTTTCGAAGGGACTCTCCTAGCTAAATTCGTAGTCACTCGGACCAAATTCCTCGGTCGAGCATCAACTCTAGCGTTTACGTGCCATTAATCGCGCCCCAAAAAAAATTGACTTAATAATCGCTTATTGGACCCCAATATAGATCAAAACTACTAAGCAAATGCCATTCTGACATTGAATTCTCAATTTCCTCTCTAAGGGGCTTTCATACTAGCTCTCTTACTAGAGTAGCAGCTCAAAGCAAAACCAACACTAATTTGTAGTCATACTACACCTTTCATTCAAAACTGGAATCTATGCAAGTAGAAAATGCCAATCACGTTACAATCAAACACTTAATCACATAAAACACATCAAAAATGTTACTAGACCTTAGAACACTTAATAATCTAAACACTTAGTGACTAATGCGATACAGTGTGCATATCCATATGCAATTCCCTTCCCTTTTGCAATTCAATTTTGAAATACTTTTAAGTTTGAAAACTTTTGTAAAATAAAGGTAAGATAACCTTTGGGGCTCTGATACCACTTTATAACACCCCCACAATCCCTCCTTATATATACTAGGAGAAATTACGGGAGTGTTACGCCACGCATGATAATACATAAGGCTAATCAGATAACACAGCGGAAGTCTTTTAAAATAACCTGGAAATACTTTAATACAACTGAAATAAGAAAGTATGTAAATAAATTACAAACTCGGAAACTATCCCATAATAGTCCCATTTTCAAAACAAGTCAAACCTTGACCCCAATGGTCAAGTAAAGTTCAACATATAATTCAAAATAACTTAAATACATAAGAAAGTACTTATGTACTAAAATTCCCATCCGGATGCTTATGATTCCCATGCACATCAAGAACTTGTACCTGAAACTTCTCCTCTAAGCTCTGCTCGCCAAATGGGTCATCACAGGGTTGTTGAGGAAAAAAAACAACCAAAAAAAACAAAGAAACACATACATCAGCAACGCTGAGTACATAACACTACAACTAATGCAAATAATGATGCATGCAATCCTCAAACAACTTCGGCTTGCTCTTCTCGACACTACATGCGACAAGCACATAACTGATCTGACTAAATACTTTCCTTTTTTATTATTTGGCAATGAACGGGCACCGTCATCCTCTTGGAATCATACGGGCTCCTATTTCTTGTGTAAGAGATCCCACACCTCTTACTAAAGTTCCATGAACTTTAAATAACTTGACTCGAGAATTTTAAGCTTGTTAGTAATGAAAGAGGGTGAGAGTGAGCCTCTAGACTCAACATCTCAGATATATTGAATATGAGTGACGCCTAGTCCACTCAAGATCTTGATATTTGGAATTCCATAAACTTGCTTGATAAAATAAAAGCATTAGCATCGTCATGCTAAGCTTTATGCAGGAGTGTAGTTTCACACTAACTCCCCCCTTATGTTCAATACTCATGGGGGATTCATCCCAAGAGTTTTATTGCCAAAGCCCATTATGTGAGACACGATCATAATAATAACACATCTAGCAAATAAATTAATTTCTTATCTTTCTTTAACAAGTGAATGCGACAAATACCATAAATAACTCGATTCTATATTCTTTGAGACCTTGCTCATCTTATTACTTTAATGACTCCATGAGTCCTTTCTTACTTTCTTAAGGATCCATGATCCAATCAATTGAGTCCTTGCTCAATGATTCAAATACTCGTGAGACCTTGCTCAATAACTTTAAAACTTGTGAGACCTAGCTCAACAAATATATAACTTCTATTGAGACCTTGCTCAATAGAACATATAACTGCTAATGAGACCTTGCTCAATAAAACATATAACTTCTAATGAGACCTTGCTCAATAGAACATATAACTTCTAATGAGACCTTGCTCAATAAAATATTCTCATGCAAGCCCTAGCTTCAAGAATAACATTGAATAACTTTAATCATGCTCAAAAGCAATAATCCTCAATCACATGCTTTTCAAATATAGGAATAACTCAAAAGTTCCATTCCTAATCTCCTTTCTAAGTTCTCAACATGTACTCAAACAATTATAAGGCATAAGCCTCTCCTTACTCCTCATGCTCAATAAATAACCTTTAAACACTAAAGTCAAAGGTCGAAGTGTATGTACCTTGATAACACACAAAATCAACAATTCAAATGTTTCACTTGCTTTTACTATGCTTGAAACCTATCAAGAACAAAGTACTATCAATTAGTACTTACCAACAACAATTCAAGGCTACTAATAATAAAAATCAGCACTTATAAAATTAATATTAAAGCTGATTTTTCTTTAAAAATGCTTTAAAAACTATTTTTGAACCATAACTTGAAAACCTTTACTAGTAGGCAAAACCCACTATAAACTAATACTTAAAACATCATAAAACTTAATAATTATTACTTAAATACTGCTGTAAATTAATTAATAAATAATAACAATTTTTTTTTACATGTGGTTCGAAAAACCACAAAACTCAGAAAAAACAACAAACCGGCAGCACCACCGGCCAGCACCACCGCCGGCCAGCAGCACTGCCGGCGCTGCCACCACTGATGTGCCCAGCAGTGGCCCACGCAGCCACGCCAGGTCGGCTGCTGCCACCAGCAGTGGCCCATGCTGCCAACAACCTCACGCTGCCACCAAGCCGCCGGCGAACCACCGTGGTGGCCGGAAAACGCAGGGGAGAGAGAGAGAAAAAATAAAATCAGAAAAACAACTAACTTCTTTGCTTCCTTTTGATTATTTGCAAGATCCTCCTACAATTTTTCAAAAACAAAACTAAATCAAACTTGAATTTTGAAGAAATGATTGAAGATGGAGTACTAGAGTTTGAGAGAGGAAGAAGAAGCCTCCTTACTCCTTTGGTGAAGAAAGTGGCTGATGAAATGGATGGGGAAACTTAGGGTTTCCCCCTTTTTTTTTATTGTTTGGTCTTTTGGGTAAAAGACTAAAATACCCTTACTCGTCAAATTACCGAGATACATTTGATCACGAAATTGCCAAAATAATCTTCTCACTAATATTACTAAAATACTTTCTTCAAAAGACTAAAATACTGCTTTGTGAAAATACTCAAATACTCTTTTGGTAAAATGACCAAAATACCCTTTTGCTCTCAAATACTGAAATTAAATAGCTTTAATAATTCAAAAATGATTAAAACTATTTAATTAAATAACTTAAAAATATGGGGGATTACAACATCTATCCCACCGGATGTTCTTATCTCAAAATAAAATCATACATATCATCAAAGTATCATTCATCTCAAAAATATTCGTCAAAGGGATGCCACCCGGCCTTATACCCATAATTCATCAAAAACAACTCTTCATAATTCCTCAAAAATAATAACTTACAAACTTACAACAAATGTCGCCAACAATAAATACTTTGAACATCTCTAAGCATCAACAATGATAATAAATTAGTTTTTACAGCACTAACAGTTCAATCAAAATGCATCATATCCAATAAGATCACCAATTAACTCCAAGGCTTATTAAATAAACGAATCGTACACAACTAATCATTTTTACATATATCAATCATAAACATAATGATACCCAATAATACTCACAGCAACCTACTAAACACCAGCATCCAAGAACATAACAAATCACAAATTATTTCTGATTAACAGGCTCTTAAATAATTTAAAAGAATATCCTCAAATTCACAACAAAAAACCCAATAATAATTATAAAACTAATAAGTACGATCATTAAAATAACACAAAAATTATCATACGACCTTAATGGCTCTATTGACATGGTACCATTTTTATATATAATTTTTGGACTCTAAAATTATTTTTAAACGTTAATTTACAGAATACCCAATTAAGCCAATATAATAAATAAAAATAAAAATAAACGCCCAAAAATTACAAAAAATTTACATAACATTCAGAAACTCATGGTAATACATAATATATAAAGAAATGAATTTTTCAGCCTCCATAAAAAATTTTCACGATTTATATATTGACATATATGAAAATGCAAAAACAGATAAATCAATTAAATAAACCTGAAATCAGTAGGAAAAAAATTATTCCAAGGCATGAAATACATACTACACATATAACATGATTCATGAAAAATATTTTCAGCAATTTTAACATTCGTTCAATAATTATTATGCAAATAAGCCAAAAACGCATAAATTACCAAATAAATCATATAAATATTAAAACCCAGACAAAAATTATTTTTCTTCATACAATATTCATACAGCATACATCAAGTTATCCACGTCAAATTTCATCAATAATTGCATTCAAAAAGTATTTTGAAACAATTCCTAGCGTAATAATCTAATACCGAAAAATACTCTAATCTCTATCGTTCTAAGATAACTACTAGTTACCTGGAACGTCGGGAGGAGAGCTGAGTCTAAAGAGATAGTTAAGAGTTATGCGTACAATCCAATTCCTCTTCTAACCCCGAAGCACAACGAACGATAATTTGTAGCAACAAGTCACTAGGCGTTTCTTCTTGAACATTGAAAAATCTCATTTCGTGCTGTTCTGGTCCGACCATGATTTCCGGCGATTCAAAGATCGTATTCACAATCTCTCTGGTCAAAGTGAAGATCAAGATGTTATAAACGTGCTGTCCAAATTTGAGACTGATCCCACGGTTAGATCTCCGGATGTGGTTAATTTCATGAAGGTGTGACAGGGAACAAAAACCGGATGACTCGTCTGATTGAAACGAAAACTGCAATTGCGTCTTTCCTTTTCTTCAAAAACAAATTGTACCACGAGCAAGATCTTTCCGATTAGGTGGATTTTGACTACTCACACGTTCAATTCGGATAAGAAACGAAGGAGATATGATGCAAACAAAATAGGTGTGCAAAAATGGACGAAAATCCGAGAAGAGAGAAGAACTCTTTCTCTTCCTCTCTAAGGGTTGGGCGAAAATGGGGGTTAGAATGCAGCAAAATCCTGATTAATAACCTCATTAAGCAATGGTTTAAAGGGTGATTATAAAGGTGGATTAATGGGAAATTAAATAGGGGGTTACAAGATATCCAAAGGTTAACTTAATGAGCACCAAAACTCTTCATCCTCCACACCATAATTGCTGATTTTCGGCCAGCATGACACGCCACATGCGATGCAACATTTCATCACCCAAGTCGGTCCAACAACGTTACAAAAACGCTACGCGACAAAACTGCATCCTAAACGCCTAAACAAATAACGAACTAATATAACCTTTAAAATAAATAAATAACAACTTAAAATATATATATATATAAATATATCACAACATATAAATATATATACACATTTTCACAACACGTTCCAAAATAATTTAAATAATAAGTTATTTATTTTTACGAAAAAAAAATATCATTTTGATGTAAACAAATACCAAAAATAAAGGGTGAAAATTACGGGGTGTTACACAATGACTATAATGTACACTTTTTCCAGTTTTCGAGCAATATTTTGACTTCCCTGGGTCCCGCGACTTTTTTCGTCCCATATAATCCTAGGTCCCCCGGGGTGCCTGAGGATTACCCCGGGCTCCGTGGACCTTCTTTCCGTACCCACTTTTGCCTTACTTTGGCTCGCTTAAGACAACCCCCGCTTGGCCCAAGAGAGCCTCGGGATGGAACCACATTCCCCTTCCAAGGCAAGAGTGTGCCCTCAAAGGGCCTCACACGGCCCAGAGGTGCACGCTAGGGGAACCGGTGACTTGGCCCCGCCAGATCCCGAAGTCGTGGACCATTATCCACGCTTTTTCCAGTTTTCTTGCAATTTTTTGAATTCCCGAGGTCCTGCGAATTTTTTCGTCCTTGAACTTCCTAGGTCCCCCGGGGTGCCTGAGGAGTACCGCGGGCACCTCGGACCTTCCTTTCGTGCCCACTTTTGCCTTCTATTGCTCGCTTGGCACCACCCTCACTTGGCCTAGGAGAGCCTCCTGATGGCACTCCCTTCCAAGGCACGAGTGTGCCCTCAAAGGGCCTCTCACGGCCCAGAGGTGCACCCTAGGGGAAACAGTGACATGGCCCTGCGAGATCCCGGAGTCGTGGACCATAATCCACGCTATTTCCAGTTTTCAGGCAATTTTTCGACATCCCGGGTTCTCGCGACTTTTTAATCCCCAGACCATCATAGGACCCCCGGATTGCCTAAGGAGTACCGCGGGCACCTTGGACCTTCCTTCCGTGCCCAATTTTGCCTTCCCTTGGCTCAACCCCAGCTTGGCCCCGCGAGATCCCGGTGTCGTGGACTATAATTTTTCGACTTCCCTGGGTGCCGCGACTTTTTCGTCACAGACCTTCTTAGGTCCCCCGTGGTGCCTGAGGATTACCCCGGGCCCCTCGGACCTTCCTTCCGTGCCCACTTTTTGCCTTTTGCTTGGCTCGCTTAGCCCAGGAAAGCCTCCGGATGGCACGAATGTGCCTTGAAAGGGCCTCCCACGGACCTGAGGTGCACCCTAAGGGTACTTGTGACTCGACCCCGCCAGAGTCCCGAGTCGTCGACTATAATCCTTTCGTTTTCCAATTTTCGGGTAATTTTTCAATTTTCCGGGTTCCCGCGACTTTTTTCGTCCCAAACCTTCCCTGGTCCCCCAGGGTGCCTTAGGATTACCCAGATTCCGGAGTCGTGGGCTATAATCGACGCTTTTCCACTTTGCGGGTCCTTTTTCGACTTCCCGGGGTCCCGCGAATTTTTTCGTCCTTGACCTTCCTACGTTCTCCGGGGCACCTGAGGAATACTCTTGGCGCCTCGTACCTTCCTTCCATGCCCACTTTTTCCTTTTCTTGCTCGCTTGGCATAACCCTCGCTTGGCCTTGAGCTGCACCCTCGGTCTTGAGGTGCACCCTCGGGCCACCAGTGACTGGGCCTTCCACGACCCTCAGGTGCACCCAAGGAGGACCTGTGATAGGGCCCCGCAAGTGCCCAGTGTCGTGGACTAAAATCCACGCCTTTTCCTGTTTTCGGGCAATTATTCGACTTCCCGGGGTCCTTGAATTTTTTTCATCACATACCTTCCTGGGTCCCCCGTGGTGCGTGAGCATTACCCTGGGTCCCTCGGACGTTCCTTCCGTGCCCACTTTAGCCTTTCCCTTGGCACTTTTGGCACAACCCTCACTTGGCCTATAAAAGCCTCCAGATGGCACCGCATTCCTCTTCCATGGCACAGACCTGAGGTGTACCCTAGGGGCACCAGTGCCTGGGCCTCGCCAGAGCCAGGAGTCGTGGACAATAATCATTGCTTTTCCAGTTTGCGGGTCATTTTTCGACTTCTGGGGGCCTCGCGACTTTTTTCGTCCAGGACCTTTATAGGTCCCCCAGGGTGCCTGAGGATGCCCCCCGGCGCCTTAAACCTTCCTTCCCTGCCCACTTTTGCCTTCTTTTGGCTTGCTTGGCACAACCCTCGCTTGGCCTATCGGAGCCTCCGGATGGCTCTGCATGTCCTTTCCAAGGCACAAGTGTGCCTTCAAAGGGCCTCCCACGGCCTTGAGGTGCACCCATACTGGGCCTCGCCGGAGCCTGGTGTCGTGGACTATAATACACGTTTCTTCCAGTTTTCGGGCAATTTTTTGACTTCTCGGTGTCCCGCGACTTTTTTCGACCCAGAACTTCCTAAGTCCCCCGGGGTGCCTGAGTATTATCCTGGGTTCCTCGGACCTTCCATCCGTGCCCACTTTTGTCTCTCCGTGCTCGTTTGGCACAACCCTCGCTTGGCCTACGAGAGCCTCCGGATGGCACCGCTAGGGGCACCAGTGACTTGGCCCCGCCAGATCCCGAAGTCGTGGACCATTATCCACGCTTTTTCCAGTTTTCTTGCAATTTTTTTGACTTCCCGAGGTCCTGCGAATTTTTTCGTCCTTGAACTTCCTAGGTCCCCCGGGGTGCCTGAGGAGTACCGCGGGCACCTCGGACCTTCCTTTCGTGCCCACTTTTGCCTTCTATTGCTCGCTTGGCACCACCCTCACTTGGCCTAGGAGAGCCTCCGGATTGCACTGCATTCCCCTTCCAAGGCTCGAGTGTGCCCTCCAAGGGCCTCTCACGGCCCTGCGGTGCACCCTGGGGGAAACAGTGACTTGGCCCCGCTAGATCCCGGAGTCATGGACCATAATCCACGCTATTTCCAGTTTTCAGGCAATTTTTCGACTTCCCGGGTTCTCGCGACTTTTTTCTCCCTAGACCATCATAGGACCCCAGGGGTGCCTAAGGAGTACCGCGGGCACCTTGGACCTTCCTTCCGTGCCTACTTTTGCCTTCCCTTGACTCGCTTGGCTCAACCCTAGCTTGTCCTAAGAGAGCCTTCGAATGGCACCGCATTCCTCTTCCAAGGCACGAGTGTGCCTTCAAAGGGCCTCAAACGGACCTGAGGTGCACCATAAGCCACGCTTTCCCCATTTTTCGTGTAATTTTTCGACTTCCCTCGGTGCCGCGACTTTTTCGTCACGGACCTTCTTAGGTCCCCCATGGTGCCAGAGGATTACCCCGGGCCCCTCGGACCTTCCTTCTGTGCCCACTTTTTGCCTTTTGCTTGGCTCGCTTAGCCCAGGAAAGCCTCCGGATAGCAGCGCATTCCCTTTCCATGGCACGAATGTGCCTTCAAAGGGCCTCCCACGGACCTGAGGTGCACCCTAGGGGTACCTGTGACTCGACCCTGCCAGAGCCCCGAGTCGTGGACTATAATCCTTTCCTTCTCCAATTTTCGGGTAATTTTTCAATTTTCCGGGTTCCCGCGACTTTTTTCGTCCCAAACCTCCCCAGGTCCCCCAGGGTGCCTTAGGATTACCCAGATCACGGAGTCGTGGGCTATAATCGACGCTTTTCCACTTTGCGGGTCAATTTTTGACTTCTCGGGGTCCGCGAATTTTTTCGTCCTTGATCTTCCTAGGTCCTCAGGGCCACCGAGGAATACCCCGGCGCCTCGTACCTTCCTTCCATGCCCGCTTTTGCCTTTTCTTGCTCGCATGGCATAACCCTTGCTTGGCCTTGAGCTGCACCCTCAAGCAACCAGTGAATATGCCTTCCACAACCCTCAGGTGCACCCAAGGAGGATCTGTGACAGGGCCCCGCAAGTGCCCAGTGTCGTGGATTAAAATCCACGCTTTTTCCTGTTTTCGGGCAATTATTCGACTTCCTGGGGTCCTTCAACTTTTTTCATCCCATACCTTCCTGGGTCCCCCGTGGTGCCTGAGGATTACCCTGGGTCCCTCGGACGTTCCTTCCCTGCCCACTTTTGCCTTTCCCTTGGCATTTTTGGCACAACCCTCACTTGGCCTATAAAAGCCTCCAGATGGCACCGCATTCCCCTTCCATGGCACAGACCTGAGGTGCACCCTAGGGGCACCAGTGACTGGGCCTCGCCAGAGCCAGGAGTCGTGGACAATAATCATTGCTTTTCCAGTTTGCGGGTCATTTTTCGACTTCTGGGGGCCTCGCGACTTTTTTCGTCCAGGACCTTTATAGGTCCCCCGGGGGTGCTCGAGGATGCCCCCGGCGCCTTAAACCTTCCTTCCCTGCCCACTTTTGCCTTCTTTTGGCTTGCTTGGCACAACCCTCGCTTGGCCTATCGGAGCCTCCGGATGGCTCTCCGCATGTCCTTTCCAAGGCACAAGTGTGCCTTCAAAGGGCCTCCCACGGCCTTGAGGTGCACCCATACTGGGCCTCGCCGGAGCCTGGTGTCGTGGACTATAATACACGTTTCTTCCGGTTTTCGGGCAATTTTTTGACTTCTCGGTGTCCGCGACTTTTTCGACCCGAACTTCCTAAGTCCCCCGGGGTGCACGAGTATTATCCCCGGGTTCCTCGGACCTTCCATCCGTGCCCACTTTTGTCTCTCCGTGCTCGTTTGGCACAACCCTCGCTTGGCCTACGAGAGCCTCCCGGATGGCACCGCTAGGGGCACCAAGTGACTTGGCCCCGCCGGATCCCGAAGTCGTGGACCATTATCCACGCTTTTTCCAGTTTTCTTGCAATTTTTTTGACTTCCCGAGGTCCTGCGAATTTTTTCGTCCTTGAACTTCCTAGGTCCCCCGGGTGCCTGAGGAGTACCGCGGGCACCTCGGACCTTCCTTTCGTGCCCACTTTTGCCTTCTATTGCTCGCTTGGCACCACCCTCACTTGGCCTAGGAGAGCCTCCGGATTGCACTGCATTCCCCTTCCAAGGCTCGAGTGTGCCCTCCAAGGGCCTCTCACGGCCCTGCGGTGCACCCTGGGGGAAACAAAGTGACTTGGCCCCCGCTAGATCCCGGAGTCATGGACCATAATCCACGCTATTTCCAGTTTTCAGGCAATTTTTCGACTTCCCGGGGTCTCGCGACTTTTTCTCCCTAGACCATCATAGGACCCCCGGGGTGCCTAAGGAGTACCGCGGGCACCTTGGACCTTCCTTCCGTGCCTACTTTTGCCTTCCCTTGACTCGCTTGGCTCAACCCTAGCTTGTCCTAAGAGAGCCTTCGAATGGCACCGCATTCCTCTTCCAAGGCACGAGTGTGCCTTCAAAGGGCCTCAAACGGACCTGAGGTGCACCATAAGCCACGCTTTCCCCATTTTTCGTGTAATTTTTCGACTTCCCTCGGTGCCGCGACTTTTTCGTCACAGACCTTCTTAGGTCCCCCATGGTGCCAGAGGATTACCCCGGGCCCCTCGGACCTTCCTTCCGTGCCCACTTTTTGCCTTTTGCTTGGCTCGCTTAGCCCGGAAAGCCTTCGGATAGCAGCGCATTCCCTTTCCATGGCACGAATGTGCCTTCAAAGGGCCTCCCACGGACCTGAGGTGCACCCTAGGGGTACCTGTGACTCGACCCTGCCAGAGCCCCGAGTCGTGGACTATAATCCTTTCCTTCTCCAATTTTCGGGTAATTTTTCAATTTTCCGGGTTCCCGCGACTTTTTTCGTCCCAAACCTCCCCAGGTCCCCCAGGGTGCCTTAGGATTACCCAGATCACGGAGTCGTGGGCTATAATCGACGCTTTTCCACTTTGCGGGTCAATTTTTGACTTCCTGGGGTCCCGCGAATTTTTTCGTCCTTGATCTTCCTAGGTCCTCCGGGGCCACTGAGGAATACCCCTGGCGCCTCGTACCTTCCTTCCATGCCCGCTTTTGCCTTTTCTTGCTCGCATGGCATAACCCTTGCTTGGCCTTGAGCTGCACCCTCAAGCAACCAGTGAATATGCCTTCCACAACCCTCAGGTGCACCCAAGGAGGATCTGTGACAGGGCCCCGCAAGTGCCCAGTGTCGTGGATTAAAATCCACGCTTTTTCCTGTTTTCGGGCAATTATTCGACTTCCTGGGGTCCTTCAACTTTTTTCATCCCATACCTTCCTGGGTCCCCCGTGGTGCCTGAGGATTACCCTGGGTCCCTCGGACGTTCCTTCCCTGCCCACTTTTGCCTTTCCCTTGGCATTTTTGGCACAACCCTCACTTGGCCTATAAAAGCCTCCAGATGGCACCGCATTCCCCTTCCATGGCACAGACCTGAGGTGCACCCTAGGGGCACCAGTGACTGGGCCTCGCCAGAGCCAGGAGTCGTGGACAATAATCATTGCTTTTCCAGTTTGCGGGTCATTTTTCGACTTCTGGGGGCCTCGCGACTTTTTTCGTCCAGGACCTTTATAGGTCCCCCAGGGTGCCTGAGGATGCCCCCCGGCGCCTTAAACCTTCCTTCCCTGCCCACTTTTGCCTTCTTTTGGCTTGCTTGGCACAACCCTCGCTTGGCCTATCGGAGCCTCCGGATGGCTCTGCATGTCCTTTCCAAGGCACAAGTGTGCCTTCAAAGGGCCTCCCACGGCCTTGAGGTGCACCCATACTGGGCCTCGCCGGAGCCTGGTGTCGTGGACTATAATACACGTTTCTTCCAGTTTTCGGGCAATTTTTTGACTTCTCGGTGTCCCGCGACTTTTTTCGACCCAGAACTTCCTAAGTCCCCCGGGGTGCCTGAGTATTATCCTGGGTTCCTCGGACCTTCCATCCGTGCCCACTTTTGTCTCTCCGTGCTCGTTTGGCACAACCCTCGCTTGGCCTACGAGAGCCTCCGGATGGCACCGCTAGGGGCACCAGTGACTTGGCCCCGCCAGATCCCGAAGTCGTGGACCATTATCCACGCTTTTTCCAGTTTTCTTGCAATTTTTTTTGACTTCCCGAGGTCCTGCGAATTTTTTCGTCCTTGAACTTCCTAGGTCCCCGGGGTGCCTGAGGAGTACCGCGGGCACCTCGGACCTTCCTTTCGTGCCCACTTTTGCCTTCTATTGCTCGCTTGGCACCACCCTCACTTGGCCTAGGAGAGCCTCCGGATTGCACTGCATTCCCCTTCCAAGGCTCGAGTGTGCCCTCCAAGGGCCTCTCACGGCCCTGCGGTGCACCCTGGGGGAAACAGTGACTTGGCCCCGCTAGATCCCGGAGTCATGGACCATAATCCACGCTATTTCCAGTTTTCAGGCAATTTTTCGACTTCCCGGGGTCTCGCGACTTTTTTCTCCCTAGACCATCATAGGACCCCAGGGGTGCCTAAGGAGTACCGCGGGCACCTTGGACCTTCCTTCCGTGCCTACTTTTGCCTTCCCTTGACTCGCTTGGCTCAACCCTAGCTTGTCCTAAGAGAGCCTTCGAATGGCACCGCATTCCTCTTCCAAGGCACGAGTGTGCCTTCAAAGGGCCTCAAACGGACCTGAGGTGCACCATAAGCCACGCTTTCCCCATTTTTCGTGTAATTTTTCGACTTCCCTCGGTGCCGCGACTTTTTCGTCACAGACCTTCTTAGGTCCCCCATGGTGCCAGAGGATTACCCCGGGCCCCTCGGACCTTCCTTCCGTGCCCACTTTTTGCCTTTTGCTTGGCTCGCTTAGCCCAGGAAAGCCTTCGGATAGCAGCGCATTCCCTTTCCATGGCACGAATGTGCCTTCAAAGGGCCTCCCACGGACCTGAGGTGCACCCTAGGGGTACCTGTGACTCGACCCTGCCAGAGCCCCGAGTCGTGGACTATAATCCTTTCCTTCTCCAATTTTCGGGTAATTTTTCAATTTTCCGGGTTCCCGCGACTTTTTCGTCCCAAACCTCCCCCAGTCCCCCGAGGGTGCCTTAGGATTACCCGGATCACGGAGTCGTGGGCTATAATCGACGCTTTTCCACTTTGCGGGTCAATTTTTGACTTCCTGGGGTCCCGCGAATTTTTTCGTCCTTGATCTTCCTAGGTCCTCCGGGGCCACTGAGGAATACCCCTGGCGCCTCGTACCTTCCTTCCATGCCCACTTTTGCCTTTTCTTGCTCGCTTGGCATAACCCTTGCTTGGCCTTGAGCTGCACCCTCGGTCTTGAGGCGCACCCTCAAGCAACCAGTGAATATGCCTTCCACAACCCTCAGGTGCACCCAAGGAGGATCTGTGACAGGGCCCCGCAAGTGCCCAGTGTCGTGGATTAAAATCCACGCTTTTTCCTGTTTTCGGGCAATTATTCGACTTCCTGGGGTCCTTGAACTTTTTTCATCCCATACCTTCCTGGGTCCCCCGTGGTGCCTGACGATTACCCTGGGTCCCTCGGACGTTCCTTCCCTGCCCACTTTTGCCTTTCCCTTGGCATTTTTGGCACAACCCTCACTTGGCCTATAAAAGCCTCCAGATGGCACCGCATTCCCCTTCCATGGCACAGACCTGAGGTGCACCCTAGGGGCACCAGTGACTGGGCCTCGCCAGAGCCAGGAGTCGTGGACAATAATCATTGCTTTTCCAGTTTGCGGGTCATTTTTCGACTTCTGGGGGCCTCGCGACTTTTTTCGTCCAGGACCTTTATAGGTCCCCCAGGGTGCCTAAGGATTCCCCCCGGCGCCTCAAACCTTCCTTCCCTGCCCACTTTTGCCTTCCCTTGGCTTGCTTGGCACAACCCTCGCTTGGCCTATCAGAGCATCCGGATGGCTCTGCATGTCCTTTCCAAGGCACAAGTGTGCCTTCAAAGGGCCTCCCAAGGCCTTGAGGTGCACCCTTACTGGGCCCCGCCGGAGCCCGGTGCCGTGGACTATAATACACGCTTTTTCCAGTTTTCGGGCAATTTTTTGACTTCTCGGTGTCCCGCGATTTTTTTCGACCCAGAACTTCCTAGGTCCCCCGGGGTGCCTGAGGATTATCCTGGGCTCCTCGGACCTTCCTTCCGTGCCCACTTTTGTCTCTCTTTGCTCGTTTGGCACAACCCTCGCTTGGCCTACGAGAGCCTCCGGATGGCACCGCATGCCCCTTCTAAGGCACAAGTGTGCCCTTAAAGGGCATCCCACAACCCTAAGGTGTACCCTACGGGCACCAGTGACTGGGCTCCACCAGATCCTAGAGTCGTGGACTATAATCAACGCTTTTTCCAGTTTTCAGTCAATTTTTCGACTTCCCGAGGACCCGCGACTTTTTTCGTCCCATACCTTCCTAAGTCCCACGAGGTGCCTGAGGTTTACCCCCGACCCCTCGAACCTTCCTTCCTTGCCAACTTTTGCCTTTCCCTTGGCTCACTTGGCACAACCCTCGCTAGGCCTAGGAAAGCGTCCGGATGGCACCGCATTCCCCTTCCATGGCACCTGAGGTGCACCGTAGGGCACCAGTGACTGGGCCCCGCCAGAGCCTGGAGTTCTAGACTATAATTAATGCTTTTCCCGTTTGCGGGTCATTTTTCGACTACTGGGGGCCTCGCAACATTTTTCGTTCTGGACCTTCCTACGTCGCCCAGGGTGCCTGAGGATTCCCCCCGGCGCCTCAGACCTTCTTTCCCTGCCCACTTTTCCCTTCCCTTAGATTGCTTGGCACAACCCTCGCTTGGCCTATTAGATCCTCTGGATGGCTCTGAATGGCCCTTCCAAGGCACTAGTGTGCCTTCAAAGGGCCTCCCATGGCCATGTGGTGCACCCTTGGGGTAATTGTGACTAGGCCCCGCCAAAACCCGATGTCGTGGACTATAATCCCTACTTTTCCAGTTTTCGGGTATTTTTTCAACTTCCTCGGGTCCCGCGACTTTTTTCGCCCCAAACCTTCTTAGGTCGCCCGGGGTGCCTGAGGATTACCGTTGAGTTACTTGAATAACAAAGTTGAATTAAATATGAAAAATGCGCTCAATAAATTACTTGCTTGATTCTAGCACTACTTATACATGCTAATTTGGTTTATTTAATATTTATAATAGTGGTCTGTGTTTATTATACAAATACTTTATCTCAAGAGTCCATCTATTCATTACCCTATTGGTTTGTTTTGAAGGAAAATAAGAAGAAGAAGCAAAAAGAAGCATGGAAAACAATCATTAAAGAGAAATCAATTTGATGAAGAAAGCCCAATTAAAAGAAGCAAAGATGACTCCTTGTTTCTCAGGTGTGAAACAGAGTAACCCATTAGATGTTTATACAAAGTGGGGAAGCCCAATGTTGTCAACAACACACTGATGGCAGCCACAAGAGAAAAATTGGTTTTCTAGATCCTAAGTCACAGGGAGCCACACATCAAAGAAGAGGGAGAAAATAAAAACAAAAAACCTACATCAAGGGACACACAACAGAGGGGCAAACACAAAAAGCCGCACAAAACAACAGAGTATAAGAGACAACAGAGGACGAGAGACGAGACAACAAAGGAAGAAGGCAGCTGTCCAGAGAGTCGAACACCAAGAACACTTATCGGGAGTTCGTCTATTTCCTTACTTTATTTAGTTCAATTGTTAAACTTTGTCTAATAACTATGTCGAGTATTGATTTTACATTGTTATTCAATTGGATTGATTTAGTTGTTATGTCTTGCTAAGTTTCTTTGTTCTAGGTTAGGGATGTAGTCTTTTATATTTCTATCAATGATTTGAATTTGTTGTTTGGATTTGATTTATTATAATTGCAAGTTGATAATCTTGATTTGTTTCATATTATTGATCTGGCCAATTGATTGTATGTTTCTGGTATTGAATTATTAGCAGAAGTGAAAGTTCTATATTAGTTCGTGGGGTTATTAAACGTCAAGTAGTATAAGTTTAGGAATAGTTATACACTTGGGGTGGTCTCATATATGAATTCGTGTTCTTGATGAGTTTATATCAATTATTATGATCACAGAAGTAGACATAAGGTTGGTATAAATATACGTTTTCTACCTTTTTTAAGAGGGGATAACAAGTTATAGGTGAATTCGATCATTGTGATATATTATTTCAACCCAACAACTAGATTAATTTCATTATAGGAAGTAAAAAGTGAAGCCTGAAACCTAGAACTATCTCACTCATATTTGGTTATACCTATTGTCCGACGTTTTTAGAGTTAGAATTAGTATAGTTCTTATTTTATTAGTCTAGTTTATCACTACCATTCACCATTCCTGGATCGTCTAAATAATATTAGTATCTATTAATTTGGCAGTTGATTATACCTCCTTGTGGGAAACAATACCTTGCTCACCCTATATTTACACTAATTGACTCGTATACTTGCGAGATTTTAAGGTACTTTAAAGACCGACTAGGGCCCCGCGACTTAATTAGTCCAGGGCCTTCCTAGGGCTCTTGGGGTGCCTAGGGATGCCCTAGGCGCCTCAGACCTTCCGTCCCTTCCCCACTTTTGCCATTCCTTGGCTCGCTCGGCACAACCGTCGTATGGCATAGGAGGGACTCCAGAAGGCACCGCATGCCCCTTCCAAGGCACGAGTGTGCCTTCAAAGGGGCCTCTCACGGCCTTGAGGTGCACCTTATGGGCAACAGTTATTGGGCCCCGACAGAGCCCGGAGTCATGGACTATAATCCACGCTTTCCAGTTTTCGCGTGATTTTTCGACTTCTCAGGGCCTCGCAACTTTTTGCGTCCCGGAGCTTCCAATGGCCACCGGGGCGCCTGAGATCTGCTTTCCCTGCCCACTTTTGCCATTCCTTGGCTCTCTTGGCACAACTTTGCATAGCCCATGAGAGCCTCCATATGGCATCGCATGCTGCTTCCAAGGCACGACTGTGCCTTTAAACGGCCTCCCACGGCCCTAAGCTGCACCATAGGGGCCACCAGCGACTGGGCCCTATTAGAGCCCGAAGTCATGGACAATAATCCACGCTTTTCCAGTTTTCGGGCTATTTTTTTAGTTCTTGAGGACCCGCAACTTTTTCTTCCCACACCTTCCTAGGTCCCCCGGGGTGCATGAGGATTCACCCCGGCGCCATGGACCTTCCTTTCGTGTACACTTTCGCCTTCCCTTGGCTCGCTTGGCATAACCCTCGCTTGGCCTAGGAGAGCCTCCGGATGACACCCCATGCCCCTTCCAAGGCACGAGTGTGTCTTCAATGGGCCACCCATGGCCCTAAGGTGCACCCTAGGGGAACCGGTCACTGGGCCCCGCCAGATCCCAGAGTCATGGACAATAATCCACGCTTTTTCTTGTTTTCGGGCCATTTTTCGACTTCTCAAGGCCCTGCGACTTTTTTAGTCCAGTTCCTTCCAAGGGCCGCCAGGGTGACTGAGGATTCCCCGGGCGCCTCGGATCTCTATTCCCCCCACTTTTTTTTTTTCTCGTGGGTCGCTCAATACAACCCTCGCATGGCCTAGGAGAGCCTCCGGATGGCACCACATGCCCTTGCCAAGGCATGCGTGTGCCTTCAAAGGGCCTCCCATGGCCATAAGGTGCACCCTAAGGGCACCAGTGACTAGGCCTCGCCAGAGCCTGGAGTCGTCGAATAAAATCCACCTTTTTTTCAGTTTACGGGCAATTTTACGACTTCTTGAGGACCCGCGACTTTTTTCTTCCCACACTTCCTAGGTCCCCCAGGGTTCCTGAGGATTCCCCCGGGCGCCTCGGACCTTCCTTTTGTGTACATTTTTGGCTTCCCTTAGTTCGCTTGGCACAACACTCGCTTGGCCAAGGGCAGCCTTCGGATCGCAACGCATTCCCCTTCCAAGGCACGAGTATGCCTTCAAAGGGACTCCCATGGCCCTAAGGTTCAACCCCGGGGCATCAGTGACTAGGCCCGGCCATATCCCAAAGTCGTAGACTATAATCCACGCTTCTTCCAGTTTTCAGGTCATATCTCGATTTCCCGAGGCCCCGCGACTTTTTTCGTCCAGGACCTTCCTAGGGCCCTCGGGATGCCTAAGGATTCCCCTAGGGGCCTCAGAGCTACCTTCCCTACCAACTTTTTCCTTCCCTTGGCATGATTGGCACAAGCCTCGCTTGGCCTAGGAGAGCCTCCGGATGGCACCGCATGCCCCACCCGAGGCACGAGTGTACCTTCAAAGGGCCTCCCACGGTCCTAAGGTGCACCCTAGGTGAACCGATGACTAGGCCCCGCCAGATTCCGGAGTCGTGGACTATAATTCACGCTTTTCCTAGCTTTCGGGTCATTTTTCGACTTTTCAGGGCCCCGCTACTGTTTTCATTCAGAACCTTCCAAGTGCCACCAGGGTGTTTAAGGATTCCCCCAGACGCCTCATATTTTCCGTCCCCGCCCACTTTTGCCTTCCCTTGGGTCGCTCGGCACAACCCTTACATGGCCAAGGAGAGCCTCCAGATGCCACTGCATGCCCTTTCTAAGGCACATGTGTGCCTTCAAAGGGCTTCCAACAGCCATAAGGTGCACCCTAGGGGTGCCATACATTGGGCCCCGCCAGAGCCTGGAGTCGTCGACTGTAATCCACCTTTATTCCAGTTTTCCGGCAATTTTTCGACTTCTTGAGGACCCGCGACTTTTTTAGTCTCACACCTTCCTAGGTCCTCCAGGATGCCTGAGGATTCCCCCGGGTGCCTCGGACCTTCCAATCGTGCCCACTTTTACCTTCCCTTGGCTCGCTTGGCCCAACCCTCGCTTGGCCTAGGAGAGCCTCCGGATGACACCGCATCCCCCTTGCAAGGCACGAATATGCCTTCAAAGGGCCTTCGAAGGCCCCCTCATGGCCCCAGGGTGCACCCTATGGGCACTAGTGCCCGAGCCTCGCAGGCGCCTGTAGTCGTTGACTCTAATTCACGCTTTTTCCAGTTTTCGAGCAATTTTCAGACTTCACGAGGACCGGATATATTTCTCATCCCGGACATCCTAGGGCCCCCGGGGTGCCTGGAATACCCCCGGGTGCCTCAGACCTGCTAGCCCTGCCCACTTTTTCCTTCCATTGGCTCGCTTGACCCAACCCTCTGTTAGCTTAGGAGAGCATCAAGATGGCACCGCATGCACCTTCTAAGGCACTAGTGTGCCTTCAAAGGGCCTCCCACAGTCTTAAGGTGCACCCTAGAGGCACTGGTGACTGGGCCTCGCAAGAGCCTGAAGTCGTGGACTCCACACTTTTTAGTTTTCTGGTCATTTTTCGACGTCTCGAGGTGTCGCAACTTTTTTCATCCAGGACCTTCCTAAGGCCCCCGGGTGCCTAGGGATTCCCCCGAGCGCCTCAGACCTTTCTTCCCTGCCCACTTTTGCCTTCCCTGGGCTCGCTAGGCACGCTTGGCACAACCCTCGCTTGGCCTTGGAGAGCTTCCATATGGCACCGCATGCCCCTTCCAAGGCACAAGTGTGCCTTCAAAGGGTCTTCCCGCGTCCTTGGGGTGCACCCTAGCGGCACCGATGACAGGGCCCGCCTGAGCCCGGAGTCATTGACTATATAATCCACGCATCTTTCACTTTTCAGGTCATTTTTCGATTTCACGAGGCCCTGCACCTTTTTTCGTCCAAGACCTTCCTAGGGTCCCCGGGATGCCTACCAACTTTTTCCTTCCCTTGGCTTGATTGGCACAAGCCTCGCTTGGCCTAGGAGAGCCGAGGCACGAGTGTACCTTCAAAGGCCCTCCAACCCTAGGGTAACTGGTGACTGGGCCCCGCCAGAACCCGGAGTCGTGGACTATCATTCACTCTTTTCCCACTTTTCGGGTCATTTTTCGACTTCTCAGGGCCCCGCTACTGTTTTCATTCAGGACCTTCCTAGAGCCGCCAGGGTGACTGAGGATTCCCCCGGACGCCTCATATCTTTTGTCCCCGCCCACTTTTGCCTTCTCTTGGGTCGCTTGGCACAACCCTCGCATGGCCTAGGAGAGCCTCCGGATGGCACCACATGCCCTTTCCAGGGAACGTGTGTGCCTTCAAAGGGCCTCCAACGGCCATAAGGTGCACCCTAGGGGTACCAGTGACTGGGCCCCGCCAGATCCCTGGAGTCGTCGACTATAATCCACCTTTTCAATTTTCCGGCAATTTTTCTTCTTCTTGAGGACCCGCGACTTTTTTCGTCTCACACCTTCCTAGGTCCTCCAAGGTGCCTGAGGATTCCCCGAGGCGCCTCGAACCTTCCAATTGTGCCCACTTTTGCCTCCTCTTGGCTCGCTTGGCACAACCCTCGCTTGGCCTAGGAGAGCCTCCGGATGGCACCACATGCTCCTTGCAAAGCACTAATATGCCTTCAATGGGCCTTCGAAGGGCCCCTTATGGCCCCAGGGTGCAGCCTATGGGCACAAGTGCCCGGGCCTCGCAGGCGCCTGTAGTCATTGACTTTAATTCACGCTTTTTCCAGTTTTTGACCAATTTTTCGGACTTCACGTGGAGATCCTTCTTATCCCGAACCTTCCTAGGGCCCCCGGTGTGCCAGGAATACCCCCCGGGTGCCTCGGACCTGCAAGCCCAGCCCACTTTTTCCTTCCATTGGCTCGCTTGGCACAACCCTCTGTTAGCCTAGGAGAGCCTCAAGATGGCACCGCATGCCCCTTCTAAGGCACGAGTGTGCCTTCAAAGGACCTCCCACGGCCTTAAGGTGCACCCTAGGGGTACCGCTGACTGGGCCCCGCAAGAGCCTGGTGTCGTGGACTCCACGCTTTTCAGTTTTCGGGTCATTTTTCCTCTTCTCGAGGTCTCGCGACTTTTTACATCCAGGACCTTCCTAAGGCCCCCGGGGTGCCTATGGGTGCCTCCGAGCGTATCAGACCTTTCTTCCGTTGCCCACTTTTGCCTTCCCTTGGCTCGCTTGGCACAACCCTCGCTTGGCCTTAGAGAGCTTCCGTATGGCACCGCATGCTCCTTCCAAGTCAGGAGTGTGCCTTCAATGGGTCTTCCCACGACCTTTTGGTGCACCCTAGGGGAACCGGAGATAGGGCCCGCCTGAGCCCGGTGCTGTGGACTATATAATCCATGCTTCTTCCACTTTTCAAGTCATTTTTCGATTTCACAAGGCCCTGTGACTTTTTTCGTCCAGGACCTTCCTAGGTCCCCCGGGATGCCGAAGGATTCCCCTGGGAGCCTCAGAGCTACCTTCCCTACCAACTTTTTCCTTCCCTTGGCTTGATTGGCACAAGCCTCGCTTGGCCTAGGAGAGCCTCCAGATGGCACCGCATGCCCCACCCGAGGCACGAGTGTACCTTCAAAGGGCCTCCCACAGTCCTACGGTGCACCCTAGGGGAACCGGTGACTAGGCCCCTCCAGAACCCGGAGTCGTGGACTATAATTCACACTTTTCCTAGTTTTCGGGTAAGTTTTCAACTTCTCAGGGTCCCTTTACTGTTTTCATTCAGGACATTCCTGGGGCCGCCAGGGTGACATAGGATTTCCCCGGACGCCTCTGAACTTCAGTCCCCGCCCGCATTTGCCTTCCCTTGGGCCGCTCGGCACAATCCTCGCATTGCCTAGGTTAGCCTCCGGATGGCACCGCATGCCCTTTCCAAGGCACGTGTGTGCCTTCAAAGGGCCTCCAACGGCCATAAGGTGCACCCTAGGGGTACTAGTGACTGGGCCCCGCAAGAGCTTGGAGTCGCCGACTATAATCCACCTTTTCAATTTTCCGGCAATTTTTCTACTTCTTGAGGACCCGCGACATTTTTTGTCTTACACCTTCCTAGGTCCTCTAGGGTGTCTGAGTATTCCCCCGGGAGCCTCGGACCTTCCAATCGTGCCCACTTTTGCCTTCCCTTGGCTCGCTTGGCACAACCCTCGCTTGGGCTACGAGAGCCTCCGGATGGCACCGCATTCCCCTTGCAAGGCACTAATATGCCTTCAAAGAGCCTTGGAAGGGCCCCTTATGGCTCCAGGGTGTACCCTATGGGCATTAGTGCCCGGGCCTCGCAGGCGCCTGTAGTGTTGACTTTAATTCACGCTTTTTCCTGTTTTCGAACAATTTTCCGACATCACGAGGACCGGAGATCTTTCTCTTCCCGGACCTTCCTAGGGACCCCGGGGTGCCTGAAATACCCCTGGGTGCCTCGGACCTGCTAGCCCAGCCCACTTTTTCCTTCCATTGGCTCGCTTGGCACAACCCTCTGTTAGCCTAGGAGAGCATCAAGATGGCACCGCATGCCCCTTCTAAGGCACAAGTGTGCCTTCAAAGGGCCCCCCACGGCCTTGAGGTGCATATTAAGGGTACCGGTGACTGGGCCCCGCAAGAGCCTGGAGTCGTGGACTCCACACTTTTCAGTTTTCGGGTCATTTTTCCTCTTCTCGAGGTCTCGCGACTTTTTACATCCAGGACCTTCCAAAGGCCCCCGGGATGCCTAAGGATGCCTCCGAGCGTATCAGACCTTTCTTCCGTTGCCCACTTTTGCCTTCCCTTGGCTCGCTTTTCACAACCCTTGCTTGGCCTTGGAGATCTTCCGTATGGCACTGCATGCTCCTTCCAAGGCAGGAGTGTGCCTTCAAAGGGTCTTCCCGCGGCCTTGGGGTGCACCCTAGGGGCACCGCCGCACCGGTGACAGGGCCCGCCTGAGCCCGGAGCTGTGGACTATATAATCCATGCTTCTTCCACTTTTCAAGTCATTTTTCGATTTCACGTGGTCCAGGACTTTTTTCGATTCCCCTGGGAGCCTCAGAGCAACCTTCCCTACCAACTTCTGTCTTCCCTTGGCTTGATTGGCACAAGCCTCGCTTGGCCTAGGAGAGCCTCCAGATGGCACCGCATAACCCACTCGAGGCACGAGTGTACCTTCAAAGGGCCTCCCACGGTCCTACGTTGCACCCTAGGGAACCGGTGACTGGACCCCGCTAGAACCCGAAGTCGTGGACTATAATTCACGCTTTTCCCAGTTTTCAGGTCATTTTTCGACTTCTCAGGGCCCCGCTACTGTTTTCATTCAGGACCTTCCTGGGGCCGCCAGGGTGACTGAGGATTCCCCCGGACGCCTCAGATCTTCCGTCCCCGCCCGCATTTACCTTCCCTTTGGTTGCTCGGCACAACCCTCGCATTGCCTAGGAGAGCCTCCGGATGGCATCGCATGCCCTTTCCAAGGCACGTGTGTGCCTTCAAAGGGCCTACAACGGCCTTAAGGTGCACCCTAGGGGTACTAGTGACTGGGCCCCGCCAGAGCCTGGAGTCGTCGACTATAATCCACCTTTTCAATTTTCCGGTAATTTATCAACTTCTTGAGGACCCGCGACCTTTTTCGTCTCACACCTTCCTAGGTCCTCCAGTGTGCTTGAGGATTCCCCCGGGCGCCTCGGACCTTCCAATCGTGCCCACAGTTGCCTTCCCTTGGCTCGCTTGGCACAACCCTCGCTTGGCCTAGGAGAGCCTCCGGATGGCACTGCATGCCCCTTGCAAGGCAACAATATGCCTTCAAAGGGCCTTCTAAGGTCCCCTCATGGCCCCAGGATGCACACTATGGGCACTAGAGCCCGGGCCTCGCAGACGCCTATAGTCGTTGACTTTAATTCAAGCTTTATCCAGTTTTCGAGTAATTTTCGGACTTCACGAGTACCGGAAACCTTTCTCATCCCGGACCTTCCTAGGGCCCCCGGGGTGCCTGGAATACCCCCCGGGTGCCTCGTACCTGCTAGCCCTGCCCACTTTTTCCTTCCATTGGCTCGCTTGGCACAACCCTCTGTTAGCCTAGGAGAGCATCAAGATGGCACCGCATGCCCCTTCTAAGGCACGAGTGTGCCTTCAAAGGGCCCCTCACGGCCTCGAGGTGCATATTAGGGGTACTGGTGACTGGGCCCCGCAAGAGCCTGGTGTCGTGGACTCCACGCTTTTCAGTTTTCGGGTCATTTTTCCTCTTCTCGAGGTCTCGCGACTTTTTACATCCAAAACCTTCCAAAGGACCCCGGGGTGCCTAAGGATGCCTCCGAGCGTATCAGACCTTTCTTCCGTTGCCCACTTTTGCCTTCCCTTGGCTCGCTTGGCACAACCCTCGCTTGGCCTTAGAGAGCTTCCGTATGGCACCGCATGCTCCTTCCAAGGCAGGAGTGTGCCTTCAAAGGGTCTTCCCACGGCCTTGGGGTGCACCCTAGGGGCACCGGAGATAGGCTCCGCCCGAGCCTTTGCCGGACTATATAATCCATGCTTCTTCCACTTTTCAAGTCATTTTTCGATTTCACGAAGCCTTGTGACTTTTTTCGTGCAGGACCTTCCTAGGTCCCCCGGGATGCCGAAGGATTCCCCTGGGAGCCTCAGAGCTACCTTCCCTACCAACTTTTGCCTTCCCTTGGCTTGATTGGCACAAGCCTCGCTTGGCCTAGGAGAGCCTCTAGATGGCACCGCATGCCCCGGCCCACCCGAGGCACGAGTGTACCTTCAAATTGCCTCCCATGGTTCTACGGTGCACCCTAGGGGAACCGGTGACTGGGCCCCGCCAGAACCTACAGTCGTGGACTATAATTCACACTTTTTCCCAGTTTTCGGGTCATTTTTCGACTTCTCAGGGGCCCGCTACTGTTTTCATTTACGACCTTCCTGGGGCCGCCAGGGTGACTGAGGATTCCCCTGGACGCCTCAGATCTTCTGTCCCCGCCCGCATTTGCCTTCCCTTGGGTCGCTCGGCACAATCCTTGCATTGCCTAGGAGAGCCTCCGGATGGCACTGCATGCCCTTTCCAAGGCACGTGTGTGCCTTCAAAGGGCCTCCAACGGCCATAAGGTGTACCCTAGGGGTACCAGTGACTGGGCCCCGCCAGAGTCTGGAGTCGTCGACTATAATCCACCTTTTTTCCAGTTTTCGAGCAATTTTATGACGTCCTCATGACCTGCTACTTTTTTCATCGCACACCTTCCTAGGTCCTCCAAGATGCCTGAGGATTTCCCCGGGCGCCTCGGGCTTTCCAATCGTGCCCAAATTTGCCTTCCCTTGGCTCGCTTCGCACAACCCTCGCTTGGCCTAGGAGTGCCTCCGGATGGCACCGCATGCCCCTTGCAAGGCACGAATATGCCTTCAAAGGGCCTTCAAAGGGCTCCTCATGGCCCCAGGGTGCACCCTATGGGCACTAGTGCCCGGGCCTCGCAGGCGCCTGTAGTTGTTGACTTTAATTCACGCTCTTTCCAGTTTTCGAGCAATTTTCGGACTTCATGTGGATCGGAGATCTTTCTCATCCAGGACCTTCCTAGGGCCCCTGGAGTGCCTGGAATACCCCCGGGTGCCTCGGACCTGCTAGCCCTGCCTACTTTTTCCTTCCATTGGCTCGCTTGGCACAAACCTCTGTTAGCCTAGGAGAACCTCAAGATAGCATCGCATGCCCCTTCTAAGGCACGAGTGTGCCTTCAAAGGGCCTCCCACAGCCTTAAGGTGCACCCTAGTGGCACCGGTGACTGGGCCCCGCAAGAGCCTTGAGTCGTGGACTCCACGCTTTTCAGTTTTCGGGTCATTTTTCGACATCTCGAGGTCTCGCAACTTTTTCATCCAGGACCTTCCTAAGGTCCCCGTGGTGCCTAAGGATGCCCCAGAGCGCCTCAGACCTTTCTTCCCTGCCCACTTTTGCCTTCCCTTGGCTCGCTTGGCACCCTTGGCACAACCCTCACTTGGCCTTGGAGAGCTTCCGCTTGACCCTTCTAAGGCACGAGTGTGCCTTCAAAGGGTCTTCCCACGGCCTTGGGGTGCACCCTAGGGGAACCGGTGACAGGGCCCGCCTTAGCCCTGAGTCGTGGACTATATAATCCATGCTTCTTCCACTTTTCAGGTCATTTTTCGATTTCATGAGGCCCTGCGACTTTTTTCGTCCAGGACCTTCTTAGGTCCCCCGTGGTGCCTGAGGATGCCCCAGGCGCCTCAGACCATCCGTCCCTTGCCCACTTTTGCCTTTCCTTGGCTCGCTCGACATAACCCTCGCATGTCATAGAAGGGCCTCCGGAAGGCATTGCATACCCTTTCCAAGGCATAAATATGCCTTGGAAGAGCCCCTCATGGCCCTAGGGTGCACCCTATGGGCACAATGTCCGAGCCTCGCAGGCGCCCTGAGTCGTGAACTTTAATCCATGCTTTTTCCCCTTTTCACGCCAAGGACACATTTTTCAGGATTCAGATCCATGTTATAGCTTCATAGGGTGCCTAGTGTCTCGGCCTGATCAGAGGCATTCTTTCTTGCTTTTGATGATCATGTCATCCATATATATCTCTACGTTCTTTTCGAGTTGTTGCTCAAAAATCTTATTCACTATTTGTTGTTAGGTGGCTCCGACATTTTTTAGCCCGAAGGGAATCATTTTGTAGCAGTATACGCCTTGGCGTGTGACAAACATCTTGTGTATTTTGTCTTTTTCATCCTTGAGAATTTAGTGGTATTCTGCGTTGGCATCCATAAAGCTTTGCAAAGGATGCTCCACCATTGAGTCGACAATCCTAACGATCTTGGGCAAGGGATGATATTTTTGGGGCAGGCCTTGCTTGGATCAGTAAAGTCGACGCAATTGGGTTAGTTCTGGTTGGCTTTCTTTACCAGGACAATATTGGCTAGTCATTCGGTGTCTTGGCATTCTTCGATGAATCCTGCTTCTAATTTGTAAAAGTTGTTTTCTATCAATTTTTTTTTTAAAGGTGGGTTTTGACAAATTTAGAGGGTGTTTTGTTGAATCACATGTCAAACACGAGCAAGTTAACGCTGGAGATTTGAAGTCGACAACAATATTTTGATAAGAGGTGCCTTTTGATAAACAAAAATTGTAGAGGCTAGTTTTGCTCCATGTTTTTTAAAAAAAAAATTCCTCCGTTTCATTTTACTTGCTACACTTCTCAATTTACGGACTCCTAGGCAATTTTTGGAGAAGAGAGAGGTAGAGAGTAAAAAGAAAAGGGGCCGTGTGAGAGAGAGATGAGATAGAGAGTTTATTGCCCAAAAAGGAAGTGTAGCAAGTAATATGAAACTTCCCTATATGAAAAGTGTAGCGAGTAATTTGAAACGGATGAAGTATATGATTTTTGAAAAAAAAAAAAAAAAAAAGTCAAAAGGCGATTTTTGACAAAAATTTCAAAGAATATTATTCACATATAAGTCAAAGTTAACTCTCATAAGAAGTCTTTCAAAGACTAGGCCTACCCCATATCTCTTACCATAAGAAATCTAGTTCAGGGCTGAGCGCAACACACAACTGAATTCCAACCTCGTATACATAGGCAATCACTTCTGGGATGTAAGCCTAAATCCATATGCACATATTTCATCTTTATATAATGGCAAGGAGAAAGACTTAATCAAGACCTCAAATCTCATAATTTGTTGATGTGACATTTGGAGGTCAAATAGTTAAGTGTAGAAATAAGATAAAGGAATTCCTACCCCTAAAGGCCACACTTGGCAAAATTAAAACCTCTAAAAACTAAGATAATAGTCCTATTGAGTGACCAATCTAGATGCACTTTGTTAGTGACGAGGATCTCCTAGTATGGGACTAGGTATTCTTCAAAAAGAATCAATTCGTGAATTGCACTTTCAGAATAATTGGTAAGATTTTAATTCATGTTGCTCAATTATGTTTGATATCCTTACTTACACAAGCCAAAAAAGAATACCAGCTCCGCCAGAACGTGGTTCTATGACACAATGAATTATTGCTTTACAGCATAAATTAATTAATCAATAGTACAAATTATATAGTAGTAGTAGCAGTATATAATTATAATACTATATAATTATAATACGATACATAAACTTTCAATACACCTAAAATAAGTAATAAAAAAATCCTCACAGATCCATCATTCATCACCGACGCGTGCCAGTACTTTCCAGCTACAGAACCACCGACTAAAACCACATCTGTATTACCAGTCTGTCTTTGATGTTTTTGCAAAATCTGAAACTGGGGATGGAATTGCTTATTGGTATGTGCACGCTTTCTTAAGGGAGATGGCAGAATTGGGCTTCTTAGGATTATAAACAACTGAACAATCAATGAATCTATAGAATTTAGGTTTAACTAATCTCCCCAAAACATAAGCTCTAGATCGCACTGTGAAGCTTAGTGTCATATTTACTGCTGCCGTTGGTACGCCCGTTGAAGTACCCACTAAGCTCTGCCCACTTCCATATAGTGGAATTTTATCTCCAAATATCTGCACATTCACTGTTTTCTGACTCTTTCTCGATTGATAGAATTTCTTCAGCTGCATCCCAACAATTTTTAAGTTAATCATAGAATAGAATAGAATAGAATAGTCTCATCTCAATTAGACAACCATAAAAAAAGATAAAAGCTTACATTTCCAGTGGCGACAACAATCTGGGAGTAAGATAGATCTAAAGGAGTGGAAGTAACATGAACCCCAAAAAATGTAGCTGTGTTACGATACAGAAACTTGAGTGTTGAATTTACTGATGCCATTTCTGTTGCTACTCCTGTATGATCTGATCCAGCTGATACCATGAATCTATCGAATTTAATACTCTGTTCAAATGGAAATCAAATCAAATCAAATCAAATCAACTCAATAATCCTGTAAAAGTATAAACTAATATGTGTTAAAAATCAAAAAAAAAAAATCAACCTTGATAGTGATCTTGGGTTTCTGAGGTCGAGCAGCTCCCCAAAGAATCAAAGAAAAGAAAGAGAAAAGAAGTAAAAATCCCAAGATGAAAGCAATAACATAGCAACGACGAGGAAGAGGTTTCTGACTTTCTTCATCTTCAATAAGGCCTTCTTCTTCGATAACATCGCACTCCTTCCATGGAGACTGCTGCTGTTGTTTCTTGTGGGCGCTTTTTTTGGCACCGTCATTGGGGGAGATCTTGCGAGACCCTGAGAAGCGTGTAGAGGAGGATTCTCTTGAGTGCCGCCCTACAGAAGAGTGTGAGTGAGGCGGAGAACCCATAGGACTTAGCACTGGTGTTGAGTGGAACGATGTTGTTGTCTTCTCGCCATCGTGCGAGTCCCTTGATGGGCTCTGCACGTAGTACACTGGCCGTCTTGGTGGTGATCTGTTTGGTGACGACGCCGCTAGACTCGTCACCTCGGAATCTGTCTTGGCGTGCATCTTGCTCCGACTAAGGCTTTACTTTTTTAGGTTTATGTGGGATGTGGCCTGTAGCTTTGCTTCTGATTGAGGGCTTTGTTGTTTTAAGGCATTTTATTTTGGTTTGTGAAATCAGAATATTTACGCTGTCGTCTGTGATGTTTCGGTGGAGTTTGATTATTGTCTTTAAAGAAATTATATTAACGACAATATATTAAGTTGAAAATGTGGTAAAACACTAATAAAGTTAAACAACCTAACCCGTCTAAAGAATAAACAACTCAAAGCACTCAAGTATACAGTATACTGCTAGGAAGGATCTGACAGCTTCGTAATAGTTGGCACTTTGGCAGGATCTTTCTTGTGTTATGCCAACCTACCGTCTAAACTTTTCTTTTTCTTTCTCTTTTCTTTTTTCGGAGTGGGACATAAAATATCGTTTAGGTTAAATAGAGAACGAAAATGATTTTTTTGTCAAATGCAGTCATTTCTCTCTTTCTAAGCTTTGCATTGCGTCTTCCTTCATAACCTTGCGATATAAGTGCGTTTTTTCTACCTCTTTTTTAAACATAGATGCCTATGAGACAAACATAAAATGTTAACGAGCATAGTACTCAATCTATCGAAAGGCATATGGTACTGCACAGTAATCCCTAGGGGTAACCCATGGTGGTGGAGCCTGTATCATCTAATTTTGCCTAATGAACTTTTACATTCACAATATCATTTTGAAAAGGATGTAAAAGAAACACATTTTACATTTAAAGTCTATATGCAAGTTAATTTATCTCTATTATATAAGGAAAGGGGGAAGCTATGGTGTCCCCATTTGAAGATACTGTTTTACCCCCCCCCCTCCCTTTCTAAGTACAAAACCAATTTCAACCAAAGCTTTTTAAAAAACGCCGAAAATACAATTATAACAATCAATCATAAGTAACTGAAATCAATAGAATTGCATAATTCACATTATACAAATCACTCAAATGAGGGAACTTTACAAAAACTAAAAAAAATCAATTACTAATTAACTATAATCCATTAGCAATTACATACTCCGTTATCAAGAACCATTTACAATTATATCTTCATAAAAATTACCAATACACTATAACATCAATACAAATTATAAACTAAGAAAAACATACGATTTTGACGGTAGATCACACATTTGTCAATTGGCGGTTTGCGAACTTCTAAAAAAGGTACATAATTCTTTTTAATCTTGCAAGTTATTTCAAATTAGTTGAAAAAAAAACTAACAACTCTTATGTTCGAATGCATGTTTAATTGTAGTATCGATTATTACATGTTTTAGAAAAAAAATACAACAAAAATGATACATGAATAATTTCAGTCTGTATTGTATGGTATAAATTTTGAAATAATTATTAAAAAATCAGTACATGTTTGTAACAAAAAAATGCATTATAAAATATAAATCAAATTCGAATACAATAACAATGATATAAATATCAAACTAAAAAAGAAATTACATTAATTTGCCAAAACATATAGTGAAATTGAAAATCGATGAAAACGATTGATTTTCTTTTAGTAATCCGTGGAATGAAATATAAAAAACTGGATCTGAATTTTGAAAAAAATAGTATTTCATAAATAAATAAAAAAAGTGTATAAAAATAACTTTGTGATAGTAATTTTTCGAAAAATAAATGTAATCTTATAAATCATTAGTACAAAACTGACATTTCTTATGAATAATTAAAAACCCATAAGCAAAAGGTCTTTTACGCAATAAATTATGCTTAAATTTAGTTACTTTGCATACAAAATTTGCCAAAGCAGTAGGAGAAGTCTTGAAAAAATACAAAGGGAAAGAAAAAGGAAAAGTGGATGATTCAAGAATAGACTAGGATTGTAACTGGATTTTTGCAAATTCAAAATTCTGAACTTCAGCCACAAATCTTTTTTTTAAAACCATCTTCACAAATAAAAGTTCAAACATAATGTGACCGGATCTTTGGGAAATATAGTTGACAATAACTAACTTTTTTGGGACAAAATCAGGAACATAAAACGTAAAGAATTACCTTCAAATTTGAGGCCCCCATTTAATTTGTCAACCAAATAAACCCCAATTTAAACCCTATTCCGACCAACGTTCTTCAACATTACCACCCAGATCGAAATAAAAACCCAAAAAGACGCACAAGAATAGAGACCAAAATTACCCTAAAAATTAATGAAGCGTTGATGGGGTTAATTTTGACACCAGGATTAGCTTATTAATGTGGTGTTTGCTGTGAATATAACCATTAGATCTGATTAAATCTCAATTTTTTTTAAGTGAATATGAAAGATAATAAGGATAAATGTGGGGTTAATATGGTGTTTGGCACTTTGGCAGGATCTTTCTTGTGTTATGCCAACCTACCGTCTAAACTTTTCTTTTTCTTTCTCTTTTCTTATTTCATGTGTGGGACATAAAATGTTGTGTAGGTTAAATAGAGAAAGAAAATGATTTTTTGTCAAATGCAGTCATTTCTCTCTTTCTAAGCTTTGCATTGCGTCTTCCTTCATAACCTTGTGATATAAGTGCCTTTTTTCTACCTCTTCTTTAAACATAGATGCCTATGAGACAAATATAAAATGTTAACGAGCATAGTACTCAGTCTGTCGAAAGGCATATGGTATTGCACAGTAATCCCTAGGGGTAACCCATGGTGGTGGAGCCTGTATCATCTAATTTTGCCTAATGAGCTTTTACATTCACAAATTCATTTTGAAAAAAGATGTAAAAGAAACAAATTTTACATTTAAAGTCTGAATGCAAGTTAATATATCAAAAGCATAATTGAACTGGGTTGACCATTTAATATTAACTTGTTTTGTAACTCGTTCAAAAGTTTAATTTGTGTGGAAAATCACAGTAGAATTTTGTTGTTATCACCATTTGTCTCTCCTTAATATGATCCTTGTTGAAATTTGGGTGGGTTTTGTTGAAGTTTACGAAGCTAGTTTTTAAGAGTGCGACGCTGATGTTTCAAAATTTGCTTGATTTAATTAGTTGGTCCATAATAAAATGCAAGAAAATTGAGAAATCACATTAATAAAGAATGACCTCATAGTTGGGAACTTGGAATTATTCAAAAAGAATTCATAGTTGAGATTATTTATACTAGTATTTTTTGCACGCGATGCGTGCGCGAACATCGCGGTAATATTGAACATGTTTTTTTTGTTTTCAAAAAATATGGAAGTTATTTTAACAAAAAAAAAATTGGTAGTTTTTTTTGGGGGGGAAATCTGGTAGTTACATTAGAGCTTTTTTAAAAAAAAAAGTTCTATGGCTTTTTTGCCCTCATAAGTTATCCGGGAAGAATAAAAACATAAAGGGTATTTTAGGGAACTCAGGTGGACACCAAAGTCCTCAAGAGTTCCCATATATAATAGAGATATAATTCATAATTAAAATGATTCAAAATGGACATCCCATAGTTATAATTATTCTGGTCCATTTTTCCTTTTAAATATTAGTTTGGAGTATTTCTTAGTAATTCTTTTCCACTGCGCTGCAATATTCTGAGTAAGCATAAACGTTTTCACATGCGGTAGTAACACATTAATAATTCTCTATTATTCTATAAGAAAAAAAATCTTAAAGGGAGAGATTTATTGGAATGTTACAATCATGGTCAAACCTTTTATTTTGGTTGGTTTCAGATCGATTTTTGACAAGTCTAACCTCTGCATTGTGTATGCAAGGCACTAAACTTTAAAAAGGATGCACTTAATATGATTGATCTTGCATACGGTTCCTATACGGTCATGTACAGGAGAATAAAATCGGTGTGGGGGTTACAGCATCAATGGAAACCTAACAACCAAACATCTCATCACCAACTATACAAACCTCACAATTCTAGTGCTCGTCTACAGTTTCTTGCTTTTTCCATGGCAATCTAGGAATTGACACACCACTTTCATATCCGCTACTGTCTCCTGATTCATCCATCATCCTACCTCTTGCAGTAATCTGGCCAGAAATTCCATGCTCCCGTGAAGTCCTACGATCCTGTATCAAACAAATCAATATTATGTACCTAATAGAGGATGATTATCACAATAAGTTATCAAGAAAAGGACAGTAACAAGTGTATGGAGAAATCACCAAAACACCAACTTTAGGTGACTCTTACAACAAGCAATTTAAAAGGCTTCTAGACTAAACTATGCACTGTGATTGCAGTTCTCTACAGCATACTGTTTAAGTACATTCAGCAAGCCAGATGAAAAAATCAAAAATGATTAACTCAATCTATTATCGTGATATTAGACATAAATTTATACTCCATATGAAAATTTTCCGAAATTGAGCAAGTCTAGGTTTAAACTGGAAGAAAAGGGAGTGCAAACTCACGTCACGGAAGGGAAGCTCTTCAGCTTCCAGCATATGTACTATGTTACCCATCTTCGGACGCTTTTGTGCATTTGGGTCTACACATCGTAAAGCTACTAACAGGACACGCTTAAGTGCCCGTGAAGAAGGTTTTTGAGGAAATTTAGGATCCAACACGCCCTCTGCATTTCGGTTTGAAACCATTTGTTTGAGCCAATCAACTAGGTTCACCTGTAAGTGTTGCATTGACAATGAGAAGGATGAAAATGACATCAAGAAGCAGGTTGTTCTTTAACAACAAAGAGCCTAAGCATGTTCAAGTTTATATAATGAAATTATTCTGGAGGTTTTGCAGAAACTGAAGAGAACATCTAAAAACTCTTCCCAAAAACTGTCAGATATCTCCAAACGAGAAAGCACACAGAAGGTCACAATTTCTGCATTACTGCCTAAAAATCATTTAACATGTGTTGAAAAATATGTTGCTAACCTCTCCAGGCGGGCGGCTGTAATCCACAGGGTTTCTTCCAGATATTATCTCCATTAGAAGAATGCCAAAGCTATACACATCACTTCTTTCATTCAACATACCTGTACTGGCATATTCTGGAGCAACATATCTACAGTGCACATTGGCATTTGGTTACCTTTGATATGTATAAGTCATCATGGTTAAAGTAATCCCCAAGTTTAAATCACACTTCAATAATTTTAAACTAACCCGAAAGTTCCCATCACACGTGTCGTCACATAATTACTTTCTGATCCCAGGAGCTTTGCTAGTCCGAAATCAGACACTTTGGCGTTCCATTGTTTGTCAAGCAATATGTTACTCGACTTAATGTCCCGATGGACAACTTTAGGCTCTAGCCCCTCGTGCAAGTATGTCAACCTAAAGCCATTCGTTAGTATTCATGCGAATTGTTAGAGCATAAAGTCCAGCTTTCAAGAAAAAACTGTAGAAACATACATACCCTTTTGCTGTCCCAATCATAATATTCATGCGAGCTTCCCATGTAAGAGGGCTAAGAGGTCCTACATCCCCATGAAGCCACTGTTCTAAGTTCCCATTGTCCACAAACTCGTATACAAGAATCCTATATCATACAACAAATGATAAATCAAATACTGTTTCACATAGTACTAGCAAAAACTGAGTTTTGACTCTAGTGAGCTCTATAGCGATTTCAGGGACGTGCCACAACTAGATCTTGAATTTGGTTAAAGAATCTAGCGCAAGTCCTCAGAAAGTAGGACAAAAATGGCATTTAAAAGATATGACAGTGAACTTGCAGATCAGGGGGTGACATTTCTTCTGAAATTGCACGTGGAAATTTTTAACAGTCTCTTAACATAACACCATCTCATACTGAGATTTGCAAAAGAATCTATGATGTGAAAAATCCACGATGGATTGAAAGTACGAATCAGTGAATGAGTATTATATGTACCTATGAGCTCCTTCAGCACAATAACCCAACAATCTGACTAAATTCTTGTGTCGAACACGTCCAATTGCCTCCACTTCAACTTTGAATTCCTTTTCAGCCTGACCTCTGAGATCAAAGGACAACAACGAAAATTCACTTCAAAAAAGAAATCTACTAAGAAACAAACCACTAAAACATACAAGATATCACAATCTATCATGCATCAATGGTCGTAAAATCATTATGCATGGAGCACAATCAGATTGTTTGCCTCTGGCATTATTGATTGAACACATCAACATCAAGTAATATTACCTTTTCCGTCCCAATTTAGTTACCACAAATACTTTCGCCACAAGTTTTTAATGAGAGTAAAAAAAATTAGAGAAATAAAGTGGGTACATTGATGTGATGCCCAACTTTGATACAGGAAGTAGAGGGAAAAAAGCTTGCGAAAAGAATTGTATTGCAACTATATTGGGATATACAAATACGAATATGCGGCAACTAATTTGAGATAGAAATAATAAGTGAGTAATATATGTGGATCCACTAGCTACAATAAGTAGCCGTTCGACTAACCAACCTTATAAAACCAACCCAAAACAATAACAAAATAAACGAATAATAGGAGGAGCTTTTCTTTTTCCTGTTGTTATTTTCATCTTCTAGTAGTTATATGAGTAGCTAAGGTGAGTAACCCATATTAGTGGGGATAGGCAGATAGGGAAGCATTCGAACATGTGACCTAATAGTTAAATGGATAACAACTTAATCATACATTTGAATCAAGATTTTGTTTGAATGATAGAGACGAATTTCGCCAAAAAGTCACCACAATTAATCAAATGCAACAATTCCAGACACGAATTAGAGCTCAACGAATTATAGAGGAGAAACTTCAAGAAGAACAAAGAAAAATTAAGAAAGACAACTGCATAAGAATTCGAAAATCTTGCGGAAAAAATTGGAGCAAGAATTATGCAAATCCACCAAAATTTGTGCGAAAATCTTGCGGAAGAATTGGAGCAAGAATTATGCGAATCCACCAAATTTTGTGTGGAAATCTAGCGGAAAAATTAGAGGAGGAATCAACCCGCTCTCATACCATGTTAGAATTTGAGAGTCTAGAAAGTAGAGTAACGAGAGATAGAGAGAGAATTACATTGCTCCTTCGAGCTCATGTGAGAGAAGTTTATTTCTACGGTTCGCATCACAATATAATGTTTTTAGATGGATCCTAGGGGGCGTTTGGTTGTCATAGGGTAAAGGGAATGGAATCAAGAAAGGGATAGAGAGGGAAAGGAAAGCAAAACCCTTAGATGTTAAGTGTTGTTTGGTTGGTACAAAGTCATTCTCTTTCTTCCTCCTCCTACCTTTCTTCCACCATAGCACCACCACTTCCTCCCTCCCTTGTAGTGCCGCCGCCACCTTCTCCACCCCAGTAGGGCCGCGAGCCGCCGCCCCTATCCATTCTCTTCCTGTCGCGCCGCCGCGCCTCCCCCTCCCCTTCCCATCGCGTCGCACAATCTCCCTCTTCCCTTTGTGCTAGACTGTCACCCCTCCCCCTCCTTGTGTCGCTTCGCCTCTTCTCGCTCCCCCTCCCTGCCGCCATCACCTGCGCTGCCTCCCTTTCAGCCACGAGACGGTCCTGGGCAGCATTGCACTTCTCCCGATTTTCCTAGGGTTTGTGGTGAACAGTGGTTTAGGTGGTGGATGGCAGAGGTGGTTTAGGTGGTGGATGGCAGAGGTGGTTTGTGGGTGAACGGTGGTATGGTTGGCGTGGAGGAGACGAGGCGGTGTGCGGTGGTTGGGTGGTCAAGTGGTGGTTGAGTGGTGGAGTCAATTGGTGGTTGGGTGGTCAATGTGAGTCAAAGAAAGGGTAAGTGAAACCTTAGGGGGAGTAGGGGTAAGAGAGTAGAGGACTTTAGGGGTAAGGAGAGGTTAAAGGGTTTCATTAAATGGAGTAAACAAACAACCCTAACCAAACACCCCCCTAGTTATTACATCAACTAATATGTTTATGCAACTAAGACAATCTTACTAACCATCCTAATCGTGAGGGAAAACATAACAAACTAACTAGCAATCTCCAACACCATAAAATAACCAAAATATGGATCAATACTTTGCTCATTATGTGAGTTTCCTCCAATTTTGAGAGGCGTTCACTTCGTCTTTAAGATTTATCCATCAAAAAATAACTATAATCTTCTATTTCTTATTAAAAAACTACGACTTTATATTTAGATTCTACATGAATGTATATATAGTCTCTTCTTTTTCGTACTTGCTCCGTTTATTACATGTTGACTTTTACATATGTCAATGCACTACTTTGACGGTTAATATCTTCAATTATCGATTAGCAAAATTTATAAAAAATTGAAACTTTGAAAATAGATTTTGAGTCTAATCCAACAATATATTAAATGGTAGCATTTGTATTTAGGGTGTGTTCTTTTGACCTTAAAAAATAAGTTTAAGGTCCAATACGTTCAGATCAGGTTTAATCAGGTCTAACACAATACTCAAAAATCAGTTCCAATAAGGGTCAATCAGGTATAATAAGTTCAGTTCAGGTTCTTTAAGGTGAATAGAACACACCCTTATATACAAGTTTTGCAAATGCGGTCAAAGATAGTATTTGAATGGTGCAAAATTTCTAATGTTGCAGGTATTTAGAAACGGATGTAGTAAAATCTACTCACTTTTTTATTACATCTGTTTTCAAAGTTCTAATCCAATTTTGCTTTATTCCTTTTTATGTTGACAAACCTTTTTCCCTCTTTTATCCTTCAATATCCCCACAAATATATGTAGCCCACTTCTTCCCTCTTTCCTCCTTCAAAGTAACTAAAAGACCCATGGATTGGAATTTTTTTCCTATTTTTCTCGATTATTAGAACTACAGTAAGTGCGTAGAACTTAAAAAACAAATGGATATTTATACTCCATATATTTTCATTTTCTTAGGAAAAAAGTTAATTTTTTTTTTTAATAAAAGGTAATGCAATGAAACAAAGTTAGTAGTCCTTCTAACTAGGGCGGTAGGGCCATACATCCATACACTCTAAGGGGTCGTTTGGTTCAAGGTATGAAATGGAAAGGGAATGGAAACAAATAGAGGAGAGAAATGGTAATAAAAATGGTTAGCTTTATTAGGTGTTTGGTTCAAGCCATGGAATGGTAACCATTACCACCAAATAATGTATTTTGTTACTTGAGGGGGAGGGAAGGGTAACAAATAGGGGGAGTCTATTACCACCAAGTAATGGTAATGGATTGATGAGGGGTTGAACCAAACAAGAAGAAAGGGAATCGGTAATTGATTCCGTTTCTTGGATCCCAAAAATCACAAGCCAAACGTGCTCTAATACTCTTATCAAGTTATCATCAATTCATCCGAACATGTTACATTCCAAGAGTATATGGAAGTATAGTCTTAATTTCATTTTAATTAAAAACAATGATTAATTTATTACCATAATTAATGTTTATCTCCCAATGATGATTATATGGAGAACTAATATCTCCCAAATTCTATGGTACATAACTCCAAAGATAAACAAACAAATAAGTATTACTGAAAAAGACAAAACAGTAATTCCAAGGTGAGATAGAAAGGAGATTGAACCTGTTATTAAGCAAATTTTTGACAGCCACATGAGTGTTATCTTGAAGAATTCCATGGTAAACAATTCCATAACCACCCTCACCAATCACATTCTGATCAGCAAATCCATTAGTAGACTCTTCTAGCTCTCTAAGAGTATACCAATGTCCCCAACCCAAATGCGAAACTTCTGGAACTAACAACCCATTTTGCTGCTCCCCACTCCCATGACATGATGACCCGGATCCGGTTGCCCGTTCCGGATACGATATCCGGTGATCCTTCCCAATTTCAATGTGAATTCTCTGATGTCCATTTGGGTTGTTATCTGACTCAGGTACCGGGTCGGGCAATGCGCCTCGGCTGATTACTCCGTCACCCGAATTTTCTTGTCGGATTTCCATAATTTCTTTGGAGACGTTTGGTATGTTGTTGTTGTTGGTGGTGTTGCTGTTGCTGGTGTTGTTGGTGTTGTTGATGGCGCCATTTGTGTGGGCGTTTCTTGTTTTGTTGTTGCGTCTTGAAGTGAACCAGAGAGAGATAATGAAAAGAAGCAGAACAATTCCAGCACCCACACATATTCCTAAAACAACCCACAATCTTAGCCCGAAAATTGAGGTCTTTTTCGAGAGCTCATCGTTTAGAAATGGTCGTTTGTTCTCAGACATTAATATTTCACAAAATTAAGCAACTTTTGTTTTTCTTCAACTTGCTGCAATTGCATGTCGAGGGAGGACGGAGAATTATAGGAAATGGGGAACAATTACAAAACCGGAGTAGGACAGAGACAGAGAGTGAGGCACTTAATACTGTATATTTTGGGGGTGGGAGAGGGTGTGTGTGAGTAGCAGCTGTTTTGATGGGACATATCAAATTAGAGAGAGATATTACTTCGTTTCTTTCGTTTCTTTTGTCGTGAAGAACCGAGTACAAATGCCTCTATTCTTTTGGACTTATATTCAGTTTAATTCAGTTGTATTTTGTTTAATTTTGTTCAATTCAATTCGATTACTCTCTACTTTTTAGTTCAGTTCAGTTACGTTTTATTCACTTCTGTTCCGTTCAGTTCAAATTCAAAAAAAAAACCTAAATTTGGGTCCGAGTAACAAAGTTTGCGCTCCTAGACTTTTTGACTATTCTCCATGAATAATATCTCTCTCTTCTTCATTATTACTCCTACTTGCTAGACCGCGCGGGCCTAGTAGAATATCGCTGTTGGATATAGATTAGTCATGAGTGGGGTGTAATTGGCATTTGTGTTTACTTGATTATGTCATTTGTTTATTAAGACGTCTACAAATTTGATAGGAACATATAGGCTATAGCTTTGGAAAGCTTGTTCAAAGGTGTAAACAAGAAGTCAACTACACTGATATGTTATTTCTAACTTATACTCACTTTGTTTTTCTAGATTCTACCTACTTTTTAAGCAAAATACTGTCTCACGTGTCTTTTAATTAATTTTAAGTAGAAAATATTAGAAGTATGACCTACTTTTGGAATTGGTGGATAAAGAGGAAAGAAGTTTGCCAAATAAGAAATAAAGAAATAGTGGACAAAACTTAAAATGTAGATGTTAATTTATTTATTTATTGATTTGGTAAAGAGAATTCCCTTGCAAGAAGGGGGAGAAATTGGGGAATGTAAAGTGAGTGAAACTAGGAAAACAAGGAGAGTATTTGCTTAAGTTAACTTTAATTTTAACATGTAATATTAATAATAATTATACATGTTCACCTCATTTGCTAAATGAAGTTCTTGAAAAAGAAGGTAAACTTGTTGAAAGTGGTGGACATTGGAGTATTTGTTGAATTTTCCAAAATTTTGACCATGGTTTACTCGTGAAGCCAACAAAGATTAAGATTTAAAAATTTAAAAAAATTACATAAATTTGAGTAGATTTCATTCAAAAAAGGTAGGATCTTTATTCAATACTATTAATTTGGTGTAGTAAAAAAAAGAAAACACAATTATCTTTGATGTAGTAATAGCAGTTTTAATAATATTTACTATTATTCATGAAGAATTAAAAATAATATTATCTTCTTATTCGTTTTGAGTTGTTGGACCTATGTTTACTAAGCTTAATTTATATTTTTTAACTTGCTCATTTTAGCTGAATTTAATTTTATTTTGTTGAAATCAACTTATTTTACTGAAATTAACTTAAATTTTATGATTTTATCTTTAACAAGTTCAGGAAACATACTTTAAGTTTAATTGTTTCTATAAATAGGCTTTCTAAAGTTGATAGTAGAGTTGCATAATCAAGGAAAATAAGTTTCATAACACACTTGAGTATCCTACTAAGTACTAACAATGCGTTGAAAAACATGATTGCTACTCAATTCATTTGCAAGCTTTTGAAAGATTTGATTTAATCCATCCTAAAATAATTGATCAAAAATATACATTATATCCTACTTTATAAGTAATGCATTCTTAATGTAAGAGGTAACTGCAAAATATATATCATCTCATAAACTTCTTTAGATTTAAGCTTCATTAACTAATCTAAAACTTCATCAAAAGTAGTAGAAGACATTACCCCAATGCCATCACCGTACATGTTGAAGTTGTTTCATCTTGGAACCTGGTGAGTAGATGACGTCGGGGATTAGAGCTAGATTGCGAGGATGGTGAAATCTTCGGTAGCAATGTTGCCAATGTGCATGAAAACACGGTAAAAACTAGTCTGGGGTGATCTCGGTAAATCTTCTCAGATGGTCAAATCAGTGGAGTGATTGATGTAGAGAGGGAAAGTGAAACATATAGGAAGAGAATTTATAAGCTTGTTAGTTGAGAATTGGATACCTTTACATTGATGAGACTGATCCCTTTTATACTTGATGCGACTTCCCAAAATAGGGGGGTCAACTAGGTAACACCCAATCCCTAGGGATCACTACTTTCCTTTTCTATAAGGGGCTTTTTGGTAATTTCCTGCATGGTGGGCTTTTGACCAATTGATGGAACTGTCCAATAAAAGTTGACATCCAAATGGGCCTAAAGCACCCAAACAAATAGCCCCAAGTCAAATAGGAGAGAAATGTGGTATACGACCTTGAGCTAGGTGTTTGTTAGAATTTTAGGCGCCACCATAGTGGGTACCTTTCATAGCCGAATGAGCGTTTGCATTGTGGAGCAAATAACCAAATTTTGCGGTGTAGTAGGTGCCAAGGCAAAACAAAACTTTGAGCTAAGTGAGGGCCTTTGCCCATGCCAAGTGAGTGTTCCGACCGAGTAGATGCCCCACTCATGTTGCCGAGTAGGGGCCTTAGACAAGTAACACCCTGATCCTATTGCCGAGTAGGGACCTTGGCTGAGTGGGTGCCCTACCCTCATTGTCGAGTTAGTACCTTGGTCGAATGGGTGCCCTATCACCATCGCCAGGTAGGGATCTTGACCGAGTGGGTGCCGTACATTCATTGCCGAGTAGGGACCTTGGTCGAATGCATGCTTTATCACTATTGCCAAGTAGGAACCTTGACCGAGTGGGTGTCCTACTTTTATTGCCGAGTAGGGACCTGGGCCGAATGAGTGCCTTACCCTGGTTGCTGAGTAGGGGCCTTGATGTATAGTTAACCATGTTTTTGCTAAGCATAGGGACGCTCCTCAAAAACCGAGTAGGTGCCCTAGATGGTCCCTCAACTAATCAGGATTAATGAGCCCTAAGAGAGGCGGGAGGGGCCTTGATGTATGCCCTTAGTATAATACAAGCCCATGGAAGGCAGCCATCCTAAGGCATCTTGGGCCCCTAAGAAATCTTTCGTATGAATAGTGTCGTCGGTCTTAGAGAAGTGGAAACGACCCCAAAACGGAAAAAATTGATGTCTATGATCTACATTTTCGAACAATTTTAAGGTTCGAGCAATATAGCCCGTGGGATGCATACTAGGGATATGGGAGGACATTTGAAGTACTCTCATGCTTGGGAAGGACACAAGTAGGGTCTGAAACACATGGGGGCATCCTAAGGCATTTGGGTCCTTAGGAAGGTCACCGATTAAGAACGTTGTCCGAACCTGAGAAGTCTCAACCTACAAGGTTTGAGGAGCCTTGTTCCAGAAGAATTTGCCGTAAATATTGTCTAACTTGAAATAGATAGATTCTAACTTGTAATCTGAAGTTTTGCATATGAAAAATTAGTTTTAGTAGCTAGAGTGGTTTAAAAGAGAACCGTTTTTCTTGCTTAAGTATTCCATTTAGGTAGTCGAGGATTTGTTTTTTCTGCAAATTTTGCACAAGCGTTCTTAGTAACTTTGCTTTACAACGAACCAATGGACTTCTGGTATGTCGTCGTAAGTTTATAGAATGATTTCTACAAGCAATGTATCAGGACTCAGGTAAATGTCTAAAACATGCGCAATCACTCCTCAACACTCATCATACGATCTCTCTAAGCACTATCAAGTGGAAAGAAAGATTGAATTCCCATAGCATTGCATTTAGGCCCTGATCTTTTGGACTTATTTTCAGTTCAGTTTAGTTCAATTCAGTTTAGTTCAGTTAATTCAGCGCAGTTCAGTTCAGTTTAGCCAAAATATGTTCAGTTCAGTCAAAATAAGTTCAGTTCAGTTCAGCCAAAATAAATTCAGTTCAGTCTTGTCTAATGTTGTAATTATTATTTTTGTTTTCAATATTACTATTAATATTGTTATTAATATTAATATTATAATTATAATAATGATGAATTTGTATTTTTTTTTATTTTTTTATTTTGTTTATTTTCATTATTTTTTATTATTGTTTTTATTATTATTATTATTATTATTATTATTATTATTATTATTATTATTATTATTATTATTATTATTATTATTTATTATTTATTTTTATTATTTATTTTTATTATTTATTAATTATTATTTATTGCCTATTATTTATGATTATTATTATTTATTATTATTATGATTATTATTATTGTTTTTATTATTATTATTCTTTATTATTACTTATTATTTATTATTTTGTTTATTATTATTATTATTAATATTATTGTTATTGTTTTTATTATTATTATTATATTATTATTATTTATTTACTATTTATTATTTATTATTTATTATTTACTATTTATTATTTATTATTTATTACTTATTACTTATTATTTATTATTTATTATTTATTATGTATTATTTATTATTTATTATTTATTATTATTTATTATTTATTAATAATAATAATAAGTATTGATAATATTGTGTTAATATTTATTGATTATTATCAATTATTATAATAGTAAGTATTGATAATATTATGTTAATACAGTTATGTTCAGCCAAAAATAAGTTCAGTTCAGTTCAGCGCAGTTCAGTTCAGCCAATATAAGTTCAGTTCAGTTCAGCCAAAATAAATTCAGTTCAGTTTAGTCAAAATAAGTTCAAAAGAACAAGGCTTTAATATTGTAACAACTTGGTTAGTTAGTAAATGGTAATGTAATTTAGTGTAAAAATATGTAAAGAAATTCTAATATTAATACCCATGGTAGTAAAATTTCATCACAAAACAGAAATTGTCCTCTATAAATTTCCAATACCATCTTTCTGAATGGAAATGGATTTTAAGGAAGAAAATGGATATCTAGGAATGTGATAAATGACTCTCATCATCCGAAAGGATGTTTTAGGGTAGCCCCCTGATTAAAGGGGTGCTCCTAAGTTTGTTCTCTTTATCCAAAAAAAAAAAAAAAAAAAAAATGTGATAAATGAAGTGGGATTTTCTTTACAAATTTATACTTCCTCCGATTTTTAGTTGCACCATTTTCCACTTTGAGGTGTTTTATCTTAATTGCACTTATTTCCAGGGCTATTTTACTTTTTTACCATCATTTTACCTACCCCTCAACCCAATTAATTGCCAAATAAGTGGACAAATGGGTCTAATCTTCTTCTCTCCTCATTTTTTTTAAATATATGCAAAAACTGAAAAACCTAATGGTGCGACTAAAAAAACAAAGAAAGTATTACATTGCAATATCATTACCACCACCATATATGACAACTAATAAACCGAACCATGTAGTTGTATCCTTGTAGTTGTACCGAACAGGCGGGTGTAGAACGAATAACAATTTTCCTAACAGATGCATATCACATATGGTTTTAGGCTTTTAGCTTTCTACGTTTTGACAAGGAAAAAAACTAAATCTAAACACGGAGTTCTCAATAGTTCGCTTTTTTACTACCAACAAATTAAGTTTCAAGAACTGTTGAGTTTCTATATCATCTGCGTGAATGCAATCTATGTGTATTGTTATACAACAATATCAGCAAGATGCTGTCACAGTAACCATCTTCATATTCAAGAGGAGACACCTGAAGATGAACTCTGACCACAGTAACTCGTATCTTTGCAGCGTGCCTTCAATAAAAAACATCCAATGAAGAAGATCAAACCACTAGCATCGCCAAAAAGTTCTACAAAGATGCATTATTTAAGGAGTTGGGCTACTTAGTAGACGATTTTGGTAGCAATTGAAAGAATGTGTTCCACCGCCAATTACTAAACATTAATAGGAATGTATTATGGAGATAATCAATTACGTTAGTTTAGTAATTACATTTGCTTGCTAGAGAATAAATGACGGTTAGTGTGACAATTTTGATTGGGCCTACCACTTAGCTAATATAATCCTATGAAGTCACACTTTGTAACAACCAATTAAAGAAAGCAAAATAAACCCTTAATGGGAACTGGGTTCCATAATAGCCGGCCAAGTGGAGTGTATTAAAGTTGGAATTGGTCTTTCATTAAACCTATTCTCCTACTATTATAAAGGGTTATAATAATGGAATTAAAGAAACACAAATTAATTGGTAACTTGAACTCAACCCTAAATACTCCATAACCGGTGCCCCATCCCCTTCAAAAGTAATAGTTCATCTAACACTTAGTGCTCTTGGATCTCCACCCTAACATAGAGAAGAAATCACGCTACAAAGGTTGTACATCTAATCCCTATTGAATGATTCATGTTTATGTTATATATTCCTATGATAGATGTTAGGAAATAGTTTTCCGCAATTCCGCTATACATGCATCTATATGTTCCAACAGCAACCATTTGACCTTACCTCAACCCGATTTGATAGTAATAAGAGGCTCAATTACCTATTTGTCTTTTCATCATAACCAGTTCTATCTCTTTGCTTGAGCTAGTAAGGGTAATTGGGTATTTGAAGTTTTGTTTGCTACTGATCTGCTAGCCAAATAGAATATTTCATTTAAGATGAGAAGATTTCGACAGAATCATACCTTAGAGGACATGGAGGCACTGAAAGGCTTATAATGTACAGTCATAGATGGTTCTGGAACATATGCCTGCCCTGAACTGTTCTCCGACAATCTGGTCATCATGAGCCTGTAGTTGGAAAAAGCAGGTTTGCTGGAAAGATTAAATGTGGCCTCCATGGAAGCTTCTTGATCTGCTGTGAAGAAGCCTACTTTACTACAGTTGGCCTCATCAAGTGGTCCTGCAGATGGCGGCTGTATCGCTCCTGATAAGTTAAAGGGAGCCGTACTTGAACCATTTCTCATGGTTAGCATCTGTTAAACCAGCACAACGGATGAAAGACTTCACTTAAAAAGTAAAGCTAATGTAAGACTAACCCATAATGAGTTGTTCGTAAAATGCTTATCGAGACGCGTCTTTTCTCTATGAAAACGATATCTTTATGTTTATGTTGGAACAGCGAGTGAGAAGTGACACTGGGGAAAGAAATGAACTCATGTCTCATGGGCCATGGTAGGTTGGTGTTTCTACTGGACAAAATTTTCAATGCATATCTCCTCCAAAGTTGGCATCAATCATGAAATTTTGATACGCACTCCATCCACTACAAATATTTATGATCAGACTTCCCGTCAAAATATAATGAGAAGGATCTTATAATAAGAAGGATTGATGTACATATTTCACTTTTCGAACTGTAAGTATATGATCCTCACAAAGATGCATATTCGGTTCAAAAAAAAATGCACGTGATAACATTTATGCATATTTAGCTCATAAAAATATGCAAAAAAATCTTTCTCATTCTTCTTATATATGTGTGCGTATGCGCATTTTGTTTGAATTGAATGTGCCAAGAGCATATGCTTATTGTTGGAAACTCTAATATGCACATTTAATACAAAAAAATATGCACATTCATATATATATATATATGGAGATTATGTGATGGAAGTGTAGTGGGCTTTATGTTTTTATCAAAAATGAAGTTGATGTTGTAGTTGTTTATTGAAAGTACTAATATGGAGATACAAAGGAAGAGTTGACTTGTGAATTTGTGAATTGATTACCTCACAATTACAATTAGTATCTATTTATAGTGTACTATGTCAATGATATTTCATCAACCGACTTAAGCTACAACACTTCACATTTTTCTAGTTTAGTCTAGGTAGCTTAGGATAATAATATGTCTAGATTTTTCTAGGATATTTTATCTTAGACTTTAACTAGATTTTTCTAGCTACTTAACACTAGATTATTACATGGATATTTGCAATGAAAATGGTTTCTTAGTTTTGTTTCCAACACTGGAAAAAAAACTCATACCCAACTTGCTCTACAAGTTTTACTCTCGCAATAATTCAAAGAATTTTCGTAGTAGCGAACACAAAGGAAACCCTTTCAGAGAGGAAAGCTCCCACCCTCGTAACCCTAGCGTACCCGGCCCAAAACAACCAATCAGTAGCTCGGCGATGACTGGAGCACTTGGGTTGCTCTTCTCAGGTCGCCGGACAACACTAGTTCTTTCAGTTCTTTCAGTTCTTTCACTCTTGGTTTGGTTGTCGCCCTTGGCTTCTCGCCGCGCGCTCGGTTGCCTCCTCTGCCGTCCTTTTTCGCCACCTGGAATCCGACCACGATTGCTGAGGATTCGCGGTCAAGAAGAGTAGAATTTTAAGTTAATTGCAAATTCTAAAAACCAATAACTTTTTTTGGGAAAGTCCGCTCCTGCACATCTCTCTTCAGCCATCACCAGACCAGCTTCGCCACCCACACAACGCCCAAACGGAGTCTCCTCCTTTGCCGGCATGATTCGCTCTCGCATCATGGGGTTGGCTTCCTTGTTAATTTGGGTATCATTTAGTTTTTGCTTTACTTAATTTCCTCTAGTGGTTTTGTGTGTTCTTTGAGAGGTTACTTAAGACGCTTGGTTTGATTGGATTTAGTTAGCATCTGAATTATTACCATGGTTCTATTTGAGGATATAAAAAATGAACCTATTTTAGCTTTGATCTTATTGCACCATCTAGAATGTTTGGATGAGGATAAACTAAATCAGTTTAATAAAGCCGTTGTTACGTGTTCATTAGTGTTAGGGGGTTCACAAAAGGAATGTAAAATCTCTTTTTAGGATAGGCTAGTGTCACGTGCAGAAAGATCTCTTCGTCGCTGCACGCTGCCTACTAGTGTTACACTCCCGTCGGACTACTAGTCAAGGCACCCGATATGCTGGCTAGGCTATGTGGCTACGAAAATGGCTAAGTGTGGAAGCTAGAACACAAGAAGAATGCTTGAAAGAATGCTTTGTATTGATAGCTAAAGAATACAAGTGTTGAGCTCTCTTGGATGCTTTGTACAAATGAGGGGGATGCCAATTTATAGGCCTCTATCCTAGTCTACCCGAATTCTAGAGAGTTCCAAAACCTCCTTAATTAGAGGCTTCTACACAAGGTTCCCTAGAACCTTCTACACACTATACAAAGCTTATGTACAAGGAGGAGCTTACAAGGCTTCTCTAGAAGCTTCCATGAATCCCCGAAATATGCCCGTGCACCATCATCTGATTCTGGGCCTCAAACCCAAAATCTGGCTCGACCATTATATTTATTGGCCCAAAATATGGCGGACCCCAAAATTTGAGCCCAATTGGAGTTCGTTTGACCTATCAGAAGCCTTAGGGCATTTTGGGCCACCGTTGGGCCAGCGCAGGGCGCCCAGTCCACGGCTGCTGCCCAGCGATGCTCTAAGGGACTTAGCGATGAGTCGTGACATTCTCCCCCACTAGAACTCTTGACGTTCCTCATCAAGAATGCTCTTCGAATTCGGCAATCTTGTCCCGGAATTGCCACAGGTCTTCTTCCTTCTCCCATGTTGCCTCGCTATCCGGGAGCCCTTTCCAACGGATGAGATACTCATGGCAACTCGGTACGCCCCTCCGTCGGATCTGTCGCTTTGCCTCTATTTTATCAATGTCTCGATCAAATGAAGCTACGAATGCTGTTGGTTCCCGTTGTGATTCGCCCCTTTTTGGATCCTCCTTATCTGCATAATAGGGCTTGAGCATGCTCACATGGAACACCGGATGGATTTTGAGTTTGGGCGGTAACTCAAGTTTATATGATACTTTCCCGACCTTATGTAAGACGGGAAATGGCCTCTCATACTTCCGTACAAGACCCTTGTGCGGAGCGGAAGGCTTTGAATTGTTGTGGCAACAACATAACCATAACCATGTCACCTACCTGGTATTCCATCGGTCTTCTACGCTTGTCTGCCCATTTCTTCATCTTCTTGGCCGCTTTATCCAAGTACGTCTTGGTTACGTCGAGTTGTTCCTGCCACCCCTTTGCTAGCTTGTATGCAGCGGGGCTACTCCGTGTTGCATCCTTACGGTGTCAGAGGTTGTTGACCCATGACGATTTCGTAGCCACATAGCCTAGCCAGCATATCGGATGCCTTGACTTGTAGTCCGACGGGAATGTGACACTAGTAGGCAGCGTGCAGCAACGAAGAAATATGTCCGCACGTGACACGTGGTATCAGAGCAGCAACGATCGGTAGGGGCGTGACCTTGCTAACGGTGGTGTGCTAGTCGGTGTGCATACAAAATTCAGTGCGGGAAGTTACGATGTCCACACAGCAGCAAAAAGAAAGCAATGCGGCATCAGGGGTCGTCGACGAGACCCAACGGAAGAAGAAGCAAATGACCTCGGAGCTCGATGGTCGTCTTGCTAAGGTCGAGCTCGCGATGGGCAACCTTATCGACATCGTTGGGGTTGTCGAACAAGGCATAGAGGAGCTCAAATCCTCTTCGAAAACGCTTGGACAAAGCATCGAGGGGATCGATAGCCGCGTCCAAGTGCTGGAGGTTGGAACGTCGGCAGCCGCAACGGAAGCCAAGGAGGCTGTCCAACAACTCGTAAACGAGGTCGTCGACTCGATTCGGGTAGAGTTTGCGCAAGTGAAAGAGAGCCTTACGACGGAACTCCAAGTAATAAAGGAGCAAGTCGAATCCGTCAAGGGTGACGTGATTCTTTGCAAGGCGATAGTGGCCGAGGGTGCCATGATCCGTGAGAGTCCGAAGCTGAAAGTTCCGGAGCCGTCAAAATATCATGGGAAGCGAGATGCGAGGGAACTCAACAACTTCCTATGGAGCGTCGAGAAATACTTCGACGCACTACGCTTGGAAGACAATGCTTCCAAGATCAACACTGCCACCATGTATTTGGGAGATGATGCCATCCTATGGTGGAGGAGGCGCGAGTCAGACGCCAAGAAGGGGCTTTGCTCGCTCAAGACGTGGGACGAGTTCAAAACCGACTTTAAGAAGCAGTTCTATCCGGAGAATGCCGAAGAGATCGCGTTGAAAAAGCTACGTGGGCTGAAGCATACGGGATCGATTAAGGAGTACGTCAAGCAATCTACTTCGCTCATGCTAGAAGTATCGGATATGCCGGAGAGAACTCAGCTTCTCTGATTCATGGATGGTCTTCAGCGATGGGCCGAGGAAGAGCT